>JAHHUM010000297.1:1221673-1324501 GCA_036173005.1 Crenichthys baileyi | reverse complement strand
ATGGACTTCAACATATTATACCACTATGTCATGTTGTCCACCAACACACAGTAGTGCCTACCTGTGACGTAGAGGGATGGAATGAAACAGTAATAGCCCTCGACCTGTTACCCATCTCTTCGCCCTGACTCCAACTTAACAAATCCATCTGTTTCTTTTTGGCTTATCTGATTGGCTCTTTCCATTAAATTTAAGTATTCAATAAACCGATAACCACATTTTGGTTTGCAAATAAGTAAATTATTCTTCCAAACTTAATTTTAGAGATTTACATGGTTTGGTTAAAAGATACAATCATGATCCTTCGTTTGACCTCTTACAGAGCAAGTATTCCTATTCCTTGAATGTTTTTACATTTTTTTCACATGGTAACTACAAACTTCAATGTATTTTCTTGTAATTTTAAGAGACAAAAACTAAAACTGCACATTACCCTGACAACTGTAAAACATTGTAGTGGCAGCATAATGATATGGGAAAAGGGAGACTGGTCGGGGTAATGAGAAGATAGGTGAAGCTTAATAAAATACATGACAATCCAGTAAGAAAGCCTGCTAGACATTTGGGACAGGGGTGGAGGTTTCACATAAGAGCAGGACTTTCAAAATATGAAGACAGAAATACAATGAAATGGATTAGATCAAAGCATATTCAGGTGTTTGAATGGCCCAGTCAAAGCCCAGGCTAAATTCAATGTAGAATACGTAGCATAACTTAAAAAACAATGCTTACAAACTCTCTCCAGCCAATGTGACTGAACATAACTATTTTAAGAAAGAGCAAAAACTTCAGTGTCAGACATGCAAAATTAGTAGAGACATGCCCAAAAAAAGTTGCAGCTGTAATTGCTTTCAAACCTATGCAGCACTTTGTGTTGGTCTATCACAAAAAACAAGTTTGTGATTGCAAAGTGAAACTGCTAAAAGGTTTTTTTTTTTTTATCAAAAATAAAAAATAAAAAAAATAAATAAAAAAAAAGAAACTGCTAAAAGGTTGAAGAGACCATAAATCCTGCCTAAACCTGACATTTAGATCCACCGTAAAAAACCTGGCGGCACTAAGGCAAACTTTCCCCTGTCCTATGGCAGCCTAAAGATTAACTAAGCTTTTGCAACAGCAAAGTTAAGGTACTAGTAGTTCAGCTAATACTGATCCATCTTGACCTGTAAAGAATAAATAAATAAAATAAAAGCTACAACAATTCATTTTCCTTCTTAAACACATTAAATCGTTTACTCTAGATTCCAAAGCCACTGCTGCAGTGCACGCAAGCATCCAGCTTCAGGCTCAAATGACATAAAGCCCAAAAGGTGAAAGAACAGCACAGAGTATTTGCCTTTGAGTGTAAGTGCCTTTTATGTGTGTGTCCCCCCCCCCAATTACATCAGCAGGCTTTCTTCTCAAGCTGTGATGTTGTAACCGTGTTTTGCGGGTTTTTGTAGGCTTTCAAAGCGGCTGCAACGGCTGGTGAGCTCTTGCCGTCTGGTTGTTTTTATTCCTGCCAATAAAGAAGCCTGTTGTGGCACATTTTACAAAAAAAGAGTAAAAAAAAAAAAAAAAGTGGACTGTTTGTCGAGCTGAACTGTAATTGAGGTGTGTTTTGGGTTGTTCACTGCTTCGCTGGACCTCATGAACTGGTGGCACAGGGAAAAAACAACAATAATGGATCTTTATGACTCAGCCAGGGCAAAGTGTGGAAAGAAAAGAGTGAGAAGAGGAAAGCGATGGAGAGAAAGAGCAGTGTCTTCACAGACCCCATTAGCACAGTGCCACAGCAGTGTGGCATCAGCACCAAGCCGGAGCATTATCTGTCGTACGATTAAATGAAACACACTAATAAAAGATCCTCCAGACCCAACACACAGGCAGAAAAATAAAACAACAAAAAAACAACAAACCCAGGCCAGGCAACAGAGAAAAGGGAAGCAGAGAAAAGAAGGAGAGAGGCAAAGGGGAACTGGACGGGTTGGAGGGGAGAGAAATGATGAGGGGGCTGGTATTGAACGCCTGATAGAAATCCCTTTTCTGTGCCCGGCTAGCTATTGTTTGGCTGTGTGGCTCACAAAGGCCATTAGCAGCAAACAGCAGGTTGGGATGAAAATTTAATGAAGGCTTTAATCATTATGAAAGGCCTGGAATATTACTGCTCATACACACACTCTGCTTCCAGCTGGATCAATGACACACACATTCATAGTGTCTGAACATTAGCACCAGGAGGGATGTGAAACAAGGGACAAAGACACAAAATGGGTCAGAAAACGATAAACATCTTGAAACAGAAAGAGGGGCTCATCCTATTGAAGGCAGGCCTTGAGCTAGACATCACACACGCACCAAAAGTCACCCGCACTAAGTTTGAAAGATTTACTCTGTGGCTAGTGTTGCTCTACTTATGATAGATAAATGGCGAGCGTTAGATACTGGGTCAGTGTGTGTGTGTTTGTGCTGTTAAAGCTTTTGGGAGCATGAAAATGTGTGCGTGTGTTGGTGTATTTGCATATGTATTTCTGACAGAAAGTGCACAGATATGTGTGCTTGTTGGCGGGAAAAATTGCATTTGCTTGCATTTATGGAAGGTAAGGTGTGTGTTTGGCCTCTAATAAATGACTTGGCATCCTGTCCCCCATGGCCTGGCCCAACCAGGCTTCACTGCTCTTCTGCTCCCTCCATTCATCTTGTAGTCTTGCTCCACTGGCCACCTGCTACCCAAGAGATACACACACACTCTCACACACCACATTACTTACTGCCTTGGATAAATTCTTCAGGAGCAACAGGGAGATGATAAGGATGCCATGACATTGGCTGCCTATGATTTTCCGGAGTCGGGGTCACTGAGTGGCTCACGTTGGAGTGTGTGTTTGTGAGTGTGTGTGTATGTGATTATGTGGCGTAATGAATGGCGTAATCGAAGGAGGTGTGGGGTCGAGAGCAGGGTTAGCAGTTTAAGCCCAAGGGAGATGACTGCAGAAGAAAACACACACATACACCTGGTCGGTTTCCTTTGGCTCACCATTTAGCCTCTCGTGGCCTCTGTGGCACAGAGCAAGGCCCTGTAATAATCTGTTTGCCAGCAGCACCAAACCAGACTAGACAGACAGACAGACAGACAGACAGTAAGAACAAAGAAAGTTGAATGGGTATTAAAGGAACGAGAACCATTACTCAATGTTAAATGGGGCACAGATGTTCCTCTCAGCCCCTGGAGTGGTGCCTCCACTGCCCTGGACTTTCACCAGACTCTCAGCCTCATTCCTCCTCTCACTACGTGGCAGCATCAACTGTAAGTGGCTCACGCACACGCACACTAAGTGCCAGCTGAGCTCCATCTCTGGACCCGTCTGTTGACCCTCTGCTACCCAGCTACAGCTACCCGTCACTGGGGTTCCATGGCCTGTGGGACTCGTTCGGCTCTCCTTTTAGTGCAGCCTCAGCTGGAAGGAGAGATGAACAAAGGTTCCCAATGTGAAATTTATGTATTTTTGTCAAGCTTGTTGTACTTAAATAAACCAACAAACAATGCAACTTTTGAATTAATTTTCAGCAGTTTCAAGAAATGTTAGCCACCACCATGTTTAGCCATGGGGACAATGTGCTTACGGTGATTTGCAGGGTTAAATTTCCATAACACTTAACATATTGCATCTGACCAGAGCACGTTCCTTCACGTTTGCTGTACTTCTGGCTTTCTTTCAACAATGGCTCGTTTTCTTTTTCCACAAAGGCAAGATTTCTAGGGTACACAACTAATGTTTCTTCTCTGCAGCTCCTCCAGAGTTACCTTAGGCTTCTTTGCTGCTTCTATAATCAAGCGCTGTCCTTGTCCTGCCTGTCAGCTTACGTGGACTACCATGTCTTGGTAGATTTGCAGTCATTATGGTCTTTCCATCTCTAGGTTTTAAACTGAACAATGTTACATATTTCATACTTAAGCTATGCTTTAATATCTTGTATAGCAAAAGCTAGTGCTATAAATGGGATTACAAGTAAAACTGTCTGAGAGAGGTTCTACGTTCTGACACCAGTAGTCACAGCAACTACCATGAGCTCAGTCAAAATAGAGTTTTACAGTTTATGGCACCCAATACATCCAAACCCATCCAAGGCACTAGATTCAACACTGAAATTGCACAGATCACAGATGTCAACCAGCCATACACTTATGGATACACGCTCACACATGTACACCATGGCGCTCCGTGTATTCTTAAGGAACGGAGGGAACCCTCGGCTTGCTTTTAGAGAGCACTGAGGCGTTTTATAGGACAGCACTTAGGCAAAGCCATTGTTGCACACAAGCACCCAGTGGCTGGAGCTCCCTCACGCCTCCATACACTCCAATGGGTGACAATGGGAAAGGCGGACACGTACTGCCAAGAAGAAGAGGAGAGAAAGAGCAGGCGAAGTGAAGGGATTGGGGCAGTCTCTCGTTCATCCATCCATCAGTCCAAGCAAGGCCCCCCCCCCCCTTCACTTTGCTTAATCCTTCTTCTCTGCTATCTGGGGGGTTATGTCAAACACTCACAACAGGCTCACAGTCTATGAACATCCACAATGGCATATACAGTCCTTGCGAGTCATCGGATAGTGTTTTTATGCACATATCCTCGAGGGGAAACTTGACAGTTACAGCAACACACACACACACACATATCCAGACTCACTCAGGAGCAGGTTCACAGTCCTAGCGTAGGAGCAGGAGAATGTCTTTATGGGATTTAATCCCTTTGTTGGTAATTAGTTAGTTGTATAAATTAACATGAAGCGCAGCAGGATGATCAGTGCCATTCTTTGCTGCGATTAGTCTTCTGGTGCTGGGTAAAATAAGGTGAGTGAGATTATTCACAAGGGGATGTTAAAAAGAGTTATGTTTTTAAAAAAATAAGCGAAGGAACAGAAAACGAGGACCTTTAACTAAGTAAAACAATAATTTTTAGTTAAAGAGCTTTGAAATTCACTGCTGACATTCACCAAACAGACGCTTGACTTCATCTTTGTGAGCCTAAACTCTTCTTTGACATTTTTTCTGAGAGAATTTGAACTCCATGACTTGATTTGTCTGCCGCATTACATACTTTCTGACCCAGTGCTGAATCTAAAACAGTAGTAGCTTAAAAGATCCCGGTTTAAGAAGAAAAAAATAATGCAATCCTCAAAAGGACAAAGCTTGAAAGGAGCTCTTGCTTCAAGTTGCTTATTCACATAAAACAATTCCTTTTTTTATTTATCGCTCCTAACCGTTATCCGGTTGTCATTGTGTCAGTTAACTTCACAGGATTCGCTGTAGACGGAGGGGGGATCATCATGGACAAGGCTCACAATTCAATTTGAGTTAATTCACGGCTTTTTTTTTCTTCTCTTGCTTTGTGGTATGAGAAACAGGCAACGTCATGGGGCGAACCTGAGGCCTATTGTGGGGCTTGCCATTGTTGGGTTGATGAAAGGCGCATTCAAGTCACTTTTTTCGTATTGAATTGTTTTGCGTCTGCTTTTCAACGTCCCATTCTCTCCCTAGTCTTGCAGGAGACAATCGGTGGGGATGAAACTCCTTTCTGCCATTCTTCCCAGTTCAGATGAGTGATATTAAGGAGATGAATGGTAGGCATGTGTGTGTATCTGCATTCATGTGTGTGTGTGTTTTCAGAGGGGAAAAACAGTGCCCAAGCTTTTGTCCAATCCGGGAGCATAAAGCGGCTTAGACAGAGGAGAGAAGATCCTGTGGTTTTCTCGAAGGTGTGCATGTGTGTGTGTGTTATTGGCCCCCCCAGCATGGCATTAAGTTATGGACAAAAGCTTGAGTTCATGAATCACTTAGGGTTTCCATAGATAGTGGCTGAGTCATTCTCCCAATCCAACTTTCATACAGTATTTTGTGTAGAGTTGATAAAGCAGTGTTTGTCAGGTTTCCTTAGAAATGTGTATTTGGTTTTAGTTTTCAGGCGCCGAAATATTTGACTGATAACACTGTTTTCCACTCATTCAGCATCATGTTCAGTCACCAAATCTGTGGAATCCATAACCTATCAATGTAACGCACTCATAAATGCACTCTGTTACTGCTTTTTCTCTGTTTCTATTATTTCCCTTTCTCGGTTTTTTCTCTCATTCCCATGGAGAGTCGGAAGAATGTTTTTGTGCCGTAAAATGCCTGCAAGATTAATGAGTTTTGTGCAGAGTGCGCTGACTTTCATTTGTCCCTCAATTACTGTATGAAAAGGGCATAAAATGCTCAGAAAAGGAAAAAATCCCAAAACTTTTTAAACGAGGCACTTAAGTAACAAAAACACTCCAAGGAACATTGTGGAAAGCAATTGGTGTTTGAAGTTCGAGGCGTTTTTCAAAAGGCCAAATGACTGCAGCCGAAACACTTTTATTTACCACGAAGAATGATCAAGTCAGCCAACAACTATCTTCCATCAAGAACACATACCAGCAGTTACTTTGTGAGTAGGCGGAAGTTTCGTATTAAAATAAAAATTTTTGGCTTTTCATTTTGACACTGTGCCATAAAAGAACTAATAAAAAGCTTTGCTGCAAGGCCTCTAGACACCTCCGTTACATGCTTGTTTTTCAGCGCGTGTGATCGGGAGTGGATTCTTAAGCTACCTTTAAATGATATGCGGATTAGTTTGATGTTGCAAGATCAAGCGTAATGTATGTAACTAGTGTCAGTTTGTAATTTATTTCCAACTGTTTGAATACAGCTTAAAGCAGTTGTTCATTTTAAGAAAAACTATTTAAGAATTTTTAAGAATATATATTTTTGTTTACTATTAATTTCCGAGTGTATTTTACTTCTGAGCTTCTTTTAAAATCTTTATTAAATTACAGATCAAATGCCAACAGCTTCAAATAATAAGAAATTAGGAAAAATCTGGAATTGACAAAATCTTACTGATTGACACATGCCTCTATGTTGCCATAATTTATGAATGAAAGTGATTATGTTTATGTGACCTATATAGAGATGCCAGTACTGCAGGTGTACTCCCACACTCTCAAACCTTTATAGAAGCATTTAAGCCTATGGTAGGCTATAACATACTGTGCTCTGCCATAGACCTCATTAAACCTGATTATATATTTACTTTCCATTTAGTTTTTATTATTTATATGCAAATACAATATATTAGGGCTGCACGAAATGTTGCAAATACATTATTAAATTCTGATGTTGTGAGATGACAAAATCTGGAAAAATCTAAAGGCTACAGATAATTTTTCAATATACAAAATCATTTTTGTATGTACTTTTTCATCGTTTTTAGCCTGATATTAAAATATATGAATTGCTACCTTAGTTTCCATCACTGTTAATATTTGTTCAAAAATACCCAACAGTCCATTTCTGCTGTATAATCCATCATCTTGGTGTAATTTCACATCTCAGTCTGAACACATACATATGTGAGCATGAGCTGTACAGAGAAAAGTGTTAAAAGTGTCCAGTGCAGGATTTTAAAAGGACCTTTAACTGCTTGGATTGAATTGGAATCTTGCAATCTTGAATCTTGCATCTTTAACATAGACCAATGACACCATCACTATATGCACATTTTGCATATAGTGCACAACCAGAGAGCAACAAGTTACTCAGTCTCTTAGACATTAACCAGCAAAGAAGCCAGCACACCACCCCACTGGTGAGATATGCTTTCAGCCAGCCAGTGAGCTGGTCACTCATCTGCTCCATCAGCCAGTCAGTCTTTGAAGCCACACGGTCTTTATTAATTAACCTTTGGCAGGCTGGTCAGAGGGCGGTGCGGTAGATGAAGTGGCGCTGTCTATGTTGTCAGCCTCAGGGGTCACGAGCAGAGCCTACAGCATGACCCTGGCTTATTTGAGCCAGATGTTGGGAGACAAGCATCTCAAGAACTTCTCCCCACCTCCCCCTGCTCCCTTTTGGCTGCATTCTTTTTCTTCACCACTGCTTGGCCAGCAGTATAGACATCCCCAGCTAATTATGTCCCATACTTCTTTACTTTCTTTTTTCCCTCTTCCTCCATTTCCTCCTCCTTCCTCATTTGGCCCACTGCCTCTTTCTGCTTCGCTCCAGGGAAAAACCAGAGTGTGTGCTGCCTGGCATAATGCCCACTCTCATCCTTTTCTCCCAATCCCTTCTTTTTCTCTCCCTTTATTCCTCCCTCATCCCCTTCTTCCCATCCTTGATCTGCATTTTCTCTCTTCTTTCACCTTCCCTTCATCTTTCCCCCTCTGCCTCCCTTTGTCTCCCTCACTCTCTCCACCTGCTCCTAATCACTCCCCCTCCATCTCTTGTACTCATTCATACCCCCTCCCATCTCCTCCTCAGCTGGGCTCAGGAGCAGTGAACAGGTGTTGTCTCCTTTTGATTTGGGTGCGTTCGGATTAATGCCGTCAGCTCAGCTGTTAAAACAACTGCCACCGCCAGATGCCACTCAGTTTGGGGCTGGAGTTGTCACCTACACATAAACTCGCACAGAAATACACAAAAGCACACACACGCACATGTTCAAACATCCAAATAGACTCGGATGTAAGCGTGCGCACACATGACCTGAGGGTTTTTGGTAACACAGAAGAAGCAAGTTAGCTGTTGTGTGTCAGGCTTGTCAATAATCAAGGTGTTTCTGTAGTCTTTCTGAAACATCACAGTCGGCGGGTATAAAGTCAGTGTCTTTTTGAACACAGTCATTAAAACCTTGTCAGAGATGCAAAACACAGATTTTTCTTATTTAGATTTTCCGTATGTCTTTTACTCGAAGGTAAATTTATTTTGTGAATATTTCTAAAATAATGTTTTGCTTTTTTATTGTCTCTTTATATTCGTTGTGTCTGATTTTCAATCTGGACCAGATATGATCTGTCAGCAAAGTCAGGAGGAATTTCTCATCTACCTATCCATTTCTGTGGACCAAATCTGCCACTGACACTCCAAGGCAATCAGACCCACCATTGTGGTTACTAAGCTGCCACGATAGGACACAAAAAAATCCAAAAATAATCAATTTGATGCTGATTTTTGCAGGGTTTATGAACACCTACATTTGATAAGAGAAAGTCTGTGACATAAACTCTGAGCCAAAAGGTAGGCGTTTGGCCAAAAGCAATCTTGGTAAAAAAAAAAGTGTTACCTAACTTTGCAAACTGTATTTAAACTCTTTGACTTGATTGCCAGAATTCTTTTTCATTAATAACATTTGTAACACTTGAAGTGAATGGACCCAAAGGCATTTATCTGTTTTTAAATGAACAAGTCTTGTTAAAACAGGACAGATTAAATTGTTGCATACTTTTCCAAATTAGGTATTTGCTTAATGTCTTGGAACTTCAGAACCAAACTTACAAATCTTTTAGATTTGTACCGCCACAAATTTCTACAACTTTATAATGGCTGTAAAATGAGTGTACTTTTATAATGTTGTTTTTAAGTTGAACTCATTTAGGATGTTAGAAATCAGAAGAAAAGTTTAGGTTTAATTCCTCTAACTTTCATCCACCAAGCAGTATCAAGGATTTACACAAAGAGCCAAAGTGTTGCCATAAACTTGGTCCTGTCCTTCTAAGATCTCTGTGTTTAGAGGCTGCCTGCGTCACTGTTTTTCTTGGCAGCCTCCCTTTCCCCCTCCTACACTCACATGCCTTTTCCACCAGACAGAGGTTTAAATTTAGAGAGTGGATCTTTGTTGTTTAAATGTGATGCGAGTAAAATGATGATTAACTACAAATATAAATGATCGGTAGTGTATAAGTGGTTTTCAGCAATGCTATTTATGTCTCCTTCAGATGTGGGTAGAGTCTGCAGGCTCCCGTTTGTGTATGTGTTTCAGATGGTAGGTAGTGGGCTACTGAGTGTTCATGCTGGTGGCTCAACCAAATTTATACTCACATGAAAATCAGTACAAATGAGATCTTATCCATCTTTAAAATCATTCTTTGTGGTGTTTGACTCTGGTTCAATGTGAAGCTTTTTAACTGAAACTCAGCTTATTCATTCATAATTGTTCAGATAGATACTCACTCTCTAATTATGTTGTCTTTATTCTTATTTTTTGTTATTTTACTTTGGATACATAGACCTAAGCAACAATATGGGATAAAGACAGACTTTATTTGGTCATTACTTTTACACCTTTGTGTCGTTCTGCTCTTTACTGAGTTACAAGTTTGACAAGCTGACATTAGCTGATAAATTAGTCAAGCTATCTGCTCTGGTAGCTAGCCTGCATTAGGCTCCATGCCACCGCACTTCCCAAATGTAGTTTTAAATCCACATTCCCTTAATAAAATTGATTGGTGGTGCTCCTTTAGTAACATTTTTCCAAATGGGTTAATTTGTCTTTTTTTTTTAATAAAGGAAAAGTCTTTACTTACTCAGTGATGTCTTTTTGCAAGTAGCTCTAATGACAGAAAAGTATATTACAGCTATTTCTGCCAGATGCTCAGTAGTGCACAGCAAAAAAGTAGGGATGGCACAGTGCTACATTACTCCATAGTCCATTTAGTGAGAAAACTCTGATCCCTACAACATTTTCTCTGGGACATCATTAAAAGGACTTTAAACGGTAGCAACAGTATGAGAAACTGTATTTAAAGCATTGATACTGCTCAATGGCCCATACCTAAACCAGACATTCTACAAACAGATCAGGAAGTTATTCACTCACACACATCAACTTGAACTTATGTTGCTCTAGTTTATTGCAAAATCCACCTTCGTTGTCCAGTTTGTTGGTTTTTTCAACTATGTTAACTAGGTTATTACCCAGGGACAATAAGGTTTACCGTAGTTATTCAATTTAAATTTTCAATTTTGCTACCATGTCATCCCTTCATACCGGATATTTAGAAGTTTTGGACCTCTTCTAAACATCTGAAACCTCTAGGAAATGGGAGCAATGACATTTCTGTTGTCTTAACCTGCTGAAAATCCATCTGTCTTTCCACTGAACTTTGATCTTAGACGCAGTCGAGTTTCTTGTTCAAATCTGGGTCAACTGAACCTTTACAGCATATCACTTGCAGTCTGTTGTTCCTGTTTGTCTTTCTCTCCTTGTTCTCTGGTAAATCAAGGCAAACATGCCAAAAAGAAAAAAAACACCAAGTTTTTTCACCAACTCTGATATTGTCATTTAATTTGTCTGAGTTCTCTTCCAATTTGTTAGCCACAGATGGCTAAGTGATCTGAAAGTGACCTAACCAGCAACATCACCCGATATTGAGGAGGCAGATCTCCTAAATCATTCAAACTTTTTTTCTGTCTCTGTTCGTCGAAAAGCGGTGAGATCCTTGCCAGGAAATCTTGGGAGTAGGAAAAGATTTACAAGAAGAGACATTGACGTGAGTGAATAATTGGAGCACAGTGACTCGTTAGGCTACAACCGTCGACAAACACAAACACACACATTAGTCAGAGGAGCATTCCAGTGCTCTTTGGGCCGTTGTTGCCATCAGTCTAATGGCTCTCACATGTCCTGTCCTCCTGTCTTTAAGGCAGCACACGGGACAATGTTGGCTATTCTTAAGACTCTACAACACGCTCTGTCTCAGTCCGATCAATAGCACAGATGGAACAAACATTCACACACAGAGAAGAAAAGACGAAAAAGGAGACAGAGAGGGATATCAAGGCAGATAAACAGAGGGAGAAGTGTGTGCATGCGCGTCTGTTTGCGCTTGTCAACAGTGTTCGCGTTAACTGAAATAGGCGGGTCCTGCTCCTGCCGTCCAGCAAAGCAAAGCCACTCTAAAGCCAAGCCAACTGTCAATCAAACTGCAAAGACAGGTCCAAAACTATGATAGCATCAAAAATAATAGTCTTCAGCCATCAGCATCATATGCACACACACAATGCACAGGGGAGGTTAAAGGCTCAGCTCAGCACAGTTTGAAAAGACTTCCAACATGCAAAGCAGCATTAGTGTGTCAGGAGTGCCTTGCTGTTCTGCCCGTCTCTCTGTCATTGCTTTGACAGGCAGATGAAAAATGTCATGACTTGCAGTGAAAACACTGCTGTGTGTGTGTGTTTGTGTGTGTGTAGCGTGATTAATGCGTGGGTCCATTCCCCATCTCTACACAGTAAGCCCAATACACAATGTGTTCTTTTGTTGTCACGTTAAAATGATGCAATAAAGCTGTGCAGTGACAAGGACGGCCCGCGGGCTGCCGTAGTGACAGAACCATTCAGTGTGGATGTACGTGCACGTCTGTGTGTGCTGAGCGGAGACAAGAGCGCTGAAGAGGGGTTATTGCCACGAGACAGATTGCGAGTGTCATTTTCCATTACAGCAGCCCGGGCCCACTGTGGACGACACACACTTAGACGCCGGTGTACACGGTTCGGCCGACTAACAGGATGTGTTTGACAGGGAGACATGTGCGTGCTGATCCTCGACACATTAACCCTCTCCTCACCCTGACTCCAGCTTGACATATTTCACCTTATTTGTGACTTTACTGATTGGCTCCTCCACAGGTCATTGATGTACTTTAAGTTGTTTTTTTTTACATTAAATGTAAGTATTGAGCAAACTGCAAATCACATTTTGGTTAGTAAATTATTCCTCAGATTTTAGGTGACAAACTAAAATAAAGCAGTCCATATTTGTTAAGTGGAAGGAAATAGTAGATGGTCTTCTGCATATGGATTCAGTCCATTTTACTCTGATACCTCTGAATAAAATGGATTGCTATGAGTTGCCTAATTAGTACATATTGTTTAGCAGTGTGTGATTTAATTTGTTAAATTAATTTGTTCTTGTTAGAGAACATTAAACCAACTGCATCTGAAGCACAAGAAACACAGCAGACAGGTTAGAAAGAACGTTCTGGAAAGGTTTAAAGCAGGGTTAGGTTATAAAACACTATCCCAGGCTTTGAACATTTAATGGAGGACCTTTCAATTCATCATCCGAAAATGGAATGGAAAATGGTATGAGGGCAAATGTTTTCAGACATGGCTGTGTAGCAAATCTGATTGGCCGGGCAAGGAGAGCATTATAAAGGAAGCAGCCAAGTGGTACATGGTAAGTCTGGAGGAGCTGCAGGGATCCATAGCTCAGGTGGCAGCATTATGAAGTGGGGAACTTTTTCATTAGAAAGATGAGGGAAACTACTCAGAGTTGATTAGAAGACGGATGGGGTTAAACTGTTAGAGGATGCAAAAGAATGGAAAGCTCCAGACCTAAAAACATAAGTCTCAAAGTTACTGTAAAAACCCAACTGCTCTAAATACTTGTTAGAGCAGCTCCTTAAACGATTCTTTATAATTTTATTAGGTTTCAAACACAGCATGGCCCATTGTTGCATGGTAGTCTCTATTATCTATTCAAAAGTCTCTCATGAGGCCCTGTTTGTTAACAAGGCAATTAGTGGCCCGTATTCGGTTGCTATCAGCACCACAGCTGACACTTCAGTCTGTAAAGTATGAGGCAGTAAAATGAAAATGGCTTCGGCTCTTGCTCCCATAACTTGTCCCTAATAAGGTGCTGTGGCAGTGGCTATCAAGGCCTGAGCAGAATTAGTCCACAGCGGATTCAAATGTCTAGATGCTATCAAACACCATTTAATGATAATGGAGGTCATGGAGGCAATTGGGAAAATGGTGCGCTTATGTGTGTGAAAGGAACATTTCTCTGTCTCCCGCAAAAAAAAAAACAATAAAAAACATTAAGATACGATCGCTTATTTCACCAGCCCAGCACAAAAAAAGAAAACATGCAAAAGAAGGAGAGAGAGAGAACAAACCAGAGTGAAACAACGAGGAAAGTTTTTCTGCGACTTTCTCAAATGTCTCTCCAGATTTTGCCCTTCATCGTTCTTTCACAATGTCGCGCCCTCTCCGCTGCTATTTCTGACTGCCAGTGTGTGGATCTGGCTCGCTGAGATTTCATGCCAGTGTAAAAATTGGCTGAGGGTTTGGTTCAAATCAAATTGGACATAAGCACCCACAACACCATCTGTTAGGAAAAAGGCAGCGGAGTGAAGGGCAGAACTCTGCATTCACATAAATGGATTTTCAATTTATTAAATTGTTGACTGACACCCTTATAAATTTTTGCTTTATATGTTGCAGCCTTTTCTTAGAGCGTCAGATTTCATAGAAGCATGTTGCTATACATCCATACAATCCCTAATATTAGGGTGGAAAAATATCCCGCTACATCTGTTGTTTTGTGATAGCTGAATTTTTTTTTTTTCTTTTACACACACCAGTCTTCTCATATCAGCGTGATAAGGAGGCAAAAAAAAAAAGGGGGGGGGGGGGGTCTTAAATTAACCGAAATAAAAACCTTCTTCCCAGACACACTTCAGGTGTTTTGGCAAGTGATTTCATGTGTGAACGCTTGCAGTTTTCCACTAACAGGTGTGCAGCTCCTAAACGTGTTTGGAGACGTACTTCCAGTGAGGACCATATGTCCCCTGTCGCTTCACCCAAAAAGGTGAACAAATCTCAGAAGTTGCTGTCATGTCATGCTGAATGAACTTGAGCCAAATTCTTTCAGCTTGTGTGTGCCTGCCCCAGCGGTCTGGGTGTTTTATTAATAACTGAAGCTGGACCTGCTTCTGAATGAAAAAGTCACAGTGGACAGTGAGACCGACCGGGGATTGACTCACACGTTCCACCTCTTCCAGTCTCTTTCTAACCGTGCTCCTCTGCTTCAGGGAGCATCATAAAGGGGTTAGAGAGTAAGGAGAAGGATTTTAATGTTTACACCGAAGCAACAAACACCGTTCTCACCAACAACAAGCCAGTAATTGGTACTTTTAGCTGCTAACCTTGCGGAGGTGGTGGTGGTGTAAACGTGGGCTTGGACAAAAAGCTTTTTGATACATCTCTATTTCTCCTCAAACCATCAAAACGACTCCTGTTTTTTTTGGTTTGATTACATTTTAATTTATTTTTATTTTCTCTTACCAAAGACTGTCCATATTCTTGGCTGGGCATGTGCCTCCTTGGAACAATTGGACCGTCTTTAGAGGGAATCAATGAAAAATGTGTCCAGACACATGGCCCAGCTCAACCAGACATGAATTGATCATCAAAATATCAACATCATCATTTTGTAATGGAGCATGTTGGCGCCGCCGCCACGAGGGGGAATAGCCAGAGTGAACAGCATCAGGAGGCTGTAAATAAATGAAAGGCGTCTGATTTTATAAATAAAAAATCTTTAATTATATATTCAGTCTTTTAAAGCTGCACCATTTTTATTTGCAAGGGTTAAGCTACTTTATATTGTTCAAACAACAGCAACACCTTTGCCCACTTTTTATTAAGGAAGCAACGCAACTTTTTACAGTGCAGGTAATCCATCAGGAGAATTAATTTAGCTGTTCGGGCTGAAGCATTGAGACAGGTCATTTATATAATGAAGCAAATATTAGTCTGCATGCAGGTGTGTTTCCTGGTACTGCATTTGGAGTCCTCAACATTTATTTTTTGAGTGTATAACCCAGACTTTTAAGTTAAGTCTATCTGGTGCATTCATGATGTTTAAAATAAGATTTTCTTTTAGGAGCATTTATTAAATAATTAAGGCTTTAGATGTGATGATCTGACTGTGTTCCATTTTCAAATGACTGCCGTTTCTTTTATGACCACCAGTGAGTGTATGTTTTATCACGGTTGTCACCACATCTCTCCTTTTACTCCCTCCAGGCTGCTTAATACCTCACCTTTCAGGGTGAGCAGTGTTGGACAAACTCCACCAGTGCTCATATATCTGCTCATTTAATGCCGACCCAAACTGTGTTTATAAAGGAGGAGAATGATGAAGGAAGGTGGAGTAGCTGGAGCCTCCCTCTATCGCTGCCAAAGCTCAAGTCAATGTGGAGACTGTTTTCAGGGATCTCAAGACGGGGCCCTTTCCTGTGGACCCTCCTCCTCCTTCAACCGTCCACCCTCTCCTTAGCCTTACTGGCGCTGGCACAGAGGTCCCTTTGTTGCGCACCCGAGAGCCCAAGCTTTCCTCCTCTGTTCCCTCCCTTTTTCCTCTAAAAGTCTCCAGTCTTCAAAAATATGAGATAATAGGAAAAATGGAGCTGGCATCTTGTGGTGACTCAGGGCAAAACGTCTGAGGGAAAAACAGAAAGTGAATGAAAGGAGGGAGAGGGACGATAGTGTTTGTGAGACGGACAGAGGTTGCGTCTTCTCCCCTCTCTAGCAGCTTCCAAACCAAAAGCTCACCATGGATCCAAAAGCCTGGATGGGGGAGCCTGCAGTAACACGCATATGTGCACAGTTTTCCTCTCTCGGCAGGTGGATGGGGTTGTTTTGGCTGAGCCGCAGGGCAGCAGCTTGACTCCGTTTGAGCCAATGAGCCAAAATAATAGCCGACGACTCTAGAGTTATTGTTAGCGTTTTTCCCCCCTCTGTTTTTCCCAGAATCCTCCTCAGCCGAGTGGGATTCCAATCAGGAGGTCACCCGTCGATGACTTTGTGTGGAAAATACAAAAAGCAGCAGGAGACCAAGTCAGATGAACTGTAAAGTCAAAGCAAAGAAGAAGGTGTTTCAAAGCTGTGTAAGCTATAACAAAAATAAGGCAAATATGAAATTTAGGAAAAATTATGTGCAAGACGGACATCTTGGGTTATCTGATATTTTTTTCAGTGTAAACATTATAAAACTTAATAAGCAGCTGGAACAGGCTGACACAGAATATGAAGATTTTTTTGAGATATTTGCTTCAAATTAGAGGAAATAAATAGTAAGGGTGTTCCTTATTAGTTACCTTGACAGTGAATGCATTGGCATTAGTTTTGTTATGGGGTGGGCGAGTATCCTAGCCCTGCCCTCAGCTCAAAACACCCCACCCTGTAAAATATGCAGCTCACGCCCCTGCGTGTGCACCACACTCTGCACACTTACCTCACTACCAACCCACACCCATTTCGCAAACCAACGAGGCGGCCTGCCACGTGCCCGAAGATCAGGGAGTAGTTTATGAATTCCATGGAAAGAGTTGTCCAGTCCTCATTTCATATACAGACACTGACAAATTAGTTGACAGTCTTTGTAAAGCTTTTCATTTAGTCTAATTTAAGTGCATTATTTAGCGCAAAATATCCCATGTTAATAACTGTTTTTAAAATCACCAGAAGCATGTTTACAGGCATTTCTAACAGTTACTTTAATAAAGCAAATGTTTTTCTCTTACTGCTTAGTAATCCATGACATCTTGTTTACCCTTAATAATAGATATGACATGGTAGAAAAGCCATTTTAGTCATGATTCAAAATGGGAATAACAAGAAAACATACTATTTAAATGTAGGAAGTATTTTATGTTTTTTATGATTAATGAAATTACAAGAAAATAAGTGCTTATCTAAACCTGCTCACCTTTACAGTCAGAGAAACAGTAAAATTTGAAAACTGGAAGAAAAACCTTTTTTTTATCCTGGCACCACTTATGGAGAGCATGACGGTAAGGGTAGTACTGAAAAATCTCCAAAGCTCGTTGTGAGAAAACTGCAGCAAAGAGTGGCATCTGGGGTCACGAAGAGCACCTCATTGCGACTGTTAAGTCCAGTGGAGGATTAGTCATGCTGTGGGCCTGTTTCTGTTCCAAAGGTGCTGCTAACCTGTTCAGAGTGCATGGCATCATAAACATTTTTAATAAAAATCTGGTGGAGCCTTCATGTAGACTGAAAAGGGGACATTTTTGGTTCTTTAAACAGGGGAGTGATCCAAAACATATGCCCAAATCAACATGGTCATTTTTACACATCTTTACCAGCGATTATGGCAGATTTATCTGCAACTGTATGTTTTTTAGCCTTAACTGAGTGTAGTTAATGCTTGCTCTCCTTTCCAACCATAATGCAGGAGAAAGTAAATTAGTGTTTTTCTCCATCTACTGAAATGGAAGATAAAGTAGTAAATGTTTGAATGTAGCAGAGGTGAAAGAAGGGTCTCTAGAAGTGATGTGTGCCAGACATGGTGTTAGTGTTTTGTCGGGGAGTCTGGAATGAGCTATGAAAGTGTATTTGGAGGTTGACAGCATTCTAATGCTCCAAAACAGCAGTGATGAGAAGCTAATAGATGGGAGTCTCAGTAACATTTTTTAAGGTGACAGGTCCAACCTATTCAGAAGTTTGTATGTTTGTGTTTGTAGAGTAGTTTGGGTGACAGTGGAGGCTCACCACATCATTCAGTATCTCACTAAAAAATTCAGCATGCCTGCTCCTCTTTCCTCTTCTTTTCTCTGATCTCCCTCCCAGCTCCTCCTGCCCATTTTTCCTTTTTTGCCATCCACCACACAATGAAAGAGCCTCTTGGCTTTTATTAATAGTTAAAGTGGTCCCAGCCTGTCACTGGGGACAATGGCTGCAGCCCTGTTAATAAATAAAAATAATAACTAGGAGATGGAGACAGAGAGCGAGTGAGATGGAGAGAGAACAGGCGACCCTGCCATTTGTTGTTCCCTCTCACTTGTCAAAGCTCTTTGGCTTAAAAGCCTCTGTCATTGTTGAAGGAAAGAGGGATGGTGGAGGGAAAGGGAGGGGGGACGGAGTCAGAGACAGAGTGAAAGAAGGAGTGCAGGGGCTAATAGCACCTGTTGGGGTGACGGTAAGACAGCTGTCATGGGGAGAACTGCGGGAGTCCGCTCCTTCTTCTGCTCTTTCTACACGTGTTTTCTCCGTTTTAGCTGAACATTCTCCATCTAGCCCTGTCATTCTCCTGCTCCTCCTTCATACCTTCATCGCTCTGCCAGCCAACCCCCTGAGAGTGAACGGTCGCTTCAGACAAAAAGCGCAGGGGACGCGTCAGGGACTAAATCTTTGTCAGCGCTGGAAGCACAAGGACAGGTCAGGACAAGGACGAGGGTGAGATGAACAGGAAAAGTCAGAGGTGGCCTGGTTTGAACTTCAGTATTGATCTTTGACCGTGTGTGTCTGTTCGGAAAAGTGCAGCCACAGTAATCAGCAGTGCGTGAATGCACTTGTCTTAAAGCCAAAGGAAGGGACAACACTAAACCCTCAGGGGAAGCGGGAGGCACACAACAGCAGAGGTACAACGTGTGTGTGTGTGTGTGTGTGGGGGCGTGTTTCTTTGCCAAGTTTGTACATGTTCAGTCCCTTGTGTGTTGAGTTATGTGTGATCGAAGGAATTATTGAATCCTGAAAATCTCCCATTTTCTGCCATCCTAGTCTCTCTACATTACCTCCCCTGCAGACTGAGAAATATAAAGAGCTTCCAAATAACCATTAGGAAAACAGCTTTTGATTGGTAGTAATATAAACAGTGTTTAGCCTGGTAGAAATTTGGGAAGAAAAGATAATTCAGCTTAACGCATCAGATATATATATGGCTTTTTGTTTTCCTCAGAATGTGCATATCTGTACAGTGGTGGTTGTTGGTTGAATAGTGCCCTGGGCAAGCCCCTCCTGTGCCCTCTTTAATCCCCCCCTGCTATTTTCTTTTGTATTCACAAACAGAAAAATGACTTCAAAAATTTCAAGCTGCATTTTAAAGAATGGAACAATCCAGTCAATGTTCTATTAGTCTTACTGATCTTGAACTAAATGATCCAACCTGATTGTTTTCTTAAAAAAAAAAAACATAAAAATAGCCCCATGTATCACATCAAAGAAGGCAATAGAAATTCTGTTTGGAGCACAACTGACAGATGTTTCATTTCTATTTGTTCCCCCCTGGACAGTGAGCCATATAAATGAACAACTAAAAGGGAATTAATCCTGTTAGGAGCAGCATGTACATCCAAGCTTGGTTACGAGTGTCTGTAGTGCATAACTGATGAGAGTTTACTGGTGTTTGGAGGATGTATGCAGCTGAATCCATCACTGATGCACAACAATAACAACTTTGAATTTAAGATGAGTAAACATTAGCAGTGACTGATAGTTAAAGTAAAACAAAGGTTTTGGTTTAGGAATTCCCATTAGATGATAAATAGTAATGTGTCAGCATATAAAAAGGGTGTTCTGCTTAAGCTGCTGGGTGTGAAGCTTTCAGAGTCAGAAAATTGGATAATTTAGACACTTAAATAAAGTTGCTGGGTTTTTATGTGTGCGCCCAAAAGTTTAAAATCATTTATTTTTCTGTAAATTATTAGGAAATACAATACTTTGGTCTGAAATGTAATTTCCACCACTGCGTGTAACTTTTTGATGTGTGTGTGTGTGTACTGTCCACGTGCACACATTTAGGACTGAGTCTCTCCATGCGTATGCTCTCCTGTGTGACATTTCCACTCCTCCCGCTGTGTGTGAGTGTGTACATCTGTGCACAAATGTGACCACAGTTCGAATCATGATTAGGGATTCTGCAAGTGTGTGTGCTTGTGCAGTGCTTTGAGTGTGTGTGTAAGAGACTGTGTGAAGTATGTGTCGAAAACAAAGCACTAGCTGATAATGTGTTCATTGTGGCGGGTGCATTAAGGCCCTCTTTGTCTCAGGGCCCACAGGGCTAATGATTCTCTAGCAGCAGGTGAGAGGAGAAAAAAGCCTCTCTGTCTGCCTCTCTCTCTGTCCTCCACTCATCTCTCTCTTCCTCTTGCGTTGCCTCTCACACTCGTTCCCTTTTGCTTGCTTGTTTTTGTTTTTCAGCTTTGCTCTCTTTTCGATTATCAGCTTCTCTCCTTCCGCCTCTCTCTCTCTCTTCCTCTCTCTCTCCTGCTGATGCGGCCATTAAGCTGAGCTGCCGCTGCCTTTATTACAGCAAATGGACTTTAAATGAGCTTTATTGTCATGTTGGCCAGCCAACTGAATCCCTCTCTCTCTCCCTCCCTCTCCTCTGCAAACCCCCTCCACCCCGATCCCTCATCCTCCCCTTAACAGAGGCCCCCAGCATTGAGAGGCTGTTGTCAAAGGACTGGAAGGATAAACTTTTGGCCATGGGCTCAGGGCACATCGGAGAAATTAAAGGTACGGCAAAAGGAAATAGCAAGAGCACTAAGCAACTCCTAACAAAAAATTACCACTGAAAAGTAAATCAATAATTTATAAAAAATCTACTTTTGGACTTTACTTCTTGTTGTATGATCATAATTTTTTTTATTTAAACATAGGATGAGCTCAACTTTGTTTAATGCAAATTAAATACAGTGATTATTACAGAATCAAAACACTCACCAACTTGTTTAAGTTGACCAAAAATTATCACCGAGATTTTTTATAACATTTCCAAATATGGCCTCTTTCTAAAATAATAATAATTATTATTATTATGATTGTTATCAGAAGTAGTAGTAGTGGTGTTTTCATTCTGTTCACATACTGTCTCTCACCTACACACAGACTATGTTTAAACTATATTTTCTCTCCTAAGAGTGAGATCCTGTGTTGGTGAGATTACATGTATAAATAAGACAGAATGAATTAGTAAATATATACATAAAAACAATAGAATAAAGATTTGCAAGACTCACTTTTATTAGTTTTTTTAAGACAGTGACAGAAACTAAACCTAGGCCAACTACAAGAGAGATCTGTGCAAACATTGTTTTACCTTTGGTAACAGTTATGACGACTGCTGTATATTAAATGAGCAAATATGTAACTGCCTAGTTTCTTTCTGCTGAGCTTCACTCATGATGCATTAACAGCATTAAGACTATTTTCAGTGTTTTACAAGCAATGCTTGACAAATTTTACAAGTGCCATTTATTTCATGAACAAACATCAGTCTGTAGCCTAAACACACAATAAACAAAGCAATTAGTGATTAGACTTTTGAGTTTGTGTGAGGTAAGCTTTTTTTAATTAGCTTTACAATATGTTATTTACAAGGGAGCTGGTGCCTATCTCCAGCAGTCTAATAAGTGGTATAGAAGATGAATGAATGAATGAATGAATAAGTTATTTAAAGTTAACTTCAAAGTATTTATGCCCAAGGCTCTAATTTTGACTAGAGGGAAGTTGTGTCTCAGTTTATCTGCTGTATTGAAGCTTTTGACAAAACAACTCCTTGAACGTCAAAAAGTCTTCAGTTTAATCATCTAAGTTTTAGGCATTTAAAGGTCTACACCTAGATTTTGATGAGGGGTTCTTAAATTATCATTTGGTGAGTCGTATATTTGGTCATTCCTTTATTCCCTGCCTCTGTTTTTCATTTATTTAGTAATTTGCTGGGGGAATTAGTTTGTTCCACGATCTGTTGCTCTGGCTGAGAAAGTGGGTTTTGTTACATTGTGTCAAAACTACAAATCCCATGATGCATGAAGCAATAAGTCCTGTTAGAAGGAATTCATCCCCAGACATTCAGTTTCCCCCACATAAAAACCTCTGCTTCTGAAACTGGCTTATTGTATGTTTAGGCATTTAAAATCAAATTCACTACCAGCTCCTACATAATAAGAACGTGTAAACTTAATAAGGCTTCGCTTGAAAACACTGGTTACAGGAGTTGTCTAAAATGTGCGGTCACCAACTGTTTTGAAACTTACCATATGTTGTAGCCATCAAAGTTAGATAAGCTAGATGTAAAAACATCAATCTAAGTTGAGAGTTCTATCACATTTGCTTAAACTGTCATATAATTAAAATCTAAGTTCAGGACGTTATTAGGTTAATTCTCATAATTTCTGTCTTAAATTTAAATCATTGGGTTTTTAAAAAGGCTTAAAATTCTCTGATTTAAAATAGCTGAAACTTGCAGAAAGCCTCAATGTTTTGGCAGTTCTCTAGAGTATAATCAGACCCTCTGAGACAGTTTCAGTAGTCCAAGAACTCTGACAAGCTGGTAACATGATAAACAGATCAACCAGACTGTTCAAAAGGCCTTCAAACATCTAGCTAAAGGGTAACTTGCTTTTCACTAGCTGTTAGGAAGCCGGAGGCAGGGGACTACTCATGGTGTTTCCTTCTGCATGCTGTGAAGAGAGAGCCTTCCTTGTACCGTTAGAAAGTCCAAGTCCTTTGGTGGCTCTAATATCCACCAGACCTGCCGTTCAGTTTTTAGAAAAGAATACCTGTAACTTATTTTTCAATGGCTCATTAATCAATTACCTTTATACGTTTGATACTTTGGTGTGTTGAAGAGAGAAACAAAGAGTCCTGAATGTTACCGTTCTGAGTCAGCTAGCCATTCAGGTTAGAGTTTCAAAAATGATTAAAGGTATAGAAGCAAAGCCACCCGCTTCCTCAGCTGCACATGTCTACAAGTTAACCAAGTCCATCTTTATATAAAGTTCACCTCTGCTTAACATCCCAGACAGCTGTTTGTTAGGAGTTTTGACTGCGAAGCAGAAACCAAAGAGAGAAATGAGAAAAAGCTGAGAGAAAGCTTGGAGAGTTAGAGGAGAGCAGCTATTATTCCCTGTAACGCTGGGGGTTAAGCCGTCGTTCTCCTCCAGTAATTGAGCTTCATTAGGAAGCAAAGCAATATGTAATCAAAAAGCCTCACTGAGCAGCGTAGCCATCGAGAGGGGAGCTCCATTGATCAAACCCCCTTTTCTAGCTCCCTGTCGCGCTGACATTTCTGTGTAGGGGCGTCCCGCTTGGAGCGCTGCACACCAACAGCTGGGGAGCAATATATGCATGCCTCTGTTTAAGTTCTGTATCTGTTGAACCCATGAGTGTGAGTTTGCACTTACCTAACAATGTGTGTATGTAAAAACGATAATGCTGTCCTCACACCAACAGCACATCCCTCGCCGTTTTTCCCTCACATCAAATTCCACTGAAGAGCTTTTTGCCAGGAACAAAGTGCTTCTGAGCCGCCGCCTCCTGCCCCAGAGGCGTTGGTAAAAGGCCCCATGCGGTTCATATAGAAACCATATACACTCACCGTTATGGAAGTGTAGAGGTACAATGAATGTTCCCGTAGTGGAGTATCATTATCATCAAATGTGTCTCAGTAGATGGTAAAGAGTGGAAAGAAAGATGCGTGTCTTGGCTTTGATTTACCTAACGTTCACGCTATTAGACTTTTACATCTGCACGATGAATATCAGCTTGATAACAAGAAACTGAATGTATCCTGGCATTCAAGTTGGGAAGGTTAAAAACAGCCCTGTTAAATTTCCCAGAATTTAACAGAAAATATGAACCTCCTAATCCACAACACTGTCTATGGTTAGTATATTTTTGGGTGGTTAGTTAAGAATGATGCCAGTACAGACTGTAAAAAGTTAAAATAGTTCTTATAATCTGAAGTACAAATTAAATAAAATTGGTGCTGGAATTTAAATTTTAAAATTCAAAACTTATGTCCTATAAAATGAGGAGTAAAGCTACATTTCTGTAATGTTTTTGGATTTTAATAATTTAGACAATTTGTGTAAAGCTGCTGGAATGGAAAAACTGTAATCTTTTCATTTATATATAAATGTGTGACATGCAGGTCACATGGCCACTGTCCTGATCTTACTATCAATACACTTAATGTAATTTATTAAGTCATATTTGTTCATAAATTACATTATATATCTACATATCATAGCCAATGAACAACTCTCTACAAGCAGATTTTGTGCAGATTTTTTATTTCAAGAAATGCAGTCTTATTTGGGTATTATAACATTCACGACTGCAGTTATTGCATTTTCATTGTAGTTTTTAATTCTAAAGCCTATTACATAATAAGACATAAACATAACTTGCCTATACTGTCATAACATTACTGGCATAATGTTAATACAGTATTGGCTCAAAAACCTAATTCCACTTTGTGCAGGTATTAAGTTATTGGTTGCTACAAATATTAAATTCTGTTAGCTTACTAACGACCTGACCCAAATACCTAGGTACATTGGCCACAAGTAACTTATGTTGTTTGTGAATAAACTTTTATATGATGCACCACTCAGTTCAGAGACCAGAATGGACACCATTTTTGGGCAATGAATACGTGAATCAAGATCATTTACTTTGATGCACTTTTTAGTGTGTATTGTTTTGTGTATTTTTTCTTCTTCGTTGTGTTCTAGTGCTTAGAATATAAATTGGAAATACAATGTCAGACATTGAAGAAATACAGAAATGAGTGTTGGCCAGAGAAAGCCTGATCAGTGCAGCTCTACTTTATTCCATTCTCCATGTCTTTGCTCCTTTTTCCTACAACTGTCTTCTACATCTATTGCCTGCTCCTCTTCTTTCTCCTTCTCTCCAGTCTCACCCGCAAGGAGTTATCAACGCAGCTGGGGTCATTAATTAGCAGTAGGAGCGCAGTGACAAGTACAACATTGTTAGAAATTGGTTAATTACCACGTACATGAGCAAGGCTGTTTGTGAGGGTGAGAAAGGAGAAGGAGAGAAAGTTCGTCTTGGTTCTGATAATCACAGGATGAAGTAATCTGCCTAAGAAAGAATGTGTGTTAACCTGTGGAGGAAACCAGTTATCGATCCGCCTGGCTGCCTGCCTGCCTCGGAGCAGCGAAGGGAACAAGGCGATACAGGCTGATTTATGACGTGACTAAAGGAGTTTTGTATGTCAGAAGAAGAGGGGAAAAGAGGCAAGAGATGTGGCTCCTCAAATCTGGACTCACTCCTCACTTTTCCTGCATATTCTTGTTTACCAATAAGTAATACACAAGAAATAGCAGTTTGGAAAACGGAAAAGTTATATTTTCTGCCAAAACACTGAAGCTTCTGGTTTTACTACCATTTCAGAGCATGTGTGTTTTGTGTCTGTGCTAGAAGGGTGGTTAACCCTGACAAAAAAGCCTCCTTTGATCCTTCATTTCACCTTTGCGACCCCCTCCCTCCCCCATCAGCACCTCCGCCCTGCCATTGGCCTACACACCCCTACACCCCACATTTGAACAGCCTAACGTTTTTAACACAAGGCTCTTTCTTGTCTCGGTCAGCTTTGGCTCCACAGACATACACACACACACAAGCAAGCACACTACCACACATGAACACACTCTCCTGCTCTGGCTCTACAAAGGTGGGTCTGTGAGTTAGGACAGCACCGTGTTTATTTTTCCAGCGGCCAGTGCTCCCGACAGTTGCCTTTATTGTTCATTGTTGGCGGATGGATAGAGTGCGGGGGGAAGTCAGGGAGGAGGAGGAGGCGCAGGGTTTGCCGGTGGGCAGCGGAGGAGGATGCAGCGGCTGCTACCAGCAAAGTGGACAAATGGACGATTCGCACCTTCCCGTGTGGTCAAAGGGCGGGTCAGCTGCCACGTCCTCATGCCTTACTCCCACTAGATCATTTTTTTATCCCCTGTTGGCTTTTTCGTTCTTCCTCCATCTTTCTTCTCCCTCTTTCTTCCTCATCTGGTTTGTCTGGCGCAGGAATGTGGTCCTGTTAAAGGTAGCAGCTGAGGAACAATGAGGGATTGTGCTGCTCCACATGTGCACATGCATACACACAGGCTGAACAAAGGTATGTAGGCAAACATGAGTACATATGACCAGACAAGAACTCACACACTTGTGCTGATTGGGCCTCAGTGTGCCCCTTATAACTACATCCTGTTGAATGATTTAGGACTTGTGTGGAGGCCTGTGTGTGTATGTGTGTAATGGAGCTGGTATGTCAGGATCTAAGGAGTCAAAGGTCAGGCCATGCTAAATGTGAGAAGGAGGTTGGCTGACTGCAGAGTAAACACAGACCAGGCACGCTCTCTTGCTGGTTTCTCCCTCTTCCATCTCTCTCCTAAGCTTAATCACACAGAAAAACAGCTTCATAGCTGCAGATCAGTCTCCAAATGTCCCCGTAATTCTGTGGAAAACCAAATACGTTTTCATTTGGCTTCCAGCTTTTTAGTGAGAAATGTAAATTCCCAAACCTGGCTAAGGATTGGTTTTTGTTTGTCAAACGTATGAATCTGGCTCCGATTTTACATTTGCTTTTTTCTTCTGCTCCTGCTCCCCACCACATTTGCCTGTTTACAAATATTTCCTCAGCCAGATTTATTTTTCCTTCTTTCAATAAGGCAGTAAAGCTGATGATGATGGATGGGACTTGATTAATTGATGCCGGCCTTTGGCTCCCAGGGAAACAAGTTAACATCTGGTTGTTTAACTATGGAGCACACCAATGCTCGTTATCAGAGCGCATCTACTGTCATGCTCCCCCCTACTGTTAATAGCCCCAAACCAGTCATATATATAGAACTAACCAACAAGCCATGGATGTCTTTACTGGGTTCTAATGTTTGTTTTTTAGGGTATTAACTACCATGTTGCAAAGGTATTCATTTTTATTGGGATTTTATGTGATAGACCAACAGAAAGTAGTGTATAATTGGCAAGGGGAAGGAAAAAGACACATGGGGTTTCAACATTTTTTGCGGCACAGCATTGATTTGCGATCTGCCCTTCTGAAGACCTCCGTGGTTTATTAGAGAACATCAGTGAACAAACAGCATCACAAGAACTAAGGTACCCACCAGAGAGGTCAGGGATCAAGCTGTGAAGTTTAAAACAGAATCATCCCAAGCTTTGATCATCTCCCAGAGCACTGTTTAATCATTCACCACCGTGACTGAATGATGGTGGTGGACGCATCATGCTGTGGGTATGCTTGTCCCTGGTCAGAGATGTTTATTTGTAAACAATTTGGAAATTTTCCCTTCCAATTCATAATTCTGCAGAACCTTGTGTTGGTTTATCACTTCAAATCCCAATGAAATACATTGATCTTTAATGCTGTAATGTGTCAAAATGTAAAAAGGTTTATTGATACTTTTGCAAGGCGCTATATTCGGATTGCTCAGGCACCACATGCTGTCCATGCATCCGTTGTACGAATGACTTTCTAACTACACAAAGGCAACTTGTTGGTTTAATTTATATTCTACATTTGAGCAGGGAAAAGGTTTCATAGTGTAACCTTAGCTGGGTCTTGTACTCCTCTTCAAAGTGCTAACATTTCACCTTTGACCTGTCCCACCCCCTCCATTTTTGCCCTTTAGGTACACCAGACAGCCTGGCGGAGAAAGAGCGCCAACTCATGGGCATGATTGGCCAGTTGAGCAGCCTGAGGGAGCAGCTTCTGGCGGCACATGAGGAGCAGAAGAAGTTGGCCGCCTCACAAATGGAGAAGCAGAGGCAGCAAATGGAGCTGGCCAAGCAGCAGCAGGACCAGGTAGAGAAGCCCACTGCATGTCAAGGACCTCATTTGGAAAGATCTGTGTATAATATTCCAAAGCAACTAAAAAATCCATCCTAACCAGTCATTCAGTCTAATTTTGTGCAAACAAAAATCATAAAAGCTTAAAATTTACCTTTGAAGGGTAAATATTGTCCAGAACGTATATTCAAATCTATGGAAAATGGTTAAAATAAACCCATAAAAGTGAGAAAAAGGACAAGATTGTACAGACATTTACATTTATCCAATTTAATTTATTTATGTAGACACAGAAAGAAACAAATGGACCCTAGAGGACAGAAAAAGGATGCTGATTTAATTAACATGTGTGCAGACCTTTTATATTGCTGGCTTGAATAAAAGGTTCCTGTGTAGTCGTGAAAACTCAAGGAAAGTCAGCAATTAAATTTTTCTATTTCCTAAGTCTGCAGAAATGCACTGTGGAAAACTTTGTAGGAACCATGCAAACAGATATTTTATAACTGCATCTGGATGTGTAAACAGTAGGTGCTTCGTTAAGGATTGAGGATTCCAATTTATAAGTTTGTGAAAAAAAGCTGATGTTAATTGCAAGTTTTTTTGTTATACGCCCAATTTCACATCCTATAGCGCACTTGTGCAACCAGAGGGACACACATAAATACACTGAGGGCATGTAGTGCGGATTGGAGCGGATGTAGCAGAGGCATGCACACACACTCACGTTCACACACACAGTCCAGGCTTCCAGGCAAGAGTCTGCCAGTTATTTGCATAGTGAAGGGTTTCCCTTTTTTTGTTGTGCTTTTTTGCTTCTGGATTGCTCTGGTTTACAAAGACCCACACAGAGAAACACAGCTGTAAGGACAAATCACCTGTGACAAACACAAAGCTTTGCAGAGCCCTGGGCCACATCTCACAGCAGCTCAGAGAATGACTGTGACAGAACAAGAATGTATGTGGATGTTGGACTTCCTTGTTACTGTATGTCATACTGGGATTTTTTTCCTTCAGACATTGAGCTTCTAACTTCTTGCCAGAGCTGGTTCGTACAAGATATGTGATAAAGTTTGAACAATTTAGCAAAACGCAATAAACACTGGTCTGCCAAATCAAATGTTCTTTACACTTGCAGTAAAGTCAGCATTGTACCTGTCCATAAATGTTTGTATACTGCCGAGTCCAGATGAGACGAGCTTTAATATTTCATGAAAGGGCATCGACCCTCTGTCGTGCAACTGGGGCCTCAGAGACAGATGTGCTGCGTCTCCCACAAGCCCTGCACGCACCCCCGCCCGCACACGCATGTAATGCATGTACACTCTAAAAACAGTTTTGTGTGCTCTGTTCCCAGATTGCCCGGCAACAGCAGCAGCTCCTGCAACAGCAACACAAAATCAACCTCCTGCAGCAACAAATCCAGGTGAGGCCTGGCTGTGTCTGTGTCCAAGTAGGTGCATGTTTATGTGAACGTGGATTATAGTTGTGTGTCAGAGTAGCCCACAAAGGCAGTTTTGTGATTGTAATTGTCGCAGCTTTGCTCTGTCATCAGCACTCGGGGCCTGAATCAACATTGACTTTTATAGCAGCTCCTCAGCACACTCACAGATGTACCCAACTTGTGCAATCACCTAAAACTGGCCTGTGCATTGTGATGGATTACAGTATAATGTCTTAGCAAGTATAAAGCTGTGCATTTTAAGTGTTTGCAACCGAAACCTTACTACAGTTGCATACAAGTTCATCACAGCAAGTTTAGTATGTATAAACGACTGCCTTGCATCAAGGGATCCAAGTCTTC
This sequence comes from Crenichthys baileyi, assembly GCA_036173005.1. Lineage (NCBI taxonomy): Eukaryota > Metazoa > Chordata > Actinopteri > Cyprinodontiformes > Goodeidae > Crenichthys > Crenichthys baileyi. The sequence continues at coordinate 1,294,726 of JAHHUM010000297.1, read as the reverse complement.
TCACTGAGAAAAATGAGGGTTCTACAACACTAGGCCCTTTTACCATTAGCCACTTGTAGTTTTAATTTCTGCGTAGGAATAACCTGATCACGTCTAAGAATAATTTGGGCTGTGTTTGCAAAAAAATGACTGAAAAAGCAAGTTTCCACTTTGCAGCTGCTCTGGAGAGGTGAAGGAAGAAAAGCTCGTAGTTTCAGTACATAGAAAATTTGCTTGATATATTTTTGAAAAACGATGAGTTAAGTTGACAGAAGAAAGAAATTATGAGAAACTCAACGCCTTGTTTCTGTGACAATCAAGGAAAGCAGAAGCGTGTCAGTAGTTAGTATATATAAAGTATATATATAAAGTTTCAAATATATTACAGTGGCTCGCCATAAGAGTTCATACCGCTTGAACTTTTTCACAATTTTCCTCATTGCAGCAAAAAAACGTTAATATATTTCATTGACAATTTAAGTGCTAGACCAAACTAAAGTAGTGCATACTTGTGCAGCAGAAGGAAATGGGTATGTGGTTTTCAATATTTTTGCAAATATTTGTTTTGTATAGAAGATGTATGGAGCCAAACATGATTCTACCATTTTTTTACTCACGGAGGCCAAATACAAATACACAAAATACTTTTTCAGATAAAAAAAAAACACTTATCCTTTAACTCAACAATATTTTGCTCCTTTGTGTAGGTCTATTACATAAAACCCCAATGAAATACATTGCAGTTTGTGGCTGTGATCAGCAAAAAGTGAAAACGTTAGGATGTAAATACTTTTCCATCATACTGTACATTAGTATTTTTGTTTAGTATTGTAACATTTTCTATTTTTTAGTCTTGAATGAGATACTTTCACTCTTTAATAGACGACACATTTTTTTTATTATAGTAACATGTCCAGGTGGAACTCCTTTAACCATAAACTCAGATTGCAAATTCAGTTTCCAATTTTCCGGCACATATTTCTAACGTCCAAATCCAATCATTAGGAGTATGAAGACAAACCTTATATAGACTTGCAAAGTTATTCAATTTAAGACGCCCTTTTCAATGTGAATCTTTGTCTCCAGCTTGAGAAAGGGGTGGGTATATATCTAACACTTAAAAATAGAAGTATTGTACTTTAGGGTGCTACACTGGAGCCTCTATTTTCATCCAGGTGGCTTGGAACGAAGAGCCCAGGCCTTTCTAAAGGCAGATGACATTGAATTTTAGGCTGAGAAAGCGGGGCTTTGTACCATAAAGAGACACTCTGTCCAAGAAGGAGCGCACACACATTCTCCTTCCCCCAAGAGTTTAGCCATACACAGTTTGTGTGATAAGAGACCTTGTGATTGCATGTGCATTGGACATTTGTCTGTCTGTCCATGATTCTGTGCAAAGCAGTTTATTTGCTTTGTGTGAGTTAAAGTCAGCATTGTTCATGTTTTGTCTCTTTCGACAAAAAAAAAAGAAGAGAGCACATGTTTGTTTCCTAGGGTTCCTCTGTGCCTTCTTGATGCTTTCATTTCTTCACGTGTGTGTGCGTTTGCTGCAGCTGTGTGTGTGTTAAGCTATAAACACGTCCGCTCATGATTCACTCCCTCACGACCCCGCCGAGACAAAGCTCTCTTTTCCCATGACTTTGCAACCTTTTCCCAAACAAGCGTCTCTCCATTGAAGGCGCCCAACAATAGTTTCTCACAAGCAGGGGCAGCTGTAGGCAGCCTCGTTAAGGGACAGACACAATCAACAGGGGCTCATCACAGGAGCTCCAAAACCTCACGTTTTCACATGGATATCACACACAATAAAAAAAAAAAAACGGGGCAAAAACGCAAAATATTCATCATCGCTCACTGGCGCACACGCAGTCAGAGAGAGTTGATGATCAAACACACACTCATCATCAAAGACTTGGTCGAGAAATACACTGCTTAATCATTCATAAAGAGATTGCCCACACAATCCCACAATACAATGGCCTGCCAGAGCAAGGGCACCAGGTTCAGTGTGTTGGGGTGTGTGTGTTTCAGTTTTGTGCCAGTATGATAAGCCCCTTGTGATTGCGTTTCCCCCTAACGAGGCTGAGTTCAGCTGTCCCTCCGTTTGCGTGCCTTGGTTCGTGTGCATCTTGTCCTTGGCTTTGTTAGGCCCGAACCCCCCAAAGGCCCAGTAAGAATGCTTTCAACCGTCCACTTGGAAGAGGTGAGGAAATGAAACGAATTATAAAGCTCATCAAAAAGAGAAGAGAGTGACACATATCCTTCATGCAAAGAGCACAAATTATTTATTGTCCTTGTGTTGGGTTTACTGTTTTTTCTCACTGTGAAACCCCAAAACAAGCTCATAATTCTAGTGCCTATTTAGGCCAAAGGCAACGTTTGCACACAATGTTGTCATAATCATCAGCACATCAGCACAAGCTAATGATGTACAGTTCAACCATCTTACCCTCATTCTGCAGGGATCAAAAGCCAGTTACTGCTGTCATTCTAAGTAATTATACGGTGCCTTTCAGATGTAATATTTTGTAAAGTTTCAACTACAAAATTTGTGGTATTTTATTAGGATTTTGGTGGTGGCAGCATTATGCTGTGGGGATGGTTTTCCTTAGCGTGACAGCAGAGAGGGAAGCTGGTCAGAGTTCATGGGATGATGAATGGAACTAAAATCAAACCAATTCTGGGAGAAAACCTGTTAAAGAGGCTACAAAGCCTTGTGACTGGGGCAGAGGTTCTAAAGATTGTTGTAAAAACACAGAGGACACGTTTAACCTTTGCAGGACGAACTAAAACTGACCTTTACTTTCAAACTTTCCATTAAATCCTAGGGTACAGCCTCTCATGCTAATATAAGAATTCCCAAACAAACCTGTGAAAACATGCAGAAACACAAAAACACTCACACATTACCCCCTGCTAGGGGCCATCTTGTTAAGCTGGAAGAGGTGAGCACATTTTCTTGAAAGCTCCCTTTACTTTCCGTCTCATTCTAATTAAGCGACTAGTCCTCGAGCCCCCACCCCCCGGAGCTGTTGGGGACGACTGCTGTGTCTGCGCAGGAATGCACGGCAGGGATGAAAGGAGCTCACCTGCCGAGCGGCTCAGGGCTTACCTTGAGAGCGAGCACACATGTTCAGAGAATAACACCACCTACAGACAATGTATTTAGAGACGGAGGCACTGCGAGCGTGGCGGGCCTAATGAGTCAAAAGCTAGTCAACCAAAACACACTCGCACAGTCAAGCATACTCTGCGTGCCATCTTTCATCTCATCAAGATTTACGGTGGCTATAGGTACCAAATCAAAGATTGAGAGAAAACTCAGAACAAAATAAAACCACTTGATGCTTTAACTGGTTTAAGAAGGGCCAGAATTGCACAGGACAGTCGCTAACAAGCTTATCAGCTTTGGTGGTAACTCTTCAGATCATGATGTCGGTGGAGAAAACAAAAGAAAAACACGAGAAAACACCTCATATTGCACACAAGAACACAGCAGCACCTCAATATCCTTTGCATAGCTGACCCTAGCCCAATTACCTGTGTAATTGTTTAAGCACCACCACTACACAGCAGCCCGAGTAATTTGTGCTTTCCATTTACACTGTATGTCTCCATGTCCATGCACGGGCACACACACCGCTGTCCCACTGAGACTCTCCCGCCCGATCAGAGTGTTTAACACACACATACAAACTCTGGTCTGTGCATTGTAGCCATCAGAGCGTTATTTCCCCCTTAACCGTGCCCCTGCATTCACAGGAGACTGGCCTAATAGTGCTCTCCATAGAAAGTTAATGGACGAATATTAAAAAGCAGCCATATTTGCTTCTCTTTCTCTCTCTGCCCAAATTAATTATTGGTTCTATTGCTCGTACGTCACCTCTTCTGCAATAGGTCATCCAGGTCTTGCATTAATTGCCATAACATATGGTCGCCAACAGATTTTAGCTGTGGGACTCGCACTTTAGCGGGGGCTATTTTTTCGCGCGCTCAGATGCGAGCCATATTGTGCGGTGCTGGCAGCTATTGTTCGGTGCATTAACTTCATAGAGCTAATTACTCCCCAATAATAACTTTACCTTGGAGTTTTTTAGCGCGCCGTGTGCCAACCAACCTGTTTCGCACCCCATATGTTAATTAGCGGCCACATCTTCAATATGCCGCAGCAGCGCTTTAAGTTCAAGCTGTGCCGCCTGGCGCGTGGTGAACGCAGCCTCAACTCGCTGCCAATTATCCAACTCCTGCTCCCCTCTCTGAGTCTTCCTCGTCCTCCTTCTGCCTATCCTGTTCATTCTGTTGTTTCTATCTGCTGTTTTTTTTAAAGGAAATTCCTGAGAACTTGTCTTGCCAGAGTGAATTCTCTCTTTCTGTCCTCTCTGCCCCTGTGAAAGTTCTCAAGATAAAGTCTCACACTTGTTCGTCATATATATTTGCAATCCCCCCCTACTCAGTTTCTTTGTTTTTTTGGGTTATCACTGATTAGAGGAATTTTGCAGATGAGTCGCAGTCTAATTTGCTTCAGGTTTCTCTTTCAGATGTGAAGGAGGGTGCAGAGCTTCTTATTCTACACATCAGCAGACTACAGAAGCAGCAGTGTGATCCTTTGTCAGTGTGTGTAGGTTTTCATGTTCGCTTTGGGCCTGATGACAAAGAAAAGCTGAGAAGTGCATTATTCCCTAAAGTGCCCACTGTTTCAGATCTCCTGCTTCCTTTATGTGAAATCTGGAGATTGTCTCATGGATCAGGCCTTTCTCTCTCTCTTTGTTCCTCTCAACATTATTTTTCTTTTCTTTCAGTCAATTAATCTCTTTGTCTCTGAAACTCTGTTCTCTTCTCTGGTTTAGAGAACGCTTTCTTTCTTTTTTCTCACTTTCAAAGTTTATATGATAATCACAAAGCTCACGCTGAAACTCCAGCTCATTTTACTGTATTGCAGTAATATGTACCGATTATGAGGAGAAACGTTGGACTAAGTCATTTTCTTTTTGGTTATATGGAAATAGAAAGGAATTCCCACATCAGTGCAAATGCAACTGAACAGATACAGTGCATTGTAAAAATATTTTTACCTATATATTATATATCCTTATACTAAACGTATTGTAGTTGGATTTTATGTTATATCCCAACGCAACATATTGTATAACTGTGAAGTGAAAAATAAATATTTTTACACATTGCAAGCAATGAATTTCAGAATTCAGCTAAATGGTGAACAGCTTCCACCATTTTAATATAAATCTAGCTGTTTTGAGAAGCCTCAGTGGTTTGTTAGAGAACACAGCAGACCGACCAGAGATAAAGTTGTGGAGAACTATAAGGCAGGATAAGGTTATGATGCAGTATCCCAAGCTTTGAACATCACAGAGTTCTGTTCAGTCCATTTAAAAATCGAAGGAAAATGAAACAAACCTACCAAGACATGATTGTCCCCTTAATCTCACAGGCTGGGCAAGGACAGCAATAATCAGAAACGTGATTATGTTAACTCTGGAGGAGCTGCAGAGATCTACAGCCTGTGTGAGAGAATGTGCCAACAGGATGGGTATTTAGGGCTGCAGCTAAGGATTACTTTAGTAATCGAGTATTCCACCAATTATTCTGATGATTAATCGAGTAATCGGATAAAAAAATTGGCACATTCTGCTTGTTTTTCATTTAACTGCTTAAGCTTATTTTATAAGTAACAGAAATACAGTAAACAAATAATGTGATTAGTTTTTTAAAGAATATTCAACATTATATTGTTTAAGATACGATAACATAGCATGTCTCTTTAGTGTACACTTGAACATTTGTAGCAAAGGATGCATCTGCAACTAAAACCTGAAATTCTAACATCAACGTGTCAGCCTTTTCTGGTTGACTAAACATCAATACAATGCTAGCTGCCTCTGTAGTGAAAATGGTCACAAAGTGCATAAAGTGTTACTTGGGGATTTTTTTAAACATCAAACAGCATAATGTTATCCAGATAAAGTAGAACCCTTGTAGTGTACCTAAGTGCCAAGTTACACTCTTCAAGTTTCTTATTGCAAAAACAGACAAATAAAAAATAATTACACAAGAACTATCAAAAAGGTAAACAGCGAATTAAAATTCAGCCATATTAAACGTCACTTTCAGTTTACTCGCACACTTAAGTGGTCTTGTTCTGCAGACATCTGTTGTTTATGGAAGTGTTCCTTCAGTAAAATACATCTTTCTGGTGTGATTTCGAAGTGCAACTTGGTGGTCCGCTGCTGCAAAGATTGTTTCCTGCTCAGGTGTTGCCGCATCGAGGACGTGCTATTATGTAATGCTAATTCAGTTTTGAAGCACATACACTGCGCTGTTTTCTTTTCTGTTCAGTTTAAAGTGAGCCCACACTTTTGATACTTTCAGTCGTTTTCCCTGTGCTTCTTTTTGCCCCTCGCCGTCTCCCTCTATAGCTGGTAACCGATCTTGGCATCCACGTATCGGCCTATAGTTAGCGGAAGTGAGAACGTTGTGCAACACAAATAACCACCCAGCCAGAACAGAATTTAACGAAGCCTTGAAGCAGATAATTTGCCTCGAGGAATTTTAGTAATTGGGGAACTCGAAACATTCAAGAAATTGTTTCATTACTTGTGAACTACACAAATCTGGCCTTGGTGGAATAGCTGCAAGTAGAAAGCCATTGTTGACACATTCAATTCAGTTTTATTTATATAGCGCCAATTCACAACACTTTATCTCAAGGCACTTCACAAAGGGTTTGGAATGATGAGGGGTTGTTGGGGAGGTTAGAATAAACTACTGAGTGTTAGAGCTTGGCCATTTTAGAATGGGCTATGTGTAGTGGTACAAAGTAAAATAATAAACTGATAAAGTTTGTGCATTTAGAGCCCACTGGTGGCCATTATTATTCTAAAAGCCACAAAGATTGGGGGTACCTCTCACTCTCAGACTGATTATAACCATTGGAAAACAAAAAGGCTCACACAGGTAGCAGAAACGGAGGGTGTGTTTGCACCTCAACCATAACGGAGCCGGTTTAGGCTAAACCTGACTCCCCCTTACTCCATCCAACAGGGAGGGAGGAAGGCAGAGGTAAAAATAATTGGAGAGTGTTGTTTCCTGTTGCATTGTGTGAAAGGTGGGTAACTTTAAAATTGGCTAAGTCAATTCAATCGATTCATATAGATTTCAAGTAAGGTACATATATTCCAATTAATCCAAACTATCAAACAGTGCAGTCAGATTCAGTTATTTATTCGAATTGGATAAAAAAAAAAATGTATCTAAGGAAACCCAGCAGATTGCATCAAGTCAGTGACTTGTAGCATTCACTCCTCCCGGATGAGCATGTAGAGACAGTGGACAGTCACTGGCGTTGACTTTGCAGCAATCCCTCATACTGAGCATGCATGTAGCGACAGTGGAGAGGAAAAACTCCCTTTTAACAGGAAGAAACCTCCAACAGAACCAGGCTCAGTGTGAGCGGCCATCTGCCACGACCGACTGGGGGTTAGAGAGAACAGAGCAGAGACACAAAGAGAACAAAGAAGCACTGATCCAGGAGTACTTTCTATGGGAAGGAAAAGTAAATGTTAATGGATGTAGCTCCTTTAGTCGTTTCATCTAGAAAAAAAAGAACAGATAAACTCTGAGCCAGTTTTCAAGTTTAGAGTATGAGAGAGAGCACATAGAGTTAGTCACAGTAAAAGCTCAGTCGGTAGCTATGTCTAGGAGAAAAATAGAGTTAAACACTGAAAGACAGGGCCAAGTGTATCATCGGTAGAAGGTGAGCATTAAGCTAAAGCCAGGTAGGGGACACAGTAAACATGGGGGAGAAGGTGTTCTGGTCAGATGAGACCAAATTTAACTTGTTGGCATTAATGCAAAACACCATAAACACTTTCAAAAAGTCTCAAAGGTGTGTTGGAACACTAACATCACAAAATGGCAGCGTCATGCTATAGGGGCGTTTTCCTGAGCAGGAACACAGAACCTGATCAGAGTTGATTGAGAAACTGTGTATTCTTTTTCTTTCACTTCACAATCATGCACAACTTTATATTGGTCTATCGCATAAAATATCAACAAAATACAATAACGTTTGTGGTTGAATAGGAGGTATGCACGGTTCTGCAGTGAACTGGGTATACACCTAAACCAGAAACACTTGTTGTATGTTTAAGGGGCAGACAGGGTGCCTCCATGACCTGTGTTTTTTGCTTTGCATGTGTGTTCATCCCCTTTCATCAACATGTTTATGTTCCAATGAGCACCCAGTGCTCATCAGCAGCACCAGAACAGCAACATGTGGAATAGAGAGTTTCACTAGAAACCTTTCTCTGTGTTGATCTGTGTTTGCTTTGCTGCTTTTGTGTCTTTTTCTTGTCCTTTTGTTGCTTTTTTTCCCCTATAGACAGTTTTTTTTATATTGTGGATCCTTGAATGTGTTATGCAACAGCTCTGTAGGCTGATTAATGTCTGCCCATTGTGTGCAGGCTTTTTGTTATGAGATCAAAAGAGAAGAAAAGATAAGAGAGGGGAGAAGCCTTGGATACTTTTAAGGGTTTTCTATGATGATTTCAATTGCAGAAAGAAAGAAGCAAAGCCTGACGTCATACAGTGAATCTATGCTGCATATGCAAGTATTTTGGCTGTCTCAAACTTATCCTTCTTTTCTCTCCTCCCTTTGGTACATTACAGTTTTGCTAGCCAGCTCTACTCCAGCATATGTCCAATTAGGCCTGAAAGGCAAAGCAGAACATTTTGGTCTCTGATTCGTCCCCACGGGGGTCCCATCCGCTGCCTGATCGTGCAGCGCGCAGGCAGCACGGTGTTTTATGGTTAACCAAAAACGGTGGAGTAATTATTGTTTTTGGTTTGAGAAAAAGAGGCAGGGTAGAGAAGTTGCTTGAAGAGAGTGCAATTCCCCCTGTGCTGTGATTGTTTGATTACTGTGCCGCTGCCGGTCGCACGCCAACACATAGGAGCAGCAGCAGAGGAAGGCGGGTGGGGGGTGGGGGGTGGGCACACTGTAAAAGTGCTGTTAGTACTGAGCGACACCAACTCAAACACTAACCCCTTCAAGTGCTGAGATATTACCTGATTGTACCGTAGAACCACCACCACCCTTCTTATGATTGTACAGCCGTTTCAATCATTCCAGATCAATTTTCTACATCAGACAGCTTTTACCTGCCCATTACCCTATTCAGCCATTACCTCTCTGGCCTCCTAGCAAAATAGCGACAGAATAGGAGAGGGAGGGAGATGAGCTGCAAAGAGGCTTTGCAGCCAGAAATATACAGGTCAAGGCTTCAAGACCCTAAAGGATTGAATTTAAAAGGGGGTGCTTTACCAGTTTAGCACTTGCAAACCTGTCTTGTTTACTCTCAGACGCTGTTATAAGTTTGAATAAAGAGAAAAAAGGTACAGACGTAATGTGTTGGATAAATGGTTATATTGAGGGACCTGCTTCTTCTACTTGTCCTTTATTTCAGTACAGTGTAGGCGTGCATTGTAATGTTGCCATCCCAAAAGATTCAAAAGCAAAACCGGTGGCCAATGAAAGCACTGCATTAAATGTTTAAAAACGAGGATTTATTATACAATTCTGATGCTTTCAGCTGAAAGAAAGTCTTTTATTCTGACTTTGTGACTTTACTCTGGTTTCAGCTTCACTGTGTGCATCATACTAGCTCTCATGTACAGCAGATAAGATCCATTTCATTCCACCTTTTTCCACTCTCTACCCCACTTTTCCTCCTCATCCTAGCTGTCACTCAGTCCATCACATGCAAGTCTTTGTGTGTTGTTTTTGGCAGAACGCTGTTTAGTGCAACCATCTGTCTCCTCCTTCTCTCTCTCCTGTCGCCACTGCCAAAGTCACCCAATGGAGGAGAGTTTTTTTTCTTTTGGTCTTTCTTTCTTTCTCTTCCTGCATCCCCTTTTGAAATCATGGAAACCTTATGAGGTTGTATGGCTCCCTGCCGACAGGCATGCAGAAAGGGTTGCGTCTGTGAGTTTGCAAGCTTTTAGGTTTGGTCCAGAGAGGAGAGAGAACATTATCTTTCAAGTCAAAGTACAAGCCCAGCTGTTACAGTTTAGTGAACTGTCCTTGTGGCTTGAAATGAGCTAAAACAAATAAACCTTTATTTTTCAACTATAAAAAATTTAACTGATGTTAACAGAAATCTAAGTTTAAAAATAAAATTAAATATAATACACTTACACATAAAAAGACTTAATTTTTGTTTTTGTTTATTTTCTTTTCACTTGTTTTGAGACTACAGTATGGTGGGTCTGGTTTGCCCTATAGTGTCGGGAGATTTGCTCTACTAGAGTGGGGTTATGGGATATACCCCCAATTTCTTAACTGAATTTGTTTAATTAAAACAATGATAACCCAGACCTTCTCAAGGCAGCAAAGTAGCAAAGTAGACGAGCTGCAACAATTTTAAAAGGCTGAAAATGTTAATAAATGTTCACTTTACATATGCGCACTAATGTTTCTGTTTTTCTTTCCATCTTTACACCCTTTTTTTCTGCTATTAACCATCTTTCTTTCCAAATTTTATCCCCCCTCGTTTTCTCCCTCCTTCATCAGCAGGTCCAGGGCCAACTCCCTCCACTGATGATTCCAGTGTTTCCTCCTGACCAACGGACCCTGGCGGCTGCCGCAGCCCAGCAGGGCTTTCTAATGCCTCCAGGCTTCAACTACAAGCCTGGCTGCAGTAAGTGGCATCCACACTATTGCACAAAAAAAAAGAATACAAGGAAGTTTAAATACTGTGTATTTGATTACATCCACACATGGTCAAAATTATACACACAGTCTCACACATGTGCATGCATCCACTTTCATTTTCTGATGTCCTTTAGCAAGTTCAAGAGACACCACGTGCTCTTATATCCATCAAAAAGGTCACTATTTTAAAACAGAAACAGAAAAGCTCATTTAAATATGTTGGATTCTTAACATGGAGCTGGCTTGCATATGTACAAGTATAGTACATGAAGATTCGATAGGATCGACATCTGGGCCATTCAGGATTGTAAGATCACTATGGACTTACAGGGTGCCGACCAGGAAAGAAGATCTTCAGGTTCCACTGAAAATTAAAGCTTTAAGCAAATAGCTTCTGTGGAAAAGTTTTAATGTTAGAGGAGTCAAAAGATTAGGAGGATTGGCCATGTACCAACACGCGAGCAGGGTGGTAGCACCTCAAAATCCTTCCATTTCACCTCAAACCAACAACTAGGCAGTTAAAACCGAGACCGACATGGGTGTTGTAACAGGGTACTAATCACACAAAACTGGTTTCTGCAGTAGCCTCAACCTGCTGGGAATTTAGTGACAGCTTAAAACCAGGTGCCAGGAAACCAATTTTAACAAACTCTACCATATCTGATAAAAACTATTTTGCTGAGTTGTTTGTTGTATAATCATTTAATATGATGCCCAGCCCAGTGATTAGTGTATGTAAACTACTCTGACTGCACATAAAGTCAGTAAGAGAGGCAACTTTCAGAGAAAATAGTAACTTGCATGTGGAATGTTTCACATGTTATCCACCAAGAAAGGTAGAGGCTGAGCATTCTCCCACATGACGAGTCTGGTTGCTTCCCAAAAGGCAAGCTCACCCGTACAACAACATCTCGCTCTTAATAGAAAAACCAGTCCAAATACAGCCTTCCTGTTTACACTCTCAGTATCTCTCCCGCTTTCACTCAGTCCTTTTGGCTCCTTTCTTTTGTCTTGTCTATTTTTTGACATATAAAAGCAACAAAATGAAGGCGTTCTGCAGGACTTTTTTTTTTCTTGGCCATTACACTCCGGCTGTGTGGCAATGTGTTGTTTACCATGATAGCGAGAGAGACAGAGACAGAGAAAAAGAGACTGTTGCTTGCCAGGGGATGCTGGGAATAAATGCACAGTGGGGGGGTTAGCAGAAGGGGGGTAGGGGGGTGGTAATGTGACCTGCCCCAGGTTCTCCTCACATTAACACGGGACGCAGCCAAAACACATTCCCAACACAACCCACATGCACTAACACACACATACACACACTCACGTCTAGACCCAAATCAAAAAATGAAATGTTCTAAAGAAACTTCAATAACGCACAAGAACACATACTCGTGCACACTGCATCCCCACCCCAAACCCCACCCCACTTAGAGTTTCACAGCTTCCCAAACAAGTCCACTCCATTTTAATTACTGCCATCTTCACCCACACCCACTGCCCACGTAAATACCCTAGCAAGTAGTGGGCCTGTCTTTTCGCTGCCTCAGCCAAGTCCAACCGGACTGGCACACTGTTGCAGGCCAAGTCGCCCCTGAGAAAACTCTCTGGCAACTTTCGAAGTTGTGGTGAAGCGTTGCAGTTTGGTGCCGCAGCTCTAAATAGGACATGTGTAGCATTGTGCTCTGACATATTCTCATGGCACTTTGTTGAAGATATAAATAGATTTTATTCACGCAGTATGGATTTCTGAGGACTGCTAAGCTTCCTTCTTTCTACAATGTCAACAGGATTTTCTTTCATGAAAAAAATTTTAGGATTAAAACTTAAGACTTTTTTTGACATTTTAACACCTTAGAAGCAATCATGAAACTTGAAACTTGGTCAGAGTTGGAGAGACGGATAAGTTTATTGATCGAGAAAATTCGGTATCACACATTCCTGTTTCCCTAGGGCATAGGGACACAGATGACCACTGATTTCAGCTGGATGAGGACCCATATTAGTTTTTATATCAAGTCAACCACGTCCGGTTGATTGCGTTTACACAGTGAAGCCAAATTATGTCTCTCCATGCAAACAATGTATAATCAGAGCAGTTCAACGACAAGAAAGTCAACCACTAAAAAACCCTAGTGATAGCGATAATAAGGTGCAGTGATGAATTAATTGAAGTGAGCAAGGCATAAACTGCAAAAACTCTCGAACATTTGCACAATATCGTTTTATTGTGCAAATGTCCGAGAGTTTTTGCAGTTTATGCCTTTCTCCCACAAACAGTGAGGACAATAGTAATGAAGATTCAAATAAAAAGGAATATTTCCAGAGCTCTTTGTTGGAGATCTACAGCAAAGAGTGGCACCTTGGAGTCAAAATGTCTCCATAACAACCATTAGAGGCCATTTACATGCCAACGGACTGTTTGGGAATAAAATCTGGCAAACAAACATGCAGACTTCACTAAACTCTACAAGACTTTAACTGGAGCCACATGCTTTGGTTCAGATGAAATTAAGAAGTGGGTCTGACATAAAATAACTATTAATATGCAGGAAAGCACATTAATAGTTGGAGGGAAGTATGATCCTCCAATATACTGTTATGGATGGTAGAGGATCTCTGATGCTTTTGGCCTGTTTTCCTTCCAAAGAACCCAAGAACCTAAAGTGTAAAGCATCTGAGAAGAGTTCATAACAAAGGACCCAGGACTCTGGAAATTCTAGAGATTGTGCAAAGAGCAATGGTTTCCCTATGCTACCAAATTTGTGAAACCTTATAAGAGAACACTAAGTGCTGACCTGTTGGCAAAAACTTTGTCTAAAAGTCAGGTAAGAAATTTGGAAACCATTTTCAGAACTTTCCAAGAGCATCTCTTGACAATCAAACAGGACTTGGTGACGTGCCTAAAAGATTTTTGTAAATCTTAAACTGTGTAAAACAGGACACCAGGTTGACGCTGATAATCTTTGTTATCTTTCTCTCTCTTTCCACCATTCATCTTTGTCCTTCATCTGTTCATTTGTGAAAAGTCTCAGCCTGGTTCGCCTCTGTCCCTGAGCCAAGAGCAACATGTTTGCTTTTCCCTGTCCCTCTCCCTTTTGTTACAGCGACCCCCAGGAGGCGCATAAATATTCACTGGACTCATGTTTGTTTAGGAAGCAAGTAGAAAAGACCAATCTCAGGCCTGAAATAATTTGTTAATCCCTCCTGCCCTCACTCCACTGGAAACAAGAATGTCTCTGCTTTTTGTTGTTTTGTTTTTTTTCCTCTAAAGAGCCAAGTTAGATGGGAAAATATGTTGTAAGGATAGTCTGGCTTATGCCACGCTAGGGTGCATGCACACACACATATTTGCATAAGCACCTACACACAATGGGAGTTTCTGATAGAGCCAAGAGGCTGAGCCCTGCACTGAAGGGTTAGGTCAGAGATGCAAGTTCAAGCCCAGAGAGCATTCTCAAGTTTTTCTCCATGAAGACTGAAGTTTCCTGGATGAAATCATGCCTGACCTCCTCCATGTAGTGCGCTGTGGTTAGTGGGCAGGTTCAAATTAAAATCAGGGCTGTCAAACAATATGTTCATAAAATATGATCATAATTAGGCACGATATCCTCTCTGTGCATCTCCATTTCTTCCATATCCTTTCCCCCTAATCTTGAACCTCTTTTTTCCCCCGTCTCTCCTTCTAGTAATTACAGCTCAGCCTATTTGCACCTACTAACTAAAAACCCAAACTCATCCTTTTGCTTTCATGGTTTCTCTACTTCCCTATTCTTGAACCTTTAATGTGTCATTGCCCTAGTTTCATTTGTCTCCTTCTTCATTTATTATTCCTGGCAGAGGGGAAACACCTAGATTATAGAAAATTAGAAAAAAGAAGAAGAGGCTAACTTAAAAAAAAGTGAAAGATGACAACAGAAAGAAAGCCAAGAAGAAACAAGATGATGAGCACCTACAGCAGAACTGGAGAAAAGGCAGCCGAGGTTGGGGGTGGGGGGTAACATTCTGTGTTTGCAGCTCTTAATTACAGCGCTGGGGCCGGCTTTATCAGAATCCCCTCACCTCGCTGCTCTTTGTCAGGGGGTATTAAAGAGGAGGACACACAATCAGGCTTTTCATTAGGGCCCTACCGGTGGGGAACACAAAGGACGGCTTTAGCAGCTGCAGAAAGGGACTCAGGTGGTAGTGGTGGGAGGGAGGAGGGGTGATGCAAGAGAAGCGAAGGGATGAAGGTGGGATGACTACAATAAAACGATGCACAAAAATGGTGAAGGGCATTAAGACAGAATAAAAAAGATAATTTGGTACAGAAAGAGGCACTGGCCATACAAGGATTTAAACAGAGTCTCAGAAGAAACTGGTGTGTAAAATGCACCAGAAGGAATGTTTTGGTTGATGTTTCCATTTAAGGCAGCAAAATGTTAAAAACAAATCTTTTCGGCTTTCCTCAGGTGACCCCTACCCTCTCCAGCTCATCCCCACGACAATGGCCGCTGCTGCTGCCGCCACACCCGGTCTGGGACCCCTACAGCTACAAGTAAGTCTTCATCGTCGGCTAAATACACCAGGGGGCAAGCACGCAACTTGTATTTAACGTCAAGAATGACTTTTGCACTTTCAAGAAAACACTTTTCAGTTTGTCTCTTCCTTCGTAAATGCGGTCATTGTGAAGAAATCCCTAAAGCCTGGTAGCGTTCACACAACACATGCTGCCCTGCTCCATGCACAGCCGCAAACAGAGTCGTAGGCAGGAGGGGACGCACAGCTGTCACTTTCCGCAAAAGTGTGGACATTAGAGAGATACAGCCAGGACGTGATCTCCATGGTCAACGCTTAAAAATCTCATGGATCTGACAAATGCAACCTTAGCCTTTGGCTTTTCCTGAGGTAAAAAGAGAACAAGATTGATGTCATCCTGTAGAGTGGCTGACTGGGGGTGTCAGCACATGTAGGACATTGATATTCAGATAAACCATAATGAATGATCTAGATTTTTTAATTGCTGCTGACAAAAAAATGGCCCTGTGATCATTTAACTTTTACCTTAAGAGAGTAACTCTCATACAATAATAGAGCTGTATTTAAATTAATTATTAAAAATAAGGGCTATTTGTTTATTATTACATATTGCATGGCATCTTAAAACCTTCGAGAAAGCACTACCTAATTTTTCGCTAACTCATCCATTCACACCAACATTGTAGTGCATACACATAAGCTGGCAAAGCAAAACCTGTTACAGAGTTTTCTTAATAATTACAGTTTAAAACAATTGGACCCAATTATCCATACTACAAAAACTAGATAGAATTGGTATTAGAGGGAGAGCACACTTAAATGTGAAGTAGAAAATCAGTACCAATATGTTAAAATAAATGAAATTCAGTCAGTTACTTACCCACTTACTTGTAGGTTCCCTCAAGTTTCCATCCTTGGTCCTAAATTATTTATATTGTACACTGATAAAACTTATAATTGTACTGTTGTATTTTGTTGTATTTGCAGATTCAACTAATTTGTTTTGTTTTTGACAATTTGAATGCAGGTGGAAAATAAGTTGAAAGAAATAGTTTAATAAATTATCAATTTAGACAAAACCAAGTCTATAATATTTACCAAGTGAGTTTTTAAACCAAACCTCACTTGGTGTGTTCTCCTTATTCCTCATAATTTCAGACTGTTGATGATTTAGATAGAAAAAGAAAACTAACACACTACAATTCTACATGTTACAAAAGAGAGCTATAACAATTCTGAATATGAACCATCCAATTCAATATTCAATAACTTACAGACCTTGAAACGTCATGATTTGGTTGATTTTTGAACTATCAAGTCTTCAAATATATCAACTATTCAAATAATGTACAGCATGTACAATAACATGCTTCCTTATTGTATTTGGATGCCTTCTGATTTCTAGAAAAGTCAGTATGAACTTAGGAATACGGGAATATTTAAAAACGTGTATCTGTCTGTGAGGGTGCAGGGCAGGCATATGTGATATAATTTGAATATAACATTGAAAATGTGTGGTTCACTTTCTTTGTTAAAAACATTAACAATACTCTACTATTGGTTAAGTACAGGACTTTTTATGGGCATCTCGATCCAAGTTTGCATTTTATGCAAGTATTAATTTACTGACATTTGAATAACATTTTTGGCATACTTCTGCTTGGCCATTATGTATTTTCAGAGAGCAAAGGTTTCCTCCATCCACACTTCCCCTAAAATTATACATGTGCAGTCTATCTGATTGTACAGGCATACATTTATATCAACTGTAGAGAGAGACTACAGTATCTTCTGTGATGGTATTTCATGGTTTTTGGAATCTGCTTTTAGCATTTTGCGGTCTGCTTTCAGGGTAAATTTGCTTAGACAGCCAGACTTGGGCATCTTTGTAGTAGTTTTGAATGTCTTCCACTTGTAGACAATTTTCTGTACAGTGGAACATTTGTCAAAATTTTTTGAGACTTGTAACCCTTTCAGACTCATAGCTGCTAACAATCTTCTGTCTGAAGGCTTCAGACAGCTCTTTCTAATCTTACCATGGTGTTCAATTTCACTTAAACAGTCAGAAGAGAAACAGACTTAATATGTAAACAGAGCAAACCTTCAAAATGCTAAAAACGTGTGTATGTGTGTGTTTGTCCACCATATATCGCACTGTTTTTGTAAAAAACCATTTCAGAGAAAATGTTCTTTCTTCTGTTTTAATTGTTTGGTATCCATTACTTGATATATTATTACTGTTAAAAAAAATTATTAAATAGTGTATATATATGTCCAAATATGTTAAAAACACACAGGGTTCCATGGAATGTCCTACTTTTTTCACCACAATTTGCACATTAACACATCATCTGCTCTACCACTTATAAGGAGGATGATTGTGTGTTTGGTCCATTTTCAAGCCAAACATCACACACTTCCACCAAAATTCACACAGGCTTTGTGGACCCCTCTCTCAGAGGTTAAGAGCCTGTACAGGTGTCCCATCAGCTGCCTTTCTAAAACACATTAATCTCCAGTATTGGGCTCGTCACCTCTGCCTCCTTGATGTGAATAATTATTAAGAGTAACACACATACAAGCAGATGTCTGGGTGGAGCAGCTGCTTTGACACATGCAGGTTGTCATGTACATTAACACGTCTTTTTGCTGACCGCTAACACACACAAAGGGAATGCTGGGGAAAATATGGGTTAAGGGGTTTGACACAGTGCGTGCGCAATACATTTGCACCTGTCAGCCAAACATGCCTCCCCATATGCTAGACACTACAGGGTGAATGCAATAGCTGTGTAACTTTATCATAGAGAACGGGCCCCGCTGTCGACACTGATTTCATTATTACTCATGTGTAAGGTGTGTGTTTAGCTGGAGAATAATGTTCTCTGTCTGATATTCCTGCTTCAATCTAGCTGTCCATATGTTCACTTGTGTTCACTTAAAATCTCCAGCTGAACAGCTTTATCCACCTTAGCATTAAGGGGTAAAAAAAAAAAAAACACAACAAGTAGAAAAACAAATCATTTCAGTAACAGATTTTGTCCTCACACTGACAGAGTTGCCTGATGAGATTAAGGCTTTGTCAGAGACGAACAGATTTGCCCAGGCTAACACTAGTGCAGATGTCTCAGTGTGGACGGATTTCCTTTGGGGCTGTAATGGCGCCCTCATTTGATAAGGAGGTGTTTCTCTTGCTCAGACGAGACACGACGATAACCTTAGTCGCAGCTAAATAGTGGTTCTGCAGAAAGAGGACAAGTGGATGAACTTCTAATCCACTGTGTCAGAAAGGGATCAACAAACACAAACTGGAAAAAATCTTAGTTACAGTCTGGTTTAGCATGCAGAGACATAGCGATTTCATATAAAAATATTATTATTGTCACAAAGATTAGAGTACTTTCGCCACACTGCTGATACTAATGTGTAGGGAATATGACACTGGTGTAATTGCACAATTGAAGGGCACCCTAGACCCCTACTGATACAATATAAGATCTAAACCTGTCAAAAGCCCCCTGTTGACAACAAAGGGCTGCCAACTGTTCCATTTTTACTAATTCTTAATTAACCTTTATGTAAGGAATGGAAAATGGATGATAAGCAAATATGAGCCACTAAGCAAGCAGAGTTAACCTTTTAAAACCAAGATGTTTTAAAATGTCTTCATTAAACTCCTCTAATTCCATCAGACCAGACTTTGCAACCTTAGACGTATCCCTCTCAATTTTTAGATATTCTTCTAAAATAAGGCTGTAAATTATCTTTATTAAAATAAGTCAGTGGGGAAGAAGTTAAAAGACAAACTGGATCTGCAACATAGATGCTACATGCACTATAGTTACACCAGCTGGCTCCTTGCTGTATGTGCTTGGAAACTATAAAGATACCGTGTTGTGCAAGGGGCTACAGTAACATTTATGCACCAAATCTCTAATTAGGATGTTGATGCAGGTGTAATTAGTATCCTACTTGGATCAGTGAATTATGAATTATCACTGAAGATGCATTTTAAGGATACTATACAGTTGTGTTTTTGTTTTCCTTCCACAAATGTGCACTGACAATAATAACCCAGCTGGGTAATTAAGTATGGATTTCCACAGCAGGATTCTAGAAAATACAAAGTTATTAAAATTGCGGGGGGGGGAATTATTCTCATACGTTGTGTATTTGACGCGATGACATCACAAGAGGCACAAAAATACAATGTGTGTCAAAACTATGGTGGAGAAGCAACTTTTAATAAATTCTGCACTATTTCTGGAGTTCTTCTCTAGTCTGCTTGGATCTGCTTCGCAAACCGCTGCAGCGAGTTTTGTTGTTAATTTTCCTAAAATTAATATAAAGTTACCAAACACAGCTCAGATATTTGGCTTCAGCCCTACAGAATATAGTTAAACAAGTTTAAAAGAGGAATTTAACTAATAATGTGCAAAAAACATGAAGATATCAATGTACATCTAAAAAGAACTCTGGTCAATCGTCAAATGTGATGCCAGAGGGGTGTGGACATGAAAATATGTTTTTAGGATGGTGGATTTTATCCTGATTTTTTTTTTTTTTTTACCACTGAGTATCAGAACAAATAGAACAGCTGATGTTAATTCATAGTTCTATGGGTGACACACTATAGCTACAGTGACTTTGACTGGTTTTATAGAAAAGTCTGGGTAGTTGCTTGAATAAACTATGGTTGACTATTGAAACTTAAGCTTTTAGAGCCTGTTTATATGTATTATTTACTGTGTCTTTAAATGTTTTATAAAAATAATCCACAGTTGTGACCCAAGAATTTGTATTAATTTCCATAAGAAACATTTTATCTGCCCAATTACATTGATTGTGAAACCAACTAGTTTGCATAAGACCAGAAATGATGATAGAATCTCAAATATATAGCAAACCATTTTTCCTTCTTATTGGTCCAAGTTATAACTTCGATTTGGAAGACTGGCAAACATGTTTCCACTCAAAACTCTTTTTAGATTAGCTATGCACAAATGCCGCTATCAAGGTCCTTACAGAACAATTTATTGATATAATAAGTTAATGCTTGCTATTACACAGTACTCTGATGGTATCCATGTATTGCAATTTCCCATAGTGTTGCTCTGAACTGCAGGCATTTTGAGAATATCCCCGTCCTCAATTGATGCATACTGTAGATAAGAGGCAAGAAATCATGCTTAGAAACTGGACACTGGAGTGTCAGCTTTTGACCTGCTGACACTCCATAACAAGTGAATACACAGGATAAAAGACGACTAAGAGGAGATCTCTCAAAAGCACTGTGATAAGTGCATTTCTTAGAAAAATGTTTTAATCTCAATGATTTAAAGCTCTTTCTGTCATCTTCTTTTCTAACATCCTCCATAGAAATGTGCAGAGTAGCTCTTCCAGTCGATAGTGGCTTAACACAGAATCCTCTACAGAAGGTTTTTAAGGCAATGGAGGCTTTGGAGTGTGCAAGGTTGGCATTTAGCATCTTAATCTGAGGGATGAGTGGGACATTGTGCATTAGAGCATATTAATTTGACTCCCTATTGACCCTTCATACCATTGATACAGTATCATTCACATCAAACAAATGGAAAAAGAAAGACTGGGAAATGTTGATAATGCTTGAAAGGATGAAGAAGCAGAGGAGGATCAAATAAAAGGAAGAAGTGATAAAAAGAGAGATGTTTGGAGAAGGTGGTATGTGGATGTGTGAGAGGAAGAAAATGCATGCGTGTGTGTGTGTGTTATAAAGAGGGTCAACAGCGTGGGTCAGGCATATGGAGAGGCAGATGTTGGAACATATTGTCCTGGATTATCGCACTGTACTCCGGAGACATAGATGGACGAACAACGGGCAGGCAGATAGAGGGTGAGGAAAGGGGGGGGGGGGGGGGGAAGGAAGGAACAGATGAGGTAGAAGAAAAATCAGTGGAGTGGCTTGTCTCTGCACAAAAACCTTATCTGGGGAAAAAAAAAAAAGGAATAACAGCAAAGCAGTTTTCCTGGACATGGGAATTCTGTCTGGGTTTGTATCTCTCCTACCGGAGGTGATAACTGATTCTTAGAAATTTTTGTGATAAGCAGGGACAAATGGGAAATAACCTTCCAAGAGAATATTGACTCTAAACATACAGCAGAGCTACATCAAGTCACATTCATAAGTTAGAATGTGTCAAAGTCAGGACCTAAATCCAGTTGAGAATCTGTTACAGTCCTTAAAAATAGCCATTTACAGATATGCTCTATCTGATCTCAATGAGTTTGTGTAGAGGGCTGTAATTATGGAGAAATGTGGTTCTATGTTTCCATGAAAAAAATTCAAAAGGTTCTAGGATTTTGAGAATTCTTGTGAGGCATTGTATCCTAGCTGGGAAATGATCAAAATCAGAAAAGTTTTAAAACTATGCTAATCTGTTGGTATTTTTGTTACGTGGCTGTGTTAGTCTGTAAACGATTGTTTTCTTTCCTAAAGTACCTAATCATTGGGGGAAAAAACATGGTGTCCAAGGACAATCCATTCAGATCCATATAATTCTCCTTGTGTCCATGTAAACAATAGCACTCGCATTGCTCTGAACCACCACTAACTCGGACAGCAAGGATCAAGTGAGTTTGTAATCTGCCTAAAGCTGAAGATTATTGACAATGACTCAAATACACACACACACACACACACACTCTGCAATAGAATGCACACAGCTTATTGTTTTCAGCACAGTGTCAATAGCGCCAATACCAAACAATCACCCAATGTCGAGAGTCTAGGATCTACGGATGGTCTATCAATAGAGCTATGGCAGCACATGCTTACACACACACACACACACACACATTGATGGCTGTGTGTCAGAGAGGGCAAGAAGCATTGACTGACCACTAAACACGTTAACATGAGCTTACACAAACATATGCAGATGTTACTGGTGTCACATTAGGGGATTAAGGACAGAAGGAGTGAGAAGCAGGTCCCGGTCCCGGTCCCGGTCCCGGTCCCCCCCCCCCACCCCCCCCCCCAACACCCCCCCAACACATCCAGAAAGTGCAGCAGAATGCCTGGCCCTGGCCAGAGAGTGACATTTTAAATTCCTTGGTCTCCTCCAGCAACCTCAATTGAGTTTTCTCCCCCTCTCACTCCTTCTTTGTGTGTATGGGTGTGTGTTTTTGTGCCAGTGTGTGTTCGCTCCTCCAGTCACCCCAGGGGGCTTTGCACTGTCACTTCCTGTTTGTTGACATGCATGTCGTTGTGGCGACGCTCTGGGCACGCTCCACAGTGCCGCTGCCCTCTGCACTGCGTGTGTGTGCATGTATGCACGAGAGCGGGTACATGTGTGTCATTTCTCGCCAGCCTTGTAATGGAACTCAATTCAGTCTGCAAATAAAGAGGCCTTTGAACCACTGGTCCGAATATGGCAGGACACACACACAATCAAGAAAGCACAACGGCATACACACCGCCTGTGGTGAACAGGCTGGGGGAGTTTGGCTATTGGTGAGGAGAGTTCATGCTTGGTTGAGCTCCCTCCTCTTTTCCAGGAGCTCCAGTGCAGCTAATTGAAAGGAAAAGAGTAAGCAGAAGCTGATCTGATCTCAACTAGCTGGTCACCACATTCAATGATTCATGACTGATCTCCTGTTGGCTTACAAATATGTCAGCTGCAGCACCACACCTGGTCCACATAATGTACAGAATACCCCTGGTAAAGATGTATAAACGCTTTGAAATTCATTCATCTTTTATTTTATTAGGGTAATCTCAGAATTCAACATAATTTAAATATGTTTTTGTAGTGAATTAAAATTACCCACATTAAAAAATAGTTAATATTAAACTTAAAATTATTGTCTGGTGAACTATTACTATGTTCATTTGGTTTGTGTTATCTCACTCAAATATCCATCTGATTTTTATTTAACATCTCTAGGAAATTCAAACAGTTCATGATGGCATGGACTCTGACAAAGTCTGGGCCTTTAGTAGAGAAACAGCCCACAGAATCACAGATCCTCCACCATACATAACACAGGGCATGCTGAGCTTTGATTCATGTTCATCCTCTGTTTGCTAAAGGCTAAATCCTAATCATGTCAGACCAAACCAAGCAGTTCAAGTTACAGTCCCAGCAGAGTTTAGTTTTCCACATGTTTATGTTTGTGCTGGTAAGACAGAGAAGGCTTTTTCTGGCATCACTCCCAAATAACCAGTTGGCATGGAGATAACATCTAATAGTTGTTTTGGAGACTAGGTGACCCTTGGTGACGGTGAGTTTTGGAGACTTTTTTTATTTGTTTTACCAAGCTACTTACTGTATGGCAGCAATCCAACCTAGTGGCCAATGGCTGAGAGAAATAGGCCACTGTGTCGTGGAAACAGAAAGTCATGGATTACTAATTAAAACGGTTCTAGGAATTTTGATCCCGTTCAGATTTAGTGTATTAATATGCATCAGCTAGATTTATCTAATAGGAACCGTTAGGTTTGCCAATTGTTGTTCTGTTGTTGATGCTATTAAAAATAATTTTCTTTCCACACTAAATAACTGTACTCAAATTAAAGGTATGTTTTTTCAACATGTTTCAGAGTGATATTAAGCTACTGCAGTAAAATATGATTTTAAGACTTTAAACATCTCTAACCAGGGGTGCCAATAGTTGTGACCAGCATTGTACTGTGGTGGTGATAAGTATAGTCTGTTGTTTGTTAATCTGATTAAACATTTCAGGATATGCTTTCCTTCTAAAAAAATAAAAACACTCAGGCCCACGAGATCTCCAAGAAAGCAAAAGCATCAAAAAACTGCACACAAAAGTGTAAAGGAACAGTTTGTTTTTTATTCGCCATAAAGTCACTTTCACAGTTCAGTATTTTTTCAAGTGCAAAGTCTCAAGGTGTTCATTAGGGCTAACAGAGATTGCAACTTATTTTGATTCTTCCTTGAGAAACTAATTAATTTTCTTGGAATGACTGGTAAAAGGTAAAGTAGGAATTCAACAAAAGCAAAAGAGAATTGTAAAAGAACATTTTTCATTTACACAGCAGTTGTATTTCTGAAGTATTTATTTTTGTTGCCACTTTGACTAACTGTCAGCCATAGATTTCTCCCTGAAAATATGTCTTTGTGTTTCTAGAGATAAATCTCTTTATTTAAGATAGCAGAGGAGAGCAGGAGGCAACATGGCTGTCAGGAGAGGTAGAAAGAGGTACAAGTAGACAGAAAGCATGATGAAGAGAAGAAATAGCTGTGACAGCATCTCTTCCTTGTCCATTTGCATAAACCAGCATTTGTTTGACGCCGGTGGCCGGCAGCCAAGCACCAACAGAAGGACGGAAGTTAAACTCCGAGAAAAAAAAAGAAGAAAAACGATGATCTTCATCCAGAAAATTATTCCACAAGAAATAAATAACAATTATAACTATTCAAAAAAAGAAACAACACATCAGTGACATCTCCCTAAACTAAGCATTCTGTTGCTCCTCAGAGGGAGGAATAACAATTCAGAGGAAGGCAAGAAGACACAGCGTCTGGGAGATTTGTATTAGACCACATGAAAGCAGCTGAGCTTTGCAGGATGGGTTTGATTGAGACAGAACGGAGGGTTGTGGGGAATACTGAAGCTTTTTCCAAGTTGTGATCCTTCTAGTGTGTCTGTTGCCTTGGAAAAAAACTGAATTTACCAACACAGCATCCAACAGCATAAAGCCTTAAATTAATTAGAAACTAATTAAATACAAAAATAAGACTAAGAAAGCAAGGATTTGTTTCCCATAACAGTTTATTGAATTAATTCATCTTGATTGAACTATTTTACAGCTCTTATTGTAACTACACTAGCAGAGCAACACATTTCTCTCTTTCTTTCCCGGTATCTTTTTTTCCCCCCCCCCACCTTGTGCCAGAGCCAGGTTTTCTGGCATGACCTGGATAGCCAGAATGTTTGCCTTTCTCTCACGATTCACCTGGAGGGAACATGTCCATCTCTGGGCCTGTCAGAGAGGCTGTTAGCACTTCTCCCATGGGGTGAGGGGGGTTAGAGGGGGAGAGGGGGGTGACAATAGATATGTCCCTCTCTATCTCCCTCTGTCACACAAACAGAGGCCAGGCCACTAATGGCCTCTTCTTCTAGAGCTTTTTAGTTAGCTTCCCCCTTTTTCTGTGTGCGCTCTTAAGTATTCATTTATTCATGTCATCCTTTTCTTTCCTCCCCCTCCCCTCGTCTAACCCCACTCTTCTTCCTTCTTACTGTCCACTCCAAACCACCCCCCACCCAACCCAACTCTTCTCTCCTGACCTCGCAGCAGTTGTATGCAGCTCAGCTGGCAGCCATGCAGGTTTCCCCAGGGACGAAGCAGCACGGTGGCAGTCTCGCACCCCAAGCAAACCTGGGTGCACACTCCCCACCCACCAACTCACATCCACAGGGCGACAAGAACCGCAGCTCCCCATCTTCAAACAAAAACAAGGTAAGAGGGAAAAATACATAAAGGCCTTGTGTTTGCGCTTGTGGATGTGCATGTTTCTGTGCTCAACACACAAACAATGATTCATTTCTAAAAGGAATTTCTATATTATATATTATAGGGCAATGCTAAGAGAAGCGCTGGACATCACCCTGAAAACTCCATCTCCACTGTAAAACACAGTAGTGGCAGCATTATTTTGTGGATGATGCATTTTTTCCAGTTGATAGGAAGACAGATGAAGCTTAATACATGCTGGACAATGAAGGTTGGATAGATTAGTTTACTTAGAGTCTGGTCATTTGGAATAATTAAGTTTGCACAAAATTTTAGTTGAAGTTAATTTGTACAAAAGAACAACTTCAAGTAAATTTATTATACTGTTATGTGTTAAGGTGGAGTTTAGTACAGGACTGCCTGCATGACTATGCATGAGCCCCTTATTTTCCAGCCAAAAATCAAAGAACTCAGTTCTCACAAAACATTTGCCTTCGATAAACTTGCTCCCTGACAACTCTCAGTCACTCCATGTCTGCAAATCAAATAGAGTAACTTTATCAGCAAACCCCAGCTGGGGGCTGTCTCATCGCGGTATATTTGGGAATCTGTTGGTGTTTTTGTCATTTTCTTGGCTGGCTGCCTGATAGGCGTGATGAGAGTGAAGCCTCGTGTCTATCCAGGTGGAATTCTATGAATATCTGGTCGGCCTCCTGCACAAACACACTCCCTGGTGTTCACATGACCTCTGGTCAATCAAGCAAGCACACACAAGGACATTCATAAAAGAAATAAAAAAGTTAAGCTTGTCCTTCACTTCTTAAGTTTCCAATCTCCTTTACTTCTGGTTTGCAGAATCCTGATCACTTTCCCCCCCATTGTGTTTTTTTGGACCATTACAAACTAAAAGTTTATAGTTGATCTCTGATTTTGATCTTTGCAACCTTGACCGCAGACTCCTCCCTACATCTCCATCACACACACACTGTACCATCATACCCCGCTGTCACACACACGTATTACCATATATATAGAGTCGGGCTGACAGCAAGTGTCACGGCCTGTGGTGGAGGCAGACAGGAGAGTCCTAATGGTCTCTCCTGTCCAGCAGGAGTGGCTGACTGAGTTGACCAGTTTGGACCCTGACAGTTTCCACAGAGCCGGAATAGCATACCGACCACAGACTCCATTTACGAACATTTTAGATAAGTTTTAAAGATTTTCACGTTTTTTCCCCCAGTCGGACTGACCCCCTCGATGCCTCTTCAAAAACTTTTTCTCTTTGTCACACGCTCTTTAGTCAAGTGACATGCATATTTCATTGGTGTCCTCCCTATGTGGGCTCTATGTCAGGTCTCCAGTCATTTCGAAACTCTGTGCCTGGCTCTGCTCACAGCTGTTTGGACTCAGGCACACACCGCTTAAGTGCTTTACCCCCGGGTGAGACACAGACACACACTAAAAAATGCACGCGCACACAGACACACACACACACACACAGACAGACAGGTGTGGACCACGACACTGGCAAATGCGCACCCTCAGTGCTTAAATCACTGCAGACTGCAGAAAGCTTTCTCATACACAAGAGTGGATGTCGAGATGCAGGCGTACATGCATACACACTCACACAATAGAGTTAAAAATTATGCACCATATGTAGCCCTTTAGCTGACATGCAACACATACACACAGTGGTCCAAAGTACTTGTAATCAAGTGTAGTAGTTGATCACAACTTATTCTTTGAATAGAATGCTGGCGGGTTTCTGAGGTTGCTCCTATTCTTTCAAATTTTATTTATATTATTTTATAGTCATTATACTTTACCTAGGAGCTGTAGCATTAGACAAAGTAGAAAGATGTTTAGAAATGCATCTGACTGCAGATTTAAAAACGATAAGAGTGATTTTAAATTCTATTTTATACTTAATAGAAAGTACTGGACTGCTGCTAGTTCCAGACCAAATGAATTGATGGGTTTGCTTGCATTTAAATCTGTTTCATTTCTGTAACATCTCACACAGCAAGTACTTATTTTAAGCTTTTACAATGTTAGCTTAATTATTAAATTAACAAAAAAGACAATGCAAGCCAAATTAGTAACAGAGGCTGTATACTATATACAAACAAAAATCTAGAGCCAGCACCGCTGCACGCACACTCGAGCACTCCACACAGGAAAAACATGTTGCCCACAGATTAATGCCAATATGTTTTTCCTTTGCAGACTTTTGGTAAATAATTGCCCTGCAAAAGTATTTTAATGGGATTCTGTGTGATATATGGTTTTCATTTTTTCTTTGCAAATAAAAATCTGAAAAGTGTGGCATTCAAACCACTTTTGCTGCAACTACTGCTGCACGTCTTGAGGTATGTGTCTCAGCAATAGACATCTTGAAACTGACATTTTTCCCATTCTTAATTACAAAATAGCTCAAGCTATTAGATTGGATGGAGAGTGTCTGTGAACATCAACTTTCAGTTTTTGCCACAGATTCTTTTGAATTTGTGAAATAGAATGGCCCAGTTAAAGTCCAGGCTTAAATTCAAACACATGAATATGATATGATCTAAACCATTCCATTGTAGCTCTGGCTGTATGTTTAGAGCTGCTGTCCTAGATGAATCTCCATCTAAGTCTCAAGTCTTTGAGACTTCAGGTTTGCAAAGTATTTAGCTGTTTTTCCATCAACTCTGAACATCTTCTCTAACCCTGCTGAATAAAAGCATCCCCATATCATGATGCTGCTGCAGCAATGTTTCATAGTGGGTAGGCTGTTTCAGTGTAATGTGAAATGCCAGTTTTCTTTTCAGATTTTTATTTGTAAAAGACATTGAAAAGCATGTCCCATTTTCCTTTGGGGTTGTATCATGACAAAATGTGAAAAGGTTCAGATTGTTTAACTTTTTCAAGGCACTGTAGATCATGCAGGCTGATGTGATATTCACATTCTGCACCATTGACCTAAAATCCCCTTGTTTCAGAAGCCAAGGCTGTTCACCCTCATCCACATTACAATATTATTTGATCAAGCTTGGCACTGTGTTGTTCTAATAGAGAAAACTAAACTAGAAAAGAGAAATTAATTCTTAGATTAATTCTTCTATGCAAATACAAAAAAGCTGGACATGTCTTAAGCAGTTCATATATAATTTAGTTTCATGTCTTTGTGTCTTCAACTTTGCTGCCTAATAAAGTTTGATATGACAGTATAATTAATATGAAACTTCACTTATAGCTTCAAGGAAAAGACTAGCGGAGGAAAGAAACAGATGAAGAAGTTGGATTTAAGGGTCTGCCATGGTAGCACATACAGCACACCTCCACACTTATGTAGACCTGACAGGGATAAATGGTGGTGGCACAGCACGTTTTAATTGAACCGTCAGCTCCCGCAATAAGATGCAGAACACTGATGTCACTTGCACATGTCTGCATCCGCAGAAGCAGCCCACACACACACACAGCATCTCTCCCCTTCTGCTCCCTCTCCATCTCCGTGTCCCTCTGGCTCTCGCTGTCACTCTGCATGTTTTCTGTCTCAAAGCTGGAGACTGTTTCATCAGCCAAGAGAGACACAAAAGCAATTGTATTAATTCAAGATTGCAACCCTTTAGTCTTCACATAAACACACATGCATAGACACACTTTCATGAGATTTAGAGCTTGTCGAACAATGTCTCACACACATACACACAAACAAGTCTGTCCAAGCATCTCAGCTCCACTCTCTAAACTAATTCCTCCAGACTGGCATAATGCAGGTTGGCCACCATCCCACCACAGGATTTGGCTTGGCGCAAAGAGGAAACTCCCCCATCCACTGTACAAGACGCAGAGGCATTATCTATTTGTAATAAATATTCAAGCACATTCGCAGCCAAAGCCCGTCATAATATGGGTCAGGATTGAGAAGATCCCGCTCAGTTTTCTCTTTTCTCTCCCCTTCTTCTCTGGCCCATTCTCTTGCTGAAGGCATCTTTGGGGGTCCTCCGTCTATTTAGACAGACCTCCCTAATGAAGGACAATCCGGTTAGGACTCATTGCACGCGTATGCATGCACACACACAGTAGAGATGGCTCACACGCATAAAGCATACATGTGCACATACACATTGTAGGGGCTTAATTGGAAGGGCTTAATTGAGTTGTGAGGGGCTCATAAGGCTTAGTGTGACTCAAGGAAAGGGAATCAGGGAAAGTCAGCCTTAATGAGTGAATATACTACACACACACACACACACACACACAATACTTTCTCTTTTTTTGAATCCCACTATATTCTGGTTTCTATACTGTCTAAGCTGCAATTAGACTAATGACCAGAAAATACAAATAATGTCTCTATTCAACGATATCAGGTTTAAATCCCACAATAGAACCACACCTACAGTACTGAAAGTTATCCCTAATTATGTTAAATAACTGATACTCTTAATAATCTTAACTGTATTTCTTAGCCAGCATTTTCACACTACTGTAGTGTGTCCCTAACTGCCTACATCAATGTCCCATTTTGCATCAAGCTTTTAATTGTGGAGTTTTAATTACACAGAGTGGTTTGTGTACATCTGCTCCGTCTCTAATTCCTGCCTTCCTGTCATGTGACACTCCCAGGTTGCCCCTGATTGGATTAGGCCATCAGCAGGGGTCATGTTGCCATGACACTTTACCAGATACCATGTGGTGGTCCACATGTTGATTCATCAGAAGGCTGCTCAGCGTGTTGTACTGACATGAATGCAAGTGTTTGTGTCCTTTGAAATTTTCCACATTTTGTTGTGTAACAAAACACCAACTTTTATGTATTTTATTTCAATTTTAGGTGCATAACTAAAGTGGAAGAAAAAAAATGTTTTCACTATTTTTAACAACTAAAAATCTAAGGTGTGGTGTGCATTTGTATTAATTGGCCCTCATTTGATATTTAATAGGACAACTTCTTGCCATAAATACAGCTGCAAATAATCTGGCACATTTCTCTAACAGCTTTACACATCGAGAATGTACATTTAGTTCATTATTTGCAAAATAGTTGGAGCGAAGTCAGAATTCACAGAAGGCTACTGTACACAGGAATTTTCAAGTCATGTCTCAGATACTTAAGATCGTGGTCTTCCGCTTCTGCCTCTGAGGAACAACAATTCCACAGGATGAGGCTGCCATCCCCATGTTTCACCTTGAAAATAATGTTTTTTGAGTCTCATCCAACTAGAGCACCTTCTTCCATGTTTGCTGTGTCCACTATATGGCTTGCGTCAGAGTGTAAACTGAACTTTTTATGGCTTTATATCAATACTGGCTTTCTTCTCGACACTCTAACATTAAGCCCAGATTTGTGGAGAGCACAACTAATAGTTGTTTAGTCAACAAATTCTCCCACCTTAGCTGTGCCTCTATCCAGCTCCTCCAGTTACCATGGGCTTTTTGGCTGTTTCTTTAAACAATGATTTCATTCACTGATCTGTCATGTCCTGGTAGGTTTAACGTAGTGCCATATTCCTACCATTTCCAGATGATGAACATGATATGTTGAAATTTTGGAATATTCAGCTGCTTCAAACTTCTTCATAGCTTGTGGTTAGTCCGCCGCTGCAGCTGATGTTTTCTGCTCAGTTGTTGCAGCATCAAGGACGTGCTATTATGGAATGCTAAATCGAAATTTATTAGGCGACTTCCAAAGGGAATTGGGAGCACTAGTTTTTATTTAGGAGTATCCCTGCAAAGGGAGCCAAGTATCATCACATGTCACACTATTCATATTTTTAATGGAAAAAAGAATTTAAAAACCTTGTCTCATTTTGTGTCCACTAAACATTTTTGCACTATTTTGTGTTTGTCTATCCCATAAAATCCAAAATAAAATATAGTTTGTGGTTGTAATGTAACAAAATGTGGAAAAGTTAACAGGTGTGAAAACTTTTGCCAGGCATCAGACCTTCTAGCATAGTGTTGGCAATTAAAATAAACTCCAAAAACTGGTGCAACACAAGTCATAATTGCTTTCAGTGGTAGCAAGTGTGTGTATTTGTATTTGAGGCATAAACTGCAGCTTTACCATTTTTTTTTCACACACTTGGATGTTCCCGAAGGTTTGCGCTTTCTAATGGACCAAGAGCAATTTGAAGTGACAGACTGTCCTCTGCTCTACTCGCTGTTTGATGCATTAGACGTTGCTGTATCTTTGGACTCACACCTTTAAAGGATGTGTTATTCTTTGTGAAAGAAAGGAGGCGTCTACTATATTTGTACATGGCATCAAGGTGTTCCTCGCCCTCGTGTATTTGTTGCTGCTTGCCATATTGTTTTTACACAAGGCATTTCAAGGAGCAGCATTGTAATGCATGTTTCTGCAGCCAGCATGCGGAGTGTGTACGTGCATGTACTGTGTTACCTCTGTTTTAATAAGTGGCTCTGCTGTTATAGGTGGTCAGTTACTCTGCATGTAAATGTCAGTGGTTTGCACCCAACGGTTTCCGAATGTGCTGTTATTCTTTGCTTATCACAAGTCGTTTGAAGACAGGCAGTGGCATGCACCCGGTCACCTTCTCATCCCGCCAGCCTTTCCTCAGATTGCTGTGCATGGGCTTCCGTTAAATTAGCACGTGGTCTCGGTCAGGGAGATGTGAGGGCATCCCCCTCACCTCCCGCTTCCAAATTCTACGGTGGTCACAGCGGGCGAAACTGTGCTGTTTTGGTTTTTGCAGGACAGTGAGGGTGCACAGCCACTGAACCTGTCGGCCAAGCCTAAGGCATCCGAGAGCAAGTCACCCAACTCCCCCCCAACTTCCCCACAGGTTCTCGCTGCTGCTGCTGCCACCACCAAGCTGGGTCCCGCCGGCTCCATGAAGCACAGCGCAGTGCCCTCCAGCATCGGAGCGCCGCCGACCAGAGTCAGCTCAGTAGGTAAGTAGATTTAATTAGGCTTTACAGCAGCAGACCACAGGAAAACTGGGGAATACTCCAAAGCTTGTTACACTTCTCATAATTCACAAACAGCCAGGAAAAATATTGTTATTGACCACGCCATGCAGTACGAATGCCACCTCTCAACATATTTTCCCCTTAGGCAAATTTGTGTGTAAAAGACAGCATTTTGGCAATGCTTGCATGGGTTTAACAGTAACAGGGAAAAATGTCCACAAAAGGAATTTAGTGTAAAAACTTAGAACAGTAGTAAGGGTTGTTTGAAATGGTTAACCAAGCAACACTTTCAACATCTTTGTTTAGGATCAGGAGTGATGTCGCACTGCTTTTGTGAGAGAGCAGTCACTGTGAAACACAATTTTTCCATTTTAAAACATTGATGGAATTATCACAACATTTTAAACTAGCTAAACTAGTATTTAGCCCAGTTAGCACAGTTAGCAAGATGAAAGGAGCAGTCTCTGTGTGTACTCCTTGGAGGATATAGATCCTCACCAGTTGAAACCTCAAATGGACAAAACAGAACAACTTTTCTGTATCCAAATCAGCCTTTTTGTTTTCTTCTGTGAGCCGTGTTCTCTCACAGGCTAAAACAGGTCTTAAAAATGAAGTCAGAAGGTGTAAAAAGCCATTTAAAATGTAACTTTATTTTCTAACAGCTCACTGTCAAAGATATCTAGCTGCAAGTCTGCTTCCCTCAGTACAACTTTTACACTTATTATTAGGGGTTTACAGATCGAGACCAATTTTGTTGTTGTTGTTTTTTACCAGCCCTCAACAGTAACCGGTGGATTTCTACACAAAAATTAACTGTAGACGTAAAAAATATTTCGGTTTCTTAAGCTACAAACATTTTAACATCAGAAAAGTACTTTTTTATAAAAACTGGGTAACTCTCAGAGATCTCAAACCCATAAAATGTTTGCACGATAACAATGACTATCTTCAAGCAGAATGTAGTTCTGCAGGACGTTCCTGAGACAAGAACAGTGTTTTTCTCACAGTACTATAATAGCAGGACCAAAATCATCCCCAGCCATATGCACACATAAAGAAAATATGACACAAATGAATCACTATTTTCTACTTCTAATCCATTTTTCATGCAACACTGATAGTTTAAATATTACACATATGTAACAGGCTATAATTAGTGTTTGTGTTTTTTCTCCGTGTTGCTATTTGCCTGCAGGCTGCTTCATTGTTCTGTGTTTATTAGTGACTAAAAGAGACAGAGAGAGACATATGAGTGAGGAGAAGGAGGGAATGGGAGAGAGAGATGAGGATTAGTGTTTTTTTTTTTTTTTTCCAGAGCAATGAAGTGGGGGAATAATAAAGAGAGGAGTTCATGACAGACAGAAGGTATCACCAATGAGATTAGACAAGCCTCTTACATGAGCCAGGACAGAGCAAACACCCAGCATTAAACATACAATACCAGCACACACACTCAATGCTTGCTCAAACTCACACAAAGGCTCACACGCACACACAATCCAGCCTCCTACTCCTCATATGCAATAGGCAGTTAGTCAGTCCCCCCCCGCCCGACTTTCAGGCTAATCTCACTGTTTTTCAACAAATTGGTGGATTTAATATCAGATTAGTGGATTTTCAGTCCCAGATGTTTTTTGTTCAGAAAAATGGATTACAGTGTTTTAAGTTTGTGTGTGATCCTGGCTGAATTATTTGTGCTGTGGAGGCCAGATCCCTGATGTGCTGGAGCTCATTGTTCCATCTGTTGCCACTGAGTTTTAGCCGGTCACAAACTCACTCTGTATTACAATTGCCCCCATCGTATTAGGATTCCTTTTACAAGTTCATAGTGGACGGCGGGTTAGACAAATTGGAACAGGGTCCAGAGGTGGTCGTTTTGATTTGCAATCTTAGTGTGGAAGAAGCAGTGGGGAGGTGCAGATTATGAGGGTATTTTTGGGTTATTTAGACTCAAACATTTTAACAATATTTACACAAAGTTTAAATAAAATGTAGAATATTAACCATTAGTTCATTTAAACAAGGAAAATAACATAATCCTACAGCTGCTAAGATAATACAAGATATTACAACTAAAACAATTTTGTCTATACTATATATCTTTTATTTTTAAACAAATTTAGAAAAACCTGCTAAATTCAGAGGTATTTTTAAGCAAACATTTTTACTTCACAGACTATTATATCTTTTGTGATATTTGCTGGTTAATAAGTCAGGTCATCTGCTCTTATAGGCAGCCTTGCAGTCAGACATTTTAGACATTTTATTGATTTTCTTGCCCTTATGATCGGATATATTGATTTATTTATTTAAAATAGTGTACATTTTAAACAATAATTTAATGATAGGTTGGAGAACAATTTTATGTTTAGCCAGCTAATTATTATGTGCATCTAATGCTATTGAGTTAAACCCAAACAGATGCTTGAGTGTTGAGTCATAAAAACATTTTGGGCACATCTGCACTGTCGTCACACATTTTAGGATTCCGTGAATCTAAATGTGAGCCCAGATGTAAGCATTTGGGTCTCTGTAGTTTACACCTTTCCATGTGGAGGCATTTTTTTTTCTCTCTCGCTCCATCCATCCATCCATCCATCCATCCATCCATCCATCCCCAGACTGAATGGATGTCAGCCTCTGTAACTTCCACCACCATCACACATTTGTCTTTGTCCATGCTGTGAAGTGCTGCAGTCCTCCAACTCCAACCTCATTGCTTTACAATAATTGTCTTGCATCTGTCTGGAAATAAAAAAGATAACTTGTTTCATTTTAGCGTGAGAGAGCAAAAGACATACCCTCCAACCTCTTCCTCCTTTTATCTGGGTCACATTCACTCGTCTGGATGGTTTTCATTTCTGTCAGTTAAAGCAATCACACAAATGTGTGTGCAGGAATTTCTATCAGTCCCCCCCTCCTCTGTTGACTGCAGATTAAAATTGACTGCCACCCAGTTCTGTCACCCCCTTCTCCTCTTTTCTGTTCTCCCTTCTCTGTCCTGCCTCTCATCCCACACCCTCTTTTTTGCGTCTCCACTCACATCCAGATTTTCCGGTTATGACTTCTGAAAGAGTTCACAGCTCTGTCATTACCAATCTGAAGCTGATAATCTGGTCCGAGATGGCATTA
Source organism: Crenichthys baileyi (assembly GCA_036173005.1). Taxonomy (NCBI): domain Eukaryota; kingdom Metazoa; phylum Chordata; class Actinopteri; order Cyprinodontiformes; family Goodeidae; genus Crenichthys; species Crenichthys baileyi. The sequence goes on along the minus strand of JAHHUM010000297.1, from coordinate 1,258,985 downwards.
GCGGTGCGGATTAGTGCAGATAAAGGCCTCATAAAGCAGCAGTGGCTCTTTGTTAAGAACTAACCCGACTGATGGGAGCAGAGATAGCGGTGCCCACATCCTCACACAAGCAGATGCCTTAACGCCAACTGAGCAGAAGAAAATTATCTAAATAATAGTTATAGAGGTGCCTCTGTTTATTGTAACACTGCTTACAGCTTTATCTTTGAGGGGGAGCAGGTACAGGAGGGATTGGATGAGCTTGCTCGGGGCACACTCTGACTCACATGCCCCACTTGACAGCTAAGTGGTTGCTGTAAGTGTTTTCCGTCTGGGATAGAAAAACACACACATGCCCTGGCAACATCCCCTCATCAACTGTATTTTAATGCCTTTACCTTATGGTTCATAAGATTTGTTCCAGATGAAAACCTCTAAAGTAAACCCTATGATGTGTTCAACCAATAATAAAAAGGCTGTTCTCAATTTTTTCCTTAATATTATCATCCTTGATCAATCTGCATATGTGCTTGTAGAAACTAATAAAAAAAAAACAGATAAAGAAGCTTAACGGGATGGCTAACAGATCATCCCCTCTCCATGTCTGCGTGTCAGCAGACTTGTTGTCTTCGCTTTCTTCAACAGCCTACCTGAACGACCACGAGGCGGTGAGCAAGGCCTTCGCCGAGGCCCGGCAGATAAAGGAGCAGCTGAAGGGGGAGCAGCAGGCCCTTGACGCCAAGCTGGCTTCCGTCAGCAACCTCAGCCTCAACAATGGCCGCTCAGACAAGGTGAGATAAAGATTTCTTTAACTTTACAGGGGAGCATTAAATAACATTTTCCCTTTAAAAAAAAATCTCTCCTCGCACTGCTAGTATGCAGTCAATGAAGCATAAAATTAGCTAAAAGCACTACAGGTTTTTATTTTTTTCACATCACAGGATGTGTTGTTTCCAATATTTTGTTGAAGTTTGCATAAAAACATGTTTTTATTAATAAGAGGTCAAGTTAAACTCAAACCAGTTTGTGTACATACCTTAATGTATTTTTATAGTCACAAAAACTCAAATATATATGATTTTGTGTACATTTCCTAGAGATAAAAAGCTTACTGAAATACATGCACAGTGTTTATAAATACATCTGAAAGATCTTTTCAGATTCTGCCTCAGGTAAAATACTAATTGTGTTTGGGTTTTTCATGACAAATGATTTGCACTCAGTCATCTGGAGCTCTGTTAAAAGGAATACAAATTAGTGCCTTTTATCTCAGCTTCAAAATTCTGTGAATTAAACACACAAATCCACCCGAGTCCTCTGAAGTCATCACAGGCTGTACCGTCGCATTGTCAGCGTGCAATAATTTGTCTTGCCATATGCCATCCCTGCTGCACCATGTAGGAGGTAAATCGGCGCACAATGCCCTTGCTGAAATGTGTCGAAGCTAAAGAGGGCCAGATAAAGTAAAAACCAGAGGCATCTCAGAGGTAATGAGTGCGTCTGCAAGTCACACTGCGGGGCTGTGTGTGTGTGTGTGTGTGTGTGTGTGTGTGTGCATGAATGTGTGTGGTAAGCAGAGTGTCAAGGAGATTGTAATGTGAAATGACGGCGTCGGCTCCTCAGCAGCCCAGCTAAACTGGTTATTTTTTAAACAAATTTGGAATCAGGTGCTATAACACAGCAACAATTATTCCTCCTGCTGCTTTACATGTTATAGGTCTATATTCCTAATAAATATTGACTATTAAAGTTTGAACATTAACATTTTTATTTCGCTATTTTGATTTAGAGACAAAAATATAAAATATTCAACTAAATGAAAACAGTAATTTTTTGCAAGCCCTCATTGCAAATATATTTTTTGTGAAACTAAGGAGGAATACGTGGAAAAGCACCTTTTGCCCACTTTGAAGTACAGAGGAGGCGCGATGCTGTGGACTTGTTTCTCTTTCAAACTTTTTTAATAGACTACATTTGGGAAGCTTACTGTGGCTTACTATCCACATTCAGATAAAATAAATAGGCTTTATATGCTTCATATATAAATGCCTTATATGCATTGTGTATCTTATAAATAACTAAATCCAAAATAGTTTCTAAGCATGATCAGAGAAGAAACATGGAGCATTTTTGTTCAGCATTTTATTCAACAGATATCTGACATTTCCACTGCATTGAGTTAATGAGTTAAATGAGTTTATTTTAAAACGCAAGTTTTAAACTAGATTTGCAAAAATTTTATAATTTATAAAATACTAGTGATTCTTTCTGATGTTCTGCAGCCACACACTTACTGTGACTCCTGTTTTCTCTGCCCCTTTTGGCTTTGTGCCTTCAGATACAACAGTGTCATCTCTGACACACTCGGAGGATTAGTTTTGTCACTACTTTGTGTCTCAGCTCCAGTGTCAGCCATTCAATCCACTTTCCCCATGTACTGTAGCGGGGCTTAATGTCAGACTAGGCTGTCATCCACTCTGTCTCACTGTTCATCTCTGCTCAAACACACACCCATACTCCATAAAGCCATCTGAGAGCACATATTAAAATCTAAAAGTGTGAGGGACATTTTGCGCTGTCTTATTCTGGAACGAGGAGAAATAAGACAAATAAAATATTTCTAATTTACATTCAAAATGACTAAATAACTCTACACCTTTGAAGGTTATTATGCATTTATAAAAGAAGAAATTAAAAATAAAATACTTTTGAAATGGTTTGCAAAGGAAACATTTAGAGCTGCGTGCCACCAGCTTTTATTCTTTCTCTTCCCTCACTATTTATTCCAATATGGAGGGAAAATTATGTCTAACAATTAAACTGTATTGCACTAAAAACAGAAAAAATGCATTTCATTATCATTCTGCCCTCCCTCCCTGCAGCCACCCGGCTCGCCAGGGTCATATGTAAATGGAGGAGGACACTTTCCGGAACGTCGTTTTAAAAGATGGCTGTGTATTGGGTAGAGCTCCTAATCGTGTAATTAAACTGTAAAACGTTGGCGCTGGTGCCGTGCGGTGTGTGTGCGTGCATGTGTGCATTAGCCGAACTCCAGCGCAGTACGTGCCGGCTGCTTGCATTAGGCATGTAAATGCTTAGTAAATCAGCCTTTTATTGGTTGTAATAAATACCCAGGGGGCCGTGCGGCGTGGCCCCGCTCTCGTCCGCGCCGCGCTCTCTTGTGCTCTCTCTCCCTCTAATGCATCGACCCTTGAGGGGCCTCTGCAAGAGAGGCAAGCCGCCGCACTCCACTCTCGCAGGTGGCTGCCAGGAGTTGCTACAAACACACACACACTCACACTTAAGCAGCAGCACATTCACATAACGGTAAACATCCAAATCGGGGTAAAATCAACTTTCTTTCACATAGAAACACTCCAACACAGATGTGTGTTCAAGCTTTCAACATTTACCCACATGCCCGTTTGTTGAAAAACATTAGAAATATGACTTCCATATGTTTTTGTAATTTTTAACATTCATTATTTTTCACCTCAAATGTCTAAAATGAGAGATAAACATTTCTAAAGATAGAATTATATGTATAATACATATAAATGGAAACCACTTCTCAAAACTGCAGGTTTGGCGTTTCATTCATGTATTCCCAGCATATGACTCCGCCACTGACCGACTGCAAATGTGAACTGTTTGTGTGTTTAGGACAAAGCTACCTTGGAGAGTTTAAGTCAGCAGCTGAAGCAGCAGGCCGACGACAAGTTCAGCCACGCCATGCTGGACTTCACTATGAGTGGAGACTCCGACGGTACGGACTCACACACTCACAACAAACAAGAGGATGTAGATGCTCACACTCAGAAAATCTATGAGCACTGTAGAAAAAATAGTGAGCACATGTGATAAAGATGAGGTACAAATATCCAAGGCCAGTTTCTTGTTGGCACCCGTTAAATTAGGAAAGAGAACATTCCATTTAAATAAGCTTCATGTGTGTTGATATATTTAAATTAGGAAATTACTTCTAGAAAATAGGTACCAACCTAAACCTGAGTAGTCAGATGAATAATTCAAGTTTAAAGCATTATGTGTTAAGCAATGGTGGAAGATCTATGATCTGGTGACAGATCTGGGACTGTTTTTCTTCCAGAGGCCTTGAGAACCTTGTTAGGGAACAAGGCATTATGAACTTTTTGAAATACCAGGAAGCCTTAAGTGGCCTCTACCAGAAAACTGGGTGTCTTTGGGTCTTTTAGCAGGATGACAGTCTAAAACTTTTGAACAAATCCACAGAGGAATAGCTCACCAGACACAAAATCAACCTTTTTCCATGACCATCTTAGTTCAGAAACCTAAATCCTGAAGGGAGGAGAGTGTACCCAGGACTCTAAAGGATCTATAGAGATTGTGCGAAGAAAGATCCCTCTTTCTGTATGCTCCAACCTTGTACTTAAATTAAAGGCTGAAATTTAATTGATAAATTAATAAATAAATAAAAACATTTATTATTTTTCACACATTTTTACTTGGGGTCTGATGTAAAAGGTTCATCTGTATTTATTTTTCTACTTTATATGACTTTACTGTCCCTTCTTGACGCGTTTCCCTCCTGATCCTCTTCAGGGTCCCCCAGCGTGTCAGACTCCAGAATATTTCGGGAAACTCGTGGCAGGAACAACAACGAACCGCACATTAAACGGCCGATGAATGCCTTCATGGTCTGGGCCAAGGATGAGAGGCGGAAGATCCTCCAGGCCTTCCCAGACATGCACAACTCCAACATCAGCAAGATCCTCGGTAAACTAATGCACTCCAGCAACTCAAGTTGGTCACCACATCTATATCATAAAAGTCATCTCTCTGTCTCACAAACATGCATTGCAAACTAATGATGATTTCTTACTACGGCAGTGTAGTGTAAGCGGGCGTCAATGAAAGGCTGGGGAAAGCACAACCACGACAAATGATGATATAATTCATTATGCATTAAACAAGCAGCGCGAGGCCGCCTGACATTTCCCCCAGACCGCCGGGATCGGCCCTGACATTTTAAAGAGCTCCTAAGCGTTTTATAACACAGGGAAATCTGGTTTTAATAAGCCTCCACGCTCTCGATTGCTAACAGATCGCAGAACACAGAGAGAGGGAGAGACAGGAAAAAAAGGGGGGGAGAGAACAGCCGAGCGCTGACAGCTTTTACCCATTAAACATACAGTAGTCAAGTGCAAATTCAGACCAGATATGAAACACACACACAGGGGAAGACGGGCGCAAGATTTTCCACCCACACACACGCTCGCAGTGGCACTGATAGTACAGATCTGTGAACAGAAACAGAGTTGAGAGATGACAGCAGGTTAAGTGAAATCCTCATTAGTTTAGATGAGTACCTGTCGTCCCAGCAGTGCTCCTCATTAACCCTCGTTTGCTCTCTATTGCGTTCTCGTTTCGGGTGCCACTTCCAGCATCACACTCTGTGAATGTCTGTTATTTGAGCACAGCCTCACATGTATCAGTTTAAACTGTTTGCTGAGCATCCTACACAACACATCAGTCAGTGGAGCTGATCCGCACACAGATGTACATGTTTTCAAAGAAATGTGTCTGCACTAGTAATCAGTAATTGTATCTAGAACCACTCTGAAAGAAATGCTCTTTGTAGTGTTTTTTCAAAGAGAGGCAGTACATGACCAAAGCTAATGATTGGTTTCCATGTGTGTTCAGGCTCAAGGTGGAAAGCCATGACCAACCTGGAGAAGCAGCCTTACTACGAGGAGCAGGCTCGCCTCAGCAAGCAGCATCTGGAGAAATACCCGGACTACAAGTACAAGCCGCGGCCCAAACGCACCTGCCTGGTGGACGGCAAGAAGCTGCGCATCGGCGAGTACAAGGCCATCATGAGGTCCCGCAGGCAGGAGATGAGACAATACTTCAGCGTAGGGTGAGGGACCGGGTAGTTTTAGGTTGAGGAGGATTTCGTTTGTTTTGCTAATCAAAAAAAACGACAAGCTCAGAATGTATAGGACATTTTTTATCATTCTATTTCTGTTTTAAAAACAGAGACTGAATGTGTTTGACCATGATTTTTGTCAAGAATGTGAACTTGCTTTTTCACTTTAAATTGGCCAGTGAGATGCACTAAGAAACTGTCTGGTGACTAATCAGACATTTATCAGCTTACCCAGCCTGTGGGACCTTTTACAGATCCGTGAACATAATGCCTAAGTGTTGCCAGGTCACGATAACAACACTCTTCAGTGCAGTTGTTAGGGAAGACGCCACGTTAGATATTTTGACAATCAGTGAGGTGTTCAAAAAAGAAGTAAGAGGAAGAACAAAAGGTTCTTTGTGGTAAAACATTACAACAAATGTTATGAATGTAGTTCATTTTAGTTTGGAAGAGAAATTGGAATTGGCTCAAACTGATATAGGAAGATCAAAGCTTCACAAAAAACAGAGATCAGAAATTAACCAATAAAGTCATTTCGTTGCATCTCTACTTTTAATTTATGTGTACTCTTCTCATTTTGGATGCTCCTGTAACTGTCCTGTTGAAACAAACCAACTAGGCAGTTGTTCTCAAGTCTGCTAGCCTGGAAGTTCAAATATTAGGAATTATAACATAACTCAAATGTTACAAAACAATAATGATATTTATAATATTTTTTAAGCAATACACCCAGCTCTCAAGACCAGATGATACACGTTTGGTTGATGTTAGTGTCATTTTTTTGAAAGATAGAAATCTCTTCTCTTCTCACAAAGACAAATGTTTCAGGGATCTCACACTGGTTTAGACCTAATATTCCAGTGCAGATTTGAGTCGACCATTTTTTGCAGTTTTTATTATTGTCTAATTCTAAAATGGCCAGCGGAAGACATGCTCCCTCTTTGTGTTTTAAAGAATTTCTTTAGTCATTCATTGCAGGTTAGACTAATCAAAATATTTTAAGTTAACCAGAATGATCAGATAAAAATAGTAACATAGCCCTTTAATTTAGTTCCATAAAGTGCTCTGAAGATGTTACATTTAGCGTTGTTGGCAGCAAACAGTCACTCAAGGTATTCTCACAAAGCCTCCATATGATTTACCTAGAAACGATAAAGTTGAGTAAAAGTACTTCACTTTCATCATATTTACACAGATATTTAAGGCAAAAACATGTAAAGGGACATAAATCCTTTAATTGAAAATCAGATGCAATACATTTTTCAAACCATGAGTCAAAGTTTCTTTTTTGTAAGTAATGGAAACATGTAATAGCCTTGTGTGGAGCTTGCTGCTCGACAGAGAGCAGCAACAGGCAGGGAAGGGCTACAGCACTGATGACAGCAACTGGCCAAAGCGGCGGCTCCTTTAATGCTTTTCTGAGTATTTAGGGAGCAATTCACCCTCTACTTCCATTTACTTCACCAGACAAAGTCACATGCAGACATCAACTAGATAGCGTTTCATGGGACAGGTTATACTTCGATGAGAAATGTTTAGGTGTTTTAATACAGCAAAATCTAGTTGAACTCCTAAAATTGATTTCTTCTAAAAGAAAGAAAACAGACCGTCTCTGTTGTAAAGCAGCATTATCAACAAAGACAACTTAATTTTATTGACTACTTCCACTTTATTTATGGCTTTTTTCCTCCTAACTCGCCTCTCTTTTTGTGCATACAGGCAGCAAGGCCAGCTGCCCTTATCCTCTGCAGGCATGGTCTACCCAGGCGCCCTTTCCATGGCAGGAATGCCCTCCCCCCAGATGCCCTCAGAGCACTCGAGCATGTCCAGCAGCCCCGAACCCAACGCCAACCACCACCAGAACCCCCACATGCCAGGACTGAAGGGGGACGAGCCACGGATCAAGGAGGAAGAGCTGCGGCTAGACGACAGCAATGGTGACGTGTATGATGATTTCGACTATGAGGACGAAGAGGCTGACTACGCCAGCGATAACGAGAACCATATTACCCATTAAGGCCGCACCAGTCACTGCTGGTTAATCTCTAAAGATTTTAAAACCATCGGTCAGGAAGAGGAGTTTGTGTTTCGCCAATCACCTCAAGTTTAAAAAATAAAAACACCTTCCACCCTCTCTTCTCCTGACTAACCTGGACTCTTTAACCAGAGCCCAATCCCCTCCCCTCCGACTGGAGTCCTGACACCAGCATCTGATCAATCAATGGAAGCACAGGACCTGTCCCCCACACTGACTGTTACACATGCTGGAGTCTGGGAGGAAACCAGTTTAAAGCTCACTGAGGAATATTCAAGTACTACTGTAAGAGTCTAATGCCACAAGTGAGGAGACAATTATAAAAATCAATCCTTTTCAGGCCTATTTGGAGAAAAGGAGACATTTTAAACTGAAAAACTAAACAGCGGACCTGTCAAAGGCTAACAGATGACACTTTAGGACGGCGGACCTGTTTATTATCAAGAGACACTTTTAAGAAACAGCTTTTTTGTTCTTTGGTTCTATAATATTCTCACTCAGGTACACGGTGCCAATAAGTGGCTTGTGAATGTGATTTGTTGTTTCTGTGCTACAAGTTTGAATAATAGAAAAAAGAGACTTTTCTTTTTTCCCCTTTTGTTGTAAAGCACCTGAAAGACATCAGACCTTTATTTTTAACTGAATCTTCAGCCTAGCAATGTGCTGTCGGCGCCTCCAGCCCCCTCTTTCTTCCCCTCTGCTCAGGGGGGTAAGACAGGGGGACCTGATCGGGGGGCGTCCCGGAGCAGAATCGAAAGCACTGTGTTTGTAAGACAATCACGAGTTTTCCTCTCGCTCCGTCCCTCCTGTCACCATCTCGATGTCATCTAGGGTAAAACAATCATTGTCAGCACGAGTTCACCTGAAATATCTGACAGGTGTGCGTCAGTGTGTGTCGCTTACAGCACTTTTGTTTTTGGTTTTAGAGCAAAAAAAGGAGATAAAACTAAATCTTGAAGGATGAGCAACTTGTTCTGCTGCTGTTAATGCGCTGTTAACACACACTCTCTCTCACACACACACACACACACAGAAAGCTATTGTTGTGTCTTTTAAGTGTTTTCCTGCTCCCTCCAATCAAAGTTGTCCTGCTGTAACCCAGTGAGTGGAGCTGGAGTGCAGTCAGCCAGTCAGTGTTTCTGTATTTTATTATTAATTTTCTTTAAAACTGCCTCTAGTCTAATAATATTATTAACCATAATAAAGAGAACGGTCAGCGTTTCCTGAGTTTAGTAAGTTATGTACAGTATAATTTATTTTTCTCTTTATCAGGTTTTTGTGACCTTATGAAACAGTCACTAAAACATTATTCTACTTAGCTGGTAGGTATTTAGATTTAAGCAGAAGTTGTCCTCTTACCTTGCTTTGTTTCGGTTTTGTCTTTTTTCCCCTAAATCTGTTCTTTGTATTAATCCTGCGGACGGATGTGTGGCGGAGTTAGGACAGCCAGCTCCTCTAAAGACACTGAAGACTTTTTCGTTTTAACGTCCATGCCCATTTCTATGAAGCACTCAGACTCTCTGCAGTCAGAGAAAAAGAAGAACATTAATATTTTTATTATTATTGTTTTTATTTTATTTGTAATGATCATCGCCATGTACAATGTGAAGGTTTCCTCTCTTCATTTGATTTTTGTATTTCTTTGAAAATGATTTGTAGGATTTCTGTGAACAAAGAGACCCGCCCCCATTTACTAATTCAGCCCCCTCACCAAGACGCAGTGAAACATTTGATTGGGTCCTTACATTTACAGTCCTGGTCAGTGGTTTACTTGTATCATCCCCATGAATGTCATGTATTTAAACCATTCTTTTAAAGGTGGACTGATTATGTAAAAAAACTTCCATTAATTTAAAAAACAAGAATTGGCCAGAAAAAAAAGGTAATTTATTGCTGGTTTTCCCCAATTCCACAAGGGTCAAAATTGTGCCTACACCCCTATCATTAATTGGTTAAATGTCCATTAGCAAGTTGCCCCTCAACCCCACATTTTAATAGCGAAAACATTGAACTTCTGTAATTCTGGCTGAATGTTTCACCTATGTTCTTATCAGAAATGGATGAGGCCATTTAAAAATCTTGGTTTGCTACCATGAAGACAGCCCTGAAGCATGGTCCATACATTTTCAATAGGACTGAAGTTTGGGCCATTCCACAAGCTCGATGTTAGCTTGCTTTATCTATTTGAAAAAGCGGCTTTGATGTGTGTTTGGGAGCTTTTTCCTGTTGGAAAACCAAAGTAGACCCACTGTTTCGCACCATCTAGCAGCTGATTTGCGGTGAAATTTAAGAATTTTGTCCTCATTCTTTACTACTTATTTATCTTATGCAGTGCACCAGAAACAAATGCAGCAAAACAGTCCCACTGCATGATCCTGCCAGTGCCATGCTTGATAGTTGGTACAGTTTTCTACGCTTCACCTCGACTCTTCCAATCATTATTCTTGTCATTGTGCCTAAATAATCTTTGTCTTATATCTACATGAAGCTGTTATCCAGAAAGCATTTGACTTGTGCACGTGGCTCACCTGCAAATTTTGGTCCTGCTTGAAGAAATTGATTTTGGGCCAGGCAATTCATTATTGCTCATCACCCTCCAGGTCCATGTTAATGTAAAACCTACGTCACTGTGGACAGTTACGCTGGTGTTCCAGCATCCTGTAGTTTAGGATTGGCTAGAGCCTTGGTGGTTTCTGGGTTGCTTCTAAACATCCTGGCCAACTTCCTCTCATTTGAGTGGACAGATAGTTGAAATTTAGTCACAGTTGAGTGTTCCAACAGAACAATGATCACAAACTCGGATTAAAACTAATTTTGGAAAACAACAGGTTACCATTAGGCTTCTGCAACAACCCTGACATGACTTTATGGAAGATTTGTGGACCATCCCTAAAAAGCCAGGGCCATCTTTTCTTTTCTTTTTTTTTTTTACAAAATCTACATTAATTTCATTAATTGTTTACCCAATTCTTATTTTTAAAAATTCAAACCCCCCAAGAAAGAACCATTTAATGCATGGTTAAAACACCCTCCTAATTACTATGACATTCATGCTAATTATAATGAGTGTATTTAAACTTCTGACCGGCACTGTGTCTGCACGCACAAACACAATCACTAAAACACACACACACACACACACACACACCTATAAGATAAAGAGTTTTGTTTGAACCAAACAAATCCTATGCTGTTTTTTTTTTTCAGTTTAAAATCCTGTACATATTGCGAATGTTTTTTTGTAATAGCAGGGATTGTCTTTCATCATCATAGGAGAGCAGTGTTTACTCTGAGCCAACAGGAATGTTTCACTGTGCTCGGTGCGAGGCGGCTCGGCAGTATCTGTAACATTTTTCATCGGGAGCCTTTTGCTTTGAGCTCCACACGATGCTACAGGAGCCATGACTACTCTTCAGGTGTGACGTCACTTAGTGATCCCCAATCTTTTTTAGCGCTATATAAGTGTTCCACATACAGAGCTTCTGGGTTTTAATTGTGCTGTAAAGTCACCCCTGTTATCACCACACTGTTGCTGGAGAGAGGAATCAGGAGAACTTGTGGGGCCATTAGAGACATCAATCATCCCTGCTGGCAAGGTCTGTCCCCATATCAAGACAATGAAAATGATATTATTTAAGACAATCAGTCACGAGTGGAGCTCAAAACAAAGTAAGAATTATTACAAGTAAACAAAAAACTATCTTACCATCTCAACTTGAAAAATCAAGAAAGATAATTATGTAAATATAACATAGAGTTATAGATTTATATTTTGTTCATAACACAGTGTAATATAAGTTGTATATTTCTTTTTTTGCTTTCTCTCCCTACTGTCTCTTTTATTGATGTTTATCCATGCCACAGAAAAGCAAGAGTCACAGTACTCTCACAAAAAAATAAAGAAAAAATATCAAAGAAATAAAGAAAAAACAGGAAAAAAAATCCGTGGGCTGCCACCACCATCTGTTCTAAGTTCACTTTTTTTTCAGTATTACTGCCAGACAAGGCTCTAATAAAGACAGCAATGTGTTGAATAAAACTCATGCTGGTCCGGCTCATTTTTTCCCTCCACTAATTTTCATACACCCTCCATACAGGAACATAAGTGTGGGGTAAATAAATGCTTGGATGCAGAGTAACCGGGGAGAACTTTCATCTTTTCAAAGCATGTAAAAAATTTTCCACGTGTCTTATGTGGGCTTTGAAATATTTTCCTTCTGTAGAACAATGCAAGCCATCACAGCAGAGGTTGAGTGATTTAATAAGAACATGTTAATTATGCTAAGTCCACCTTCTTGCCCCTCCAATCAGAGGACCAGCTATAAGGACCAGGGAAGAATACCGGACCGTTCGCAACCCGATAACTTAATTAAGCATAAAGAGGGAGTAAAAGAGAGGTGACGGGTGACATCTTTCTACAAAAAAGGAGAAAAAAATTATTTGTTTCCCCCTTTGCTGTGGTCACCTGTTCAAAAAAAGCTAATGTATAATTGATACATGCTTATGGATGTTGAGGCTGCTCGTGTCAAAACACCAAACCCCACTCAGCATGCCCATTAAAATGCTGTCCCCCATCTGTGTCCATATGTTCCGCAATCAACCCCCACAGCCCTGCCCAACGCTCCGCGCATAAAAACAAGCTAAATGCACTCCAAGGACAGGATTTTATGTGCTTTGTTAATTACCATAACTCCACACACACACACACAAAACCTTTTGATGCAATAAAGAGGCAAGATGGGGGCAGATTCAAAATTCACGGAATAATACGGTAAGTGAAGGACCCAGTCTGGGTTATGTGAATTTTTCAGAGGGAGCCCGAAGGGAAAAACCTGAGAAAAAGGTTTGTGTGTGAATAGCTGAGGAGCAGAAAAGAGTTAAGATTTTTCTTTTATTGTCAGCAGTATGGGAACGCTGAATGAACCAAACAGTGGTTAGACTCTAATTAAAGCACACAGACAAACCCTAAGGTAAGCTGTAGGACCTAGCTCAGCTCAAACTACATTTATCCAGGCTATTCCAACACAATACAGAATAACGAATAAAAACTACCAAAAAGGGCAGATTATCTTTATTAGAACAGTCATCTTGAACTACTTCTGCTTGTGCAAACTGCACAGAAGACTTAAAGAACTGAGAGCATCTCTCAGCAGTATGCTCCGAGAGCGCCCTACACTGGCTGCATCGGCTCGTTGAAACCTGCCGTTTTTGTTTTTTGTTGTTTTTTTTTCTTTCAACCGTGGGTGTTTGGAAATTGAGTGAAAACGATGTCACATTAATGATTTAAAGTCGGTAATAGGATGTGCTGTGACGCTAAGCCGCCAGCTAAACTGAGTTTAAGGCTGCAGCGTTAATGTATTCATGAGGAGGAGGATTATACAGAGACAAGAGCAGCTCGAGAGCTGAGTGCAGCACAGGAGCCAAGGCCAACAGGCCTTCTAGATTTCTATATTACATTTTAAGATACATACCAGTCAACAGTTTCAACACACTTTCTCATTCAAAAAAAAAAAAAATATATATATATATATATATATATATATGCTCAACAAATCTAACAATGAAGGGAGCTGGACTGCAGCTCCCTTCATTGTTAGAATGGGCCGGGATTCTTCCCTGGTCCTTACAGGGATTGAATACTAAATAATTCCTAAAATGTATCTTTTCAACCTTAAAAATCAAGCTTTTTGATTTGAATTTTAAAAAGTTGCAAAATTATGAATGCTAAATTGATTTTTGTTTTGTATGTTGATTTTTTTTAACATTGTATTCTCCTGATGACTCTAGTTGCAAACAGAGTTCTGAGAACATTTCAAAGAAATTAATTCTAGCCTCTAACTGGGATATTTGTACAAATGTGTGTTTATCTCCAAGCAACGCTTTCTCCTCCTTTCATCTCTGATTCTGGCAGCTCGGCTAATCCGCGGTCTACCGTACGATCACTTACACAAACTGCAGCATCACTAAAACCTAAAATTACAGAAGTATTACAAGAAAAAAAAAACTTTTACCAAGTATTTAAGTTTCTTTTTCCTAATATTTCATCACTTGTTTATTTTTATTAAGCTAAAAAAAGGAAAAAATAGCTTTGAGTGCATGGCTTATGCATCAAAATGAAGGAGTATAAATATAAGGTAACCCAGGGTAGGCAAAGTAAAATAAAAACATATTTTTTAAGTGACTTGATTTTTCTTGATTTAAAATGTAAACATGGATCCATTTATGTGGAAAATATGTCTCCTCCTGAATCAGCCCTCTGGTTTTCTGGAGCAGAGAGGTGTTGGGTCAGTCCTTAAAGGGACTGAAATCTGTCCCTCGTGTGGACAGAACCCGTCCAAGGCTTTACGGGGTCCGGTGCACTATTTGATTTGGCAGCCTTCCAACTACTATCAGTCCCTACAGATCAACTAATACTTGCCCTACATTCTCCATGTTTAAATGTTTATGCATTATACATCAAATGTAACCATTTTTATGGCAGACAAACACAGCTTTTTTTTCATTTTCATACATATAAAGAATGAATGCCTGTTAAATATAGTTGTGGTCTTTAAGAGTTGAGCAGAACCTTTTCAACATTCTGCTCTTTGAAGAGAAGTTAGCTAGTTAATAGGTTATGTGCTATGTGCTTGGGTCACGAGTCTCCCATCGTCTTCTTAAAAGCTGCTTGTAGCTTTACTTTAGCCCCACCCATCACTGGGATGGCTTAGCAGTTCTTCTAGACTAGCCCAGCTGATTGTCAGTGCGCAGCAACAGGTTTGGGAGGGGCAGCTCTCCGTTATTCTATGCAGCATACAGCCAAAGAAAACTGCTGGATTAACTGGAGTTATTTAAATATTTAAAAGTATAAATATTTTAAATGTCAAGCATAAGTTTTTTTGCATGATTACCACTGATGTATCACTTGTACAAAAAACTTTGCATTCATAATCCTGACTTGTGTCACAACTCTAGTATTCTTTGGGGCCCCCTGCTGGTTTGGAGGCTTTTAACAACTTCTTATTTAGCTAATTCCTTAGGCTGGAAGTGATTGTCACTCAGGTTTTGGTGAGTGAACACTCAAACAGAAACAAAAGCGGCTGCAGTGTTTGAGCAATGTTCCTAATGTGACAGATCCGGGAGCAGCGGCGTATGAGGGACAGGCGTGGCACGCAGGGGGAAAAGCAAGGCCTGCAGGCTGATCCCCGATTGGCACAGGGTAACTGGCTTGATGCCCCGGACACGTCGTCTCCCCCCCTGGTCTATCTTAGCCGCCTGCATCAGCAGCGGCATCTGGCATGGTTCCACCCATCTCTTCCTGTCTGTTCTCATCAAAATGTATGAACAAGTTTATTACCATTCGTCAATCAGAAGCTCCCTGCTGTAATTATGTTGTTTCTCCTCCCTCAAATGAACCGTTTTCATTTCTGCTTTCATCAGAAGATTCTTTCCTGGCTGTTCAACTTGCTCCTCCTTACCTGTGACCTCGGACTGAGTTAAAATACTAAAAACACAACATAGAACCTGTTAATAATATAATATACTAAATTACAGATTTAGATTTCTGATGACTGAATACAGTTTTGCCTCATACTTTAGATGACACGAAACGTGTGTAAGTGTTAGCATTTTGATGAAACCCAATCAATATTTAAATTAACACAGCAGAAATGATTTGAATTTGATCATCAGATGTTAGCGTGTAGGTGGGCTGCAGAACTTTTCACAGTAAACTTGAAAAGGAGATGCTGCTCACAGAGCAGCAAATCAAATCAAAGCCATAAATCAGCCTGTGGGCGCTTTAACGTCATTCCATGAAATATAGAGTTTTTTTATGAGAAAAAAAACCCAGAACCCTGTAAAAGTGTTATTTTCTCTCCCCATCAACACCCTAATGCACACATGCAAATATTATGCTAATGGTATGTTAATTGGTGGAGTAGCTGCAAAGCAGCCCTGCTGTTCAAATGACTGGTGAGAAAATAGGTGGGGTCAGTCGCAAGCTGTAAAAGCAGCTCCAATACAAATAAACAAAACCCTCGGGGATTAACAGAACAAGGGCCAGTGATAAACGGATGAGAAGAGAGACAGGAAATACAACAGGCTGCGAGAGAGGGAAAGGGGGAATGAGCTCAGGGAAGGGATATGGAAATACCACTGAGCAGAGGGACCAGGGTGGAGGGAGCAGTGGTTTAGAAAGGGGAGAAGAAAGCACAGAGATTATAAAGTGGAAAAAGTTAAAAATATTAAATGAATGATGGCAGGAGGTGTTCAGTGAAAAGAAAGTTTGATCAGGGCCAAGGAAGAAATGAAAGGAAGATAAATAAAACGTTGTATAAATCAGATGAAAATATGTCACATTTTGCTACCACAAACTTCTATTTTATTGGGATTATATGTGATAGACCATCACAAAGTGGCACATAAATATGAAGTGGAAGGGAAATGATGGATGCCGAAGAAAACATCCTCACAGCATGATGTTGCCACCAGCTTGTATGACTATAGTATACTCAGCGTGAAGTGCAGTGAGCTTTTCACCAGATGATAGGTTCTGAATGTAAGACAAAAAGTACTGGTTTGGTCTCATCTGACCAGAGAACCATATTCCACTTCTTATGGCTTCTGTTTTGCCTCTCTCTATAAAGACCAGGGGCCTCATGCAGGAAGCGTACTTGCGCACAAAAACCTTACGGAACAATGTTTGACAAACAACTTGGCATGTACAAAAATAAATGTTGCGTGAAAGTGTGTGTAAATCCACGAAAACTTTTGACCTGCCATGAAAATGTGCAGAAGCCAGGCAAACTTTTTCAATCAATAATAAACAACAGAAAACTAAAACTCACCTAAATCCACTGAAATATGACTCCATTCAGTTTATGTAATTCATGGAGCATGGAGCTTTTTTGGTTTAAACCCGAGCAATCAAAGTCAATTACATTTAACCTCATCCAATAACGCAACACACCTCGGAAAATGATGGAAACAACCTCACTCGGTTTGGGCACTGAGGATCATAACATGCATTCGAATCATCTAAGGGACACTTTCATTCTCTGAAAAAGAAAACTGTGTTGGATCAGCAGGCGTCAGGATTGAAGATTCCTATGGTGGTCAACTGGAGAAAATCACACATGTCCATAAATAGTTGCGTAACGTTGCACGTAACTGTGGAAAGATGGCTTTGGCACAGCTGGAGGATGGAAGACGTTGGAGGGAGCGTTTTATTCAGAGATCGTACTGACCTGCTGGCACATCATGACTTATTAGCCGGTTTAAATTGCCCAGGGCAATTATTTTTTTAGCTCTGCATGGAGCTGGCCTCGTTGTCACAAAGGGAAACCAGGAGGAACCATGTGTCGCCAGTGCCAGTTCAAGTTCTCACTACGATGCGGTCCTTTTAACTGGAACTTCTCAGATGGAGTTGACTGACAGGTCGGGTATTTAACAGTCATCCCTGAGCCGGGCCATGCCAGCCATATGGGTCGGTCTCATGCATATGTTGCTCATTTAAAAAAGTGTCTCCTAAACAGTGGCTCTCATTTCCAATGAGGAGCTAACTCTGAATGCAATCAGAGCTATGGACTGGACTCATTGCTATAAGGGCCCCCAAATGTGAGTGAATATGAATTTATGAACAAAGGCATTTTCATTCAAAATATGCGCAACCTATAATGTGTCTCACTAATGCAATGGCACGTTTGCCTCTTCTTGATTCCTTTGTACCATAAGAATTCTTAAGTGTTGGGAACAAACCTTAAGCAGACTCCATGCGCGATGGCTGCTTCAAGGTGATTTTCTATTTTTTTATGTGGCGTCCTAAATTGTTGTAAAGATTTAAAGTACTTCACATAGTTTTTGTGGAGACAGTCTTCCTAACTGTACGGAATATTCATGTCATTATAATGATAAGCGCTGAGCTTAGTGCAGCAGCTAGAGTGCTGTGTGGATTTGATGCAGACATTGTAGAACTTAATGGATTCGAGCTGACAACCATTTTATTTCAAGTCAGGTTTGAGTCTCTGATGTCATTCAAGAAGTAGTTTGTTTGCTGCAATTTACTACAAACTTTCCAATTTGACGTGCAGACACAGTCTCTCTGAGCGTTTTTCCGCCAACAGGTACCGGTTCTGATCATCACAGCACTGTTGCCATGGTTCCTTGGACACGTGATGGGTAACTTCCAGGTACTTATATTACTTTGCATATGTATTTAGGGGCGGGGACTGGGCGGTCCAAAAGCCACGTGCAGCCAAATTCAGCGCAAATTGGGATGTATGAAGGCTACGTGTGAGGTGACGTCTAGGCATTTTTGTACATCTTAATTTCTTTGTGCGACGCAAGTTTCAGAATTTCACCATTACGCAAACTTTTAGTATGAAAGCTGCACACTCTTTCGTACATGAGGCCCCAGATTTGTGGAGTGTACAGCTCATTGTGGTCCTATGGACAGATACTCCAGTGTCTACTGCGGAACTCTCCAACTCTTCCAGGATTACCTTTGGTCTCTGTGCTGCCTCTCTCATTAATGTCCTCCTTGCCCTGTCTGTGAGCATCTTTCTTGGGTGGCCCTCTTTTGGCAGGTTTGTTGGGTAACCATGTGCTTTCCATTTGAAGATGATGGATTGGATGATGCTCCCTGAGATCATCAAAGATTTGGATAATTTTTTATAACACCCCCTGACTTGTACACCTCAACAACTTTGTCCCTGACTTGTTTGGAGAGGTCCTTGGTCTTGATGGTGTGATGCCTCTTGCTTGATGGTGATGCAGCCTCTGGGGCCTTTCAGAAAAGGTTTGTTTATACTGACAGATCATATGACACTTAGACTGCTCACATTTGACTTTTGAAGGTAATTGGTTGAACCAGAACCTTTTAGAGACTTAACAGCAAAGGGGGTCAATAAATATGAACATGCCAAATTGAATCGAAGCGGATTTCCCCCATGGCCTGGAAAAGAAGGTCGGGACCAAATCCCTTCCTGTATGCACGTCCAGGTAGCGAGCCCATCCCGCCACATCGTGGCCAATCAAGGAGCCGAACATACCTTTCTCGTACGGTTCAGCCGGGCAAGCTAAAAGTCCTTCCCCACAGCTACGGAGGTTAGCTGCAAGCTAGCCCTTTGTTTACCCACATCTAATTGTTTTCCTCAACGCCCAAGAAAATTCCTCTTCAGCACGGCTCACGTAAGAGGTATTGTTTGGGCAGAGAAGATTAGTTTAGAGTTAAATAACTTAACTATGGTTTGTTGAATGACATTTGGTTTTGTTTGTGTTGAGAAACTCAGCTAATGATGTGTTCTGTGTTGTGTTTTTAAAGTTAAGACAAATAATATTATTTTGGGGACCAACAACCTTTCTGGGTAAATGATCTTCAAGAAATTGAAGAGGTGTGAATATCTTTAAAAATTAACTTTAATTTGAGTAAATCTTCGAGCTGAAAGAGTTGAAGAAGTGAACCTAGAGCAGTTTCTGTGTTTTTGTACGATGCAATAGTACAGCGGGGGTGACTGTGAGTACACAGCAAACATACATTATGTGTTCAGCTGGTGACATTGCCCCCACAGGTGCGCTTCATTGAGAGTAATGTGCTTGACCCGATGGAAACCATCTCAAAATGCTTTATCGTTTCACTTATGGCTTCATTATGTAAATGCATCCACTTACCCTAAGCTTTACGGTACTCCCATTCATTCACACACACACTAAAAGCAGGAGAACTTCCTCCTGGATTATTCCTGGAAACGTCAGGATCATCTGCGTTGTGAGCAGACAATGTTTGAAGGATATCTACTCTACTTGTTTCTTGTCCATTTCTAACTCTCAAAGGGAACAGTTTTGTATTTATCTGACAACGTTCCAATTCTCTCAGCTGTCCTGGTTACCAGTTGCCCACAACTGTAGTTCATCTGCAGTCAGCACACTGATTCTCAGTCAGCAATCCCACTCTCCATATTGATGCATATTCACAGAGCCATTCTCAGCCCATTAACAGATCATTCTGGTTTAGTTCTACATTGTTTCTGGCTATTTTTTTTATTGGTTAAGGCTGTTTGTAGTATGTTAAATACGGGCTGTACTTGCATGAACCGTGCCCTGGGTGAAGTCCTTTTTCTCCCCCTCCCCTAAGAATGGGACAAGGGATTCAACAATTAGGCCTTTTCTTTAACAAAACAAAAGTTGGTCTAAATAAGTTTCACAATCCCAAACTGTTTTTTATCTGCAACATAAAAAAGGTTCAGGTTTGACCCATCTATCTGCATGTTGTGGTTTCACCTCGACTTTAAGGTGATCTTGGTGCCAGAAAAGCATGGAAAAAAACTGGATAGGAAAAAATAGGATAGGACAATAGTAACAATAGTAACAATACCAAGCTCACTGCATCGTGTATTCAATGCCCATAAGTTGGCATGGTTGCTATCCACTAGGGGGCGGTTCTGAATTAACTTCCAACTAAAAGCAAAAAAAGATTACTAAGGAGATATTGAGGAGGAAAACATAAGAATGTATATACACAGAAAAAAGACAAAAACAGGAACATCATGGTATGTTGAGATTTGTCATTGTCCTCTTCATCTTCCTTTTTTTGCTGATCATACATTGCCTATACTGCGCCAGACTGCCCACTACCAGTGGTGTTGCTCTGCTTGGGTATGCATCGGCTAGCTCCCTGATGACGGACTAAAATACGTACGAAACGAATGCAGAAGATGGACCGACGACTCAGTGTGTATGCATCAGCGTATTTGATGTTGAGTGTTGGGATCCCAGCCATGGATGAAAGTGGATGAATTTGGACTCTAACCTATACATAAACAAAGGCCATTATGAAACTCTGCACCTTTCCACATCACACTAACCTATTCCTTACACAGCTCAGGAAGAGGCGGAGTCAGAGCTGGAATTTCTGACCCAAAGACCCTTTGCTCGGCCTCATTCCGGCTGCGGAGAGGGGCTAATGGAGGGACCAGACCACGTGTCAGCTGAAAGCCTTTGAACTCGTGGGTGAGTAAGGCTTCTAGTTTAAAAAATCCAAAAAGCCTTTTGGATCCAAAAGCGAGTATGTTAAGTAATGATGTGCTGTTTGAGTATAAGGCATTTAATCATAAAAAGGGAGTAATAAGACAAGCGTTGCTCGACCTTTCTTCTGAGGCCTCCAGAAGCAGGCCTAATTGAAGCAGATTTCCCCACGGCCTGGAAAAGAAGGCTGGAGACAGCAGCACCACACGCCTTCCTTCGTTCATGTCCAGAGAGCTACCTCACTGAAGGAGCCGAACATGCCTTTGTCGTACAGTTCAGGCCGGCTAAAAGCAGAGCCCTTAGAGCAACTGAGGTTAGCTGCAAAGTTGTAGGAGTTAAGCGCGCAACCATGTGCAGAGGCTATAGTGCTCGGTGCGGCTGTCCCGGGTTCGAGTCCCGGACCCGGTGACCTCTGCCGAATATCTCCCCCCCCATCTCTTTGCCTTCTTTCCTGTCTACTTACTATCGAAAAATGAAAAATAAAGGCCTCTAGTGCTGCAGAAAAAAATATATATATAAAAAATATAAAGTTTTATCTGATCTTGCATTGTGAATGGTTGTCTGAAGGTATACCAATTATTGCCTAAGTTAGTTCCAAGACTAACAACCTCATTTCCAGATTCTTCAAGATAATCCTTAGTTCTCAAACATAACATTGAATGGTAATGTTGCATCACTTTATTGGCCATATTGTATATAGTGGTCTTCCTTTTTCTTTCATTTTGCTTGGTAGTTTTATTTGGGTTGTTCTAGTATAGAGTTTATTGATTGAAATATAGGGCAATTTAGAGAAACCAATTAACCTAACAGTCATGTTTTTGGACTATTAAAATATTAATGAATATATTTATAATAATATTTACAACATAAGGATAAATGGAACTTTAGACATCGTTTACTTTGAATAGTATTTTAATATAAACACTGAAATTCTGTAATCTCTGTATGTTCATCCATAATGAGAAAAGTTGTTAGCGCATTTGGTTGCAAATTATTTATAAAAAGACCCAAACCAGTACAACAGTAAAACCCTGCTTTTAAATTATAGTAAAAATACATTATATAAAGGTAACTTCAAAATAAACTTTAACTGATCCGTAAATACACTCTACACTTGTACTACAAAATTATTGGATAAAATTCTATAAAGGATGCAAAAACTGATTATCTTTTTTCAATATCTTCTTAAAAACTCTTAATACAGACTTATTGTGAATTAATAAAAGGACAATATTAGTTTGAAATAAATAGAATAGTTGTAAAAAATAAAAAGTCATAGCACTGTACGTGAGCACAAAGACATATGTTTGTGAAATACACTGCTCAAAAAAATAAAGGGAACACTTAAACAACACAATATAACTCCCAAGTAAATCAAACTTCTGTGAAATCTAACTGTCCACTTAGGAAGCAACACTGATTGACAATTAATTTCACATGCTGTTGTGCAAATGAAATAGACAACAGGGGGAAATCTTTGGGCGATTATTAAGACACACTCAATAAAAGGAGTGGTTCTGCAGGTGGGGACCACAGACCACTTCTCAGTACCTATGCTTTCTGGCTAATGTTTTGGTCACTCTTGAATGTTGGTGGTGCTTTCACACTCGTGGTAGCATGAGACGGACTCTACAACCCACACAAGTGGCTCAGGTAGTGCAGCTCATCCAGGATGCCACATCAATGCGAGCTGTGGCAAGAAGGTTTGCTGTGTCTGTCAGCGTAGTGTCCAGAGCCTGGAGGCGCTACCAGGAGACAGACCAGTACACCAGGAGACGTGGAGGAGGCCGTAGGAGGGCAACAACCCAGCAGCAGGACCGCTACCTCCGCCTTTGTGCAAGGAGGAACAGGAGGAGCACTGCCAGAGCCCTGCAAAATGACCTCCAGCAGGCCACAAATGTGCATGTGTCTGCACAAACGGTTAGAAATCAACTCCATGAGGATATTATGAGGGCCCGACGTCCACAAATTGGGGTTTAGCTCACAGCCCACACCTCCATGTGCTCGCCAGAGGTAGCCTGACTGCCATTAGGTACTGAGATGAGATCCTCAGACCCCTTGTGAGACCATATGCTGGTGCGGTTGGCCCTGGGTTCCTCCTAATGCAGGACAATGCTAGACCTCACTTGGTTGGAGTGTGTCAGCGGTTTCTGCAAGATTAAGACATTGAAGCTATGGACTGGCCCGCCCGTTCCCCAGACCTGAATCCGATTGAGCACATCTGGGACATCATGTCTCGCTCCATCCACCAACGTCACGTTGCACCACAGACTGTCCAGGAGTTGGCGGATGCTTTAGTCCAGGTCTGGGAGGAGATCCCTCAGGAGACCATCCGCCGTCTCATCAGGAACATGCCCAGGTGTTGTAGGGAGATCATACAGGCACGTGGAGGCCACACACAATACTGAGCCTCATTTTGACTTGTTTTAAGGACATTGCATCAAAGTTGGATCAGCCTGTAGTGTTTTTTTCCACTTTAATTTTGTGTGTGACTACAAATCCAGCCCTCCATTGGTTAATAAATTTGATTTCCATTGATGATTTTTGTGTGATTTTGTTGTCAGCACATTCAACTTTGTACAGAACAAAGCATTCAGTGAAAATATTTCATTCATTCAGATCTAGGATGTGTTATTTCAGTGTTCCCTTTATTTTTTTGAGCAGTGTATAACAAAACTTATTACTTTAAGTTTTGTGTTTTTCTTCCAGTAAATAAATTCCAGTATTGAGAGTTGTAAAGCACTACTAACTACGGACCCCGTAGATATCTAATGAATCTGCAGGGGGGCTCTTTAGCTCCAGGCCTCATGTTCCTCTGGTCTTCCCGGACTGTGGTGTAATGTGTAAAAGCTCAGCAGGCCCTGGCAGCGACAGCCAGCGTGTTTGGAAACTGTCAGTGTCCGTTCCATGCCAACCAGCCACAAGATGTACGCCCCCAGCCTCTCTCAACTCCACGCACGCCCACCCCACTCTTTTCTCTGCAAAACATCCCCTCTGGAGCCCAAATGGCTGCCAGTTTCTCAGACAGCCCACCGCTGACCCCTTCAGGCCAGGAAACTGTCGTCTCGCCAAGGAGTTAAAGAACCCAGGGGCTTCAATTTTCCTGTCCCTACACGAAAATCCTGTGTGTTAGTTTCTCTGTCTGGCCTGGGAGTAAAGGGTGGGAGAGAGCTCGGGTTTGCATTTCTAATTTGAGTGCCTAATCACTTCTCTTTGCTCCAAGATTAAAAAGTCCACTTATTCCTCCACAGTTTGTTGTTTTGAACTCTACCCTTCCAGCAGACAGCCATGTGCCCACAGCTGACTTTGAATCATAGACACAGTTGAATTTGTTTATTCTTTTCATCTTTTAGTTTTTTGTTTGAACAGTTGATGAACGTTCATGAAATCCCACCTTTGGTTTTCGGCAATGTCCTGGCCCGGTCTCACTGTAAACATACATCACCAGCTGGCGCAGGGGCACACTCGTGAAGGTTTTTCTTAACGAATTTGGACAAATCGTGGACAATCCAACCCAAAGACTGTTTAGAGAGGGGAGAGTAAAAAACAGCAAAAAGAGGGATTTGAAGTTTCCACTTTGGACAGCTGTTTTGTCACGAGGGTCTGAGGGATTTCCAGGGTGGAGGTGTCCTAATGGCTTGGTGTTAACACGAATCCACTTTCTCAGGCACCATAATGGCCCTGGCTCTGGTCGTTGTAGTCTCCATGTAGCGGATATAGCACGGATTTATTGCGATGTTCTCAGGGATTACACCCTCAGTGAGCTGTGTATTATGAGTAGATTTAGAGCCATAACTCCTGAAGATAAGGGGGGGATTGGGGCGATTGTTTAAACGGCTTGTGTTAGCCATCATCATGAGGCGAGTGTGTGCGAGAATGCGTGTGCGTATGGGATTCAAGGAAGGATTCAGGACAGTAAAAGTGTTGACATTCATTGAAATTCCAATCCAATCTCATTCACAATAAGTATTCTGAAAAGCTGAAAATGAATTCAAATTAATGCCTTATTTAACTGAAATGCTCTCTAGATAATGAAAAGCTTGCTGTTGCATTAATCAAAGAGAAAATTCCAGCGATTATGCACAATCACAGCAATTTATTTTCACATCATCAGTTTCCTTCAACAATTTTATAAAACAGAACATCATTAGGGAATATACAACACAGTAAAAAGCAAATAATGCCTCCTCTAATGAAAAATAGTTTGACAAATTAATTATGTTTTTAACTCCAGATCCTTGGAATGCATCCTGATTGTTGAGTTTTAATAAGCGTCCATGAAAATTTCTTACCTAAAGTGACCCAAATCTAATTTCACCGCCAAGAAGTGAAGGTTTTTTTTAAGACAATATATCATAGAGCACAATTGAAACAACAGCTCTGAGCACGTCAGCCTACAAACACAGAGCTCGAGCGAGGCGTCCAGCTTTCCTGATGTCCCGTCGGGTGCCAGACCTAAATCCGGAGCTCTGACATTTTGCTGCGTAGCAGATGTTCTGGTGTTGTGGTAGGAGCTCGCTGTGTCAGAGGGGCCCTGTGGTGAGGCACTTTACAAGGCCTCCGGGATGAGCGAGAGACCACACTGACCACAACACACAGCTCTGGATACACTGTCAGAAAGCCCAGCGCACACGGCTGAGGAAGTTCTCCAGAAATGATTCACTCCCAGTCTGGTACAGCAGACATGAATGTTCTGGCAATAGTGTACTGCACTAACACTGAATTAAGGATTTAGAATTACTTCAACAGCATTGCATTTGCAACAAAGTTAAGCTGTGATGTGAATTTAAGCAGGTCATTTTCAGCAGGGATCTGATGTATGGCTCATTGAAAGGGGTCAAATGTTCTGGATCGATGGATTTGGCTTTTACATTCATTCCCCTACCTCACCACATTGTTCACATATTCATACACTGACACAAATATTGGTAGGCAGCTGGGAGTTAAGTGCCTTGCCTAAAAGGCACACTGACAAGAGGAAGGGAGGAAGCTGGAATTAAACTTACAACCTACTGATCCAGAGCTGCCACATAGTGATTGACAAAAACAACCAAGATTAATAGAAACATAACTTTTCAAACGATGATACTATTTATTCAAAGCTTTCCACAGTAACCAGGGCCTGTGTCAAAAATTCTGACCCCCTAAACCTAACAACGTTTTGTGCCATTCTTGACAGCAAACACTGAACATTTGTAATAAGTGTCAACAAGTCTTTCTGCAGCTGGAATTTCTGCCCAATTCTGTGTGGAATTGTTTTATTTCAGCAGCATTGGAATGTTTTCCAAAGAAAATGGCCTTTTTAAGGTCATACCACAACACCTCCGTTGAATTAAAGTGTAGGCTTGATTTTAGTTTTTCAAGCCATTCAAGTATTGTTTGTGCTTTTTTGGTTTTTTCATTTTCCTGCTGCATAATCCTACTATTCTTGAGCTTAAAGTTAAACTGATGGCCGGAGATTCTCCTTCAGGATTTCCTGGAAGAAAATCCATAGTTCCTTCAATTATGGTAAGTCATCCTGGTTCTGATGCATTAAAGTAGCCCTGATCATCACACTTCAACCACAATGTTTGACTGTTGGTATGATCTTGTTCTAAAATGCTCAGTTTTACACTAGATGTCCCAGAACACACACCTTCCAGAAAGTTCCACTTTTGTTTTCCCAAAAATCTCAATGATGTTCAGGATGTTTTTTTGGTAAATGTGAGACTGGCCTTTGTGTTCTTATCAGTTAGCAGTGGGTTTGGGCCTGGGAACTCTCCCAAGGATGACTCCTGTGTGTCGATGCAATCTTAGAGTAACTTTGGCAGGCTGACCACTCCTGGGAAGGGTCCGTGTAATTACGATTTGTGAATAATAACTCTAACCCTATCTGTGGATCACTGGAGTTCCAAAGACTTAGAGATGGCTTTGCAACACATGTAACGGTTTGAGAACAAGGTAAAACAAAAGTGAATCTCAGACAGACATCTGTTTGTCAGCTATAGCTTTGAGACAAAAGGAAATAATGAAAAGTTCATGTTTGCATTATCTATACTATAAATCAACAACAAAACAATTCATTTAGAAAAAAACGAAAGTAACAGTCTTTATCAGTGGTACATTTTTCTCTATCCTTGCCAATCAGCCCGTCTTGAACTGAAAAAGTGAGATTTTTTTCTCCTTTAGTTATTGTGCCAAGCTGTCAGTTCATACACAGAAGTATGTTGGCTCTAAAACGCTCCAATAGAGCCACGTTAGCATGCAAGAAGACAGCTCTCTCTGCCTGTGCCTGCTTGTAAAGTGTGTGTCACCAGATCTCCAGCCTACATTCAGACGGCGACAGACAGACATTATGTAGCCGTGTCACTCAGAGAGAGGGAGAGAACGAACGAACATCTCTGCTTGTTATTCAGCTTATGGATTATGTTCTGTTTAAATGACATCTTTTCAGCTCTGCAAAAACAACTTTAAGGGCATGTTTTTATTATTATTATGAACACATTTCATCAAAGTTCTTCTTAAAAAAATTGCTGCCACAATAAACACGCTTAAAAAGCTTACATAAAAATGTAGCTGGATGTCGGCCATTTGACTAATCGTCAGCCAGAGGTCAAAGGTGAAAATGAACACTTTATGGTGAGAATATTGTCATTTATATTTCTGTTACTTTTTGCAACAATTGTTTGCTTTTTAAACTTTTATTTTCCCTCTCAGATGCTCAGTGAAAGGCCCTAGGCAGGTTTAATTGGTGTGTATGGACAGTTGCCACAAATAACTGTAATTATCAGAAATGACTTGCTCCATGAAAACAGTCCCACGTGTCATTTTGGGTTTTCAATGTGGCGGACAGATGTCAGTGTAAATTGGTCTAACAACACTTTGCTCTTTTTTTTAACTATATCACTACAAAAATTGATTATTTGACTTCTGCCTTATGTGATATCACCAGAGGTAGGTGCATGTGGAAGACTGCTTTTAGGAGGGTAGATTTGTACTAAATAAAATCAACAAAGTAGCAGAATAAATAAGAACCAACCAGAACATGTTATATATTGTAGGTGACAAACTGTTTCTAAAGTGAGTTTGATTTTGGTCTGGATTATAAAATGGAACTGCCTATTTATTTTTTTAAATCAAATGAAAATATTTCATATTTTATTTGAATCACTATTTTTTCATTCAAGTTTTCCCAATCCTATTTACAAATCAAATTTTTTTTCCAATTTTTTTTTATAAAGAATATGCAAATTGGCAACATATTTACCTTATACATCAGGTTTTGGAGAAAAGAGGTCAAATGCTTGCATCAAAAGTAATACAATTGGTGTTAAAGGGTTAAATCACATTGCAGTTCAGCTGAACTCTTTCCACACAGAAGTAAAATGAACCTCTTGATGTTTATTGATGTAACGCTGGTTAAAATGAGGGATTAATCATGCATGCTTTTATAATATAGCTATGTTTGTTTTATCTTTTTTTTTGTTGTCTAAGACGTAGAGATAAGTAGCACAAGAAAGATGAAAAATACAAAACCCACTGAGAAGAGACCGCACGCGGAGGGAAAAAAAAAGTAAAGATGGAGGGTCTAAGGAGAGGGAGAATGCAGATGTGTGTTGACAGTTTTGATATCTGCCGCTCTGTGGGTCATTAAGAAAGGCATAGCCTCTCCAGTTAAACCCTGCTCTGGGAATCTGATCTCCGAGCTGCAGGGAGGGTTGAACCGGGACCAAGACTCATCAGCCAACAGACCTTACAGGGACGAGGGCGAGCTGATCTTCAGAGCTGCTGGACTTCCCTTTAAATTTTGTACATTCAACTAGAGGTGATTTGTTAGTGTTTTAATTCAACTATTTCATTTCATGTGCAAATAAAAAAAGCTACTTGAAGCTGAAGGGCCTTTCAGAGCATGTTCTGCCTTCTTGTTAAATAAATTCCAGGCTGTCTTTTCACCGAAAGCCATACAGAGACATTAAATCAAAGACAAACTCTCACTCGGAGGGAACAAATTAGTAAAAGGCAATCTGGGGAACAAGCTGTAAGTGTTGTGTCTGTTGTGTGTGTGTTGGGACAACTGCTACAGTGTGCGCTCCTGCGTTTCTGAGACTGCTGTCTCTCCTCAGTTCTAAGTGAGAGTTTTATTTGCGACAGTATGTGTGTGTCATAACAAGAACATAATCTATAGGAGGGTGCAAGGTGTGTGTCTGCGTGTGTGGGGGCGGGCGACGGCTTGTGGCTTGAGGTTTTTTTTCTGTGAATGCTTAGAAGGGAAAATAAAATACACTTCAAGAGTATGTTTATGTGTATCAGGAAGGGATCATGTGTTCCCGTTTCAGCACATTTCCTCCCCGTTTGCACCCTTCCACAAATCTCTGCAGTGGCACCAGCGGTGGGAACAGCGGCGCTGGTGACATTTGGGAGCAATTTTGAAGTGCGCCCGCAAAGGTTGTCAAGGGATTAATCTCATCTCATGCTGGGGCGCTGAAAAAAACGGCTTCCTCCGAGAATTAAACACAATTTACCCATCAAGACGGGTCTTTCAGGATGGAAGACAAGCATAAATAATATCTCCTCGGTCCAGATTTGCTAATTTACAAGCTTAGCATCTCCAAATGTTATTAGCGGGAATGACGAGGTTACCAGAAGGCGCTGTAGGGAATGATTTGTTATCCGGGCAAGCAGCAACTGCGGCAGAGAAGAGAATGCTGGAGTGTTCGGATAGAAAAAGAGACATACCTGACACCCACTGCCTGCCTCATCTCTCCTTCCCAACACAACAGCCGAGCTACACACACCTCAGGCTGGCAGATAGTGAACTTGGCATCTCTCAAGCTAATGTTCTTTTCCACTCCTCTCATTCTCATGTGCTTTCAGTCCCCTCTTTCTGCCTCCCTCTCTTATTCCCCACTTATTTTCTCTACACTCCCTTGTTTCTCCCTCTCTCTTGCTCTCCAACAGTCTTTCTCTCCCACTTGTTCTTGAGGCAGGAAACATCAAACGGGACATGTGTGCAACTGTTATCATCCTGGCAAGTACAAAAGCAGCCAGTAATGGTTATTGATATGGGCGATATGGCTCACTGCCCAGGGCAGCACAGCGTGCAGGGCAGCAGGACCACAAACATTAAAAAAGGAAATGTAAGTTATGCCCTGAAAGAGTTTTCTACAGATGTTTTGCCTGTCCAGTCAATGGGGATTAGGTGACCCGCAAAGTGTAACCCCTAGATTCCACATCCTCCATTACTGCTACGTTCCGCTCAGGTCCGTTCACGTACGTCTGATGGAGCAACTCGGTTTTTATGCAAATTAATGAGAACGGTTCCACATTCTCCTTGACTGCTCCGAACGTCACAGCCGACGAACCGGCTCTCCGTCATTCTCTGTAAAATTACAGAACAACTCCAATTTTCTGGTCCGCTCCGGTCCGACTGGCCCTGTAAACCAATGTACCACTCGTGCATGCTCTCTTCGGGCTCCATGGAACTTGCAGCAGAGCTCGACAGAGTTATCGCGGATTCAGTAGGCGATGCTTTTCACAGACTGACAGAGGCAGTCTGGAACGAAATGGACACGTATCGGAGCGGAGGATGTGGAATCTAGGGGTGAGTGGTGTAAGATAAATATTGCTGTATGAACGGCTAATGGCACTGAAGTTGATTTTGCAGCTTCCACTCTGGCACCAAATTAAGATTATTTTAGTGTTTTTTTAAGAAGTCTACACCAAGGTGGTCAAAGTTAAAATTTCAGAAATACAAAACTTCTACCATTCCTACGATTGTAAACATTTAAATAAGGCTATTATACTTTCTGTTCAGAAAGGCTTTTAAAACACAAAAAACAAATTTGTTTTTTTTTAAATATTCCTCATCACAAAAATTCAGGAGTTTTAAAAAAATACAGTTATGGCTAGCTTATCTGTAAAGCAGCCAACTGCAGGCTAACTACCAAAGCAGAAAGTGCTAAGATATTCTAAAGTAACCTTAAAAGTATGCAAGAAAGTTCCAGAGTGAACATCATTTTCTCCCACTGTTTGGGGTTGCACCCGGCTGCCACTCCCTTATCGGTTTTGACGCATTACAAATCATCACCAATCACCCTTACACATTTATCTAAATTTAAAGAAAGTAAACTGCTCAGAAAGTCACTGTGAGTAATCTAAAGGCATGCTACCCATCTTTTTATTACTTAAGGCTTTTTTGAAAGTATTGCTGGCGTGCAATGAGGGTAGAGCTGCTTGTCTGTTAAGCAGCAGACTGCAGGCTAGTGTACCTAATTAACTAATATCAGCTTGTTAGACAAAAAGAAAATATTTTGCACAATAAGCATGTTTACTTAAAACACTAAGTCAGTGGGTGTTTGTTCTACATTTACTACTGTTTACAACTGAAAGAAATATAGTGAAATTAAAAATGTGTTGGTTTTTCGAAATAAAATTAAATATAATTTTATAACTGCAATAATTATAATATATAATTTGAGCAACAGCAAGTATGCTTTGTAGAATGGCAAAAATAGCATAATATTCTGCGCATTAAGCATGTTTACTTGAAAAGCTGTACTAAATGTATCATTTTTCCTCAAGTCATTGTATAAAAATTAACATAAATAAATGTTATATATAATATAATCAACAATCCCCGTTATATAAACTAATCACCAGCACAAATGATTTATACTTTCCTAGTTTCAATAAAACAAAGTTGATAATGTAATTTTGTTTTCAATCTTGGTGGTGTGTACATAAGAATCAAATACCAGTACATAGTATATCGTTGGTTTTGTTTTTTTCATTATTTCATTTTTTTCATTAAATAACGCAAGACCTAATGCTAAATCTTCACAATTATGAAAACTTCCATGATAAAAAGTTATTTTACATTTTTGCAGTATGGTCTTCATTGAGGGAGGGTGTACTTGTGGGGGAACAAGGAGGGGATACAGAAGAAGGAACATTTTTGCAAGAACCACCACTGGAAGCAGCAATACAAAAATAAAAAAGCAGCTATTTTAGATATTAGGCATTTCAGTCAAAGCAAGAACACTTCATTCAAATCATAAAGGAGCTATACATGGAACTTTCTGGACCCAAACAATCCCGATCCTATTTTTTCTAGAAAGCTTTAGATGAATTTTCCATGATTAAGTTTGTAAATAACTACCTGCATTTAGATGCTGCACCTTGTCTAAGCTGACAAGCAGCTCACTCCCCCAATCTGCCGTCGCTGCCGTCATGCGAGATGGATCATTTGGTGTGTACCTTTGTAGGTGTGCATGTCTGAGCGTTTGTGTGCGTTTAAGAGAGAGCATTTTGATCTTCACTGGCTGTTTATCTTGCTAAAACAGGAGTCTCCCGTCACTCCAGACCTTTTCTGATCCTGACAGATGAGTTCAACCACAGCCCGCAGCCTCCGAGGGGAAGAGAGAGGAAAGGAGATGAGGGAGGGAATGAAAGGAAAGGAGGTGGGGGGATAGGAACGAAACAGATAGATATAGGAAAACAGAAATAGGAGAAAGTGAATGCAAGAAACACAAAAAGGTAAGAGAAATAGTGGAAGGGAGACAGAAAAGGAGAGGAGTAGAAGAGAAAAGAGGGTGCTTAGCTTCACCTGCCAGTCTGAGTTAGTGGGGATGAGCCAGAGTTCCCTGCTTCTGGAAGCTTAGTGTCAAAGGTGGGACTGCAGGGCTCTGTCTGACGTGTGTCAGAGTGTGTGTGTGTGTGGACTGCATTTGTCTTTATGCCCAGTAGGGGTTCCCCTGCACATTCCAGTTTCACTTTTCCCAGTTCTGATTACTCAAGAGGTTTGAAAAGTGTGTTCATGTGTCTGGAGTCTCAGAAAACCAAAAACACAGAACCACCATCCTCTTTGACAGAATATGCAGATGTATAGGTCTCGTTTGTGAGTATCTTGGAAGTTGGATATAGGAGCTTAGAAAAGTACAACAGCTTAGCAAAAATGCATCAAAAAGAAAACAGCACATGAGAACACATTTTCTACATTTTATGCATTTTTTCCCCTTTACAGCCAGAAACGTTACCAAAAACCTAAACTAGCACAATGTGGAAAAAATATTACACATGGCTCATACTTTTTTTTACAAATAAAAATCTGTATGATGTTTGATTTAGTATTCAGCTCCCAAAAGACAATACATGGTCACGATTCTCCTACTATTAAAGCTGCTAACATCAGCTCTGGACATCTGCAGAACATTTGTATTGCTTACCTTCTCTGGAAGATAGTTTAGGCTTGGTCAGATTGGAGATCTATCTATCTATCTATCTATATATCTATATATATATATATATATATAATATATATATATATATATATATATATATATATTTTATATCCAGTGAGCGGC
Organism: Crenichthys baileyi; assembly: GCA_036173005.1. Taxonomy (NCBI): domain Eukaryota; kingdom Metazoa; phylum Chordata; class Actinopteri; order Cyprinodontiformes; family Goodeidae; genus Crenichthys; species Crenichthys baileyi. The sequence goes on along the minus strand of JAHHUM010000297.1, from coordinate 1,225,720 downwards.
AGTTCTGTGGGCGCAAATGCCTTGTTGATGCCAGAGGTCAGAGGAGAATGGCCAGACTGGTTTGAGCTGATAGAAAGGCAACATTAACTCAAATAACCACTCGTTACAACCAAGGCATGCAGAAGAGCATCTCTGAACGCACAACACGTACAACCTTGAGGTGGATGGGTGCCACTCCTGCCAGCTAAGAGCAGGAAACTGAGGCTACAATTCGCACAGCCTCACCAAAATTGGACAATAGAAGATTGGAAAAACGTTCCCTGGTCTGATGAGTCTCGATTTCTGCTGCGACATTTGGATGGTAGGGTCAGAATTTGCAGTCAGCAACATGAAAGCATGGATCCATCCTGCATTGTATCAACGGTTCAGGCTGGTGGTGGTGGTGTTATGGTGTGGGGGATATTTTCTTGGCACACTTTGGTCCCCTTAGTACCAATTGAGCATCGTGTCAACACCACAGCCTACCTGAGTATTGTTGCTGACCATGTCCATCTCTTTATGACAACAGTGTACCCATCTTCTGATGGTTACTTCCAGCAGGATAACACGCCATGTCATAAAGCACGAATCATCTCAGACTGGTTTCTTGAACATGACAATGAGTTCACTGTACTCAAATTACCTCCACAGTCACCAGATCTCAATCCAATAGAGCACCTTTGGGATGTGGTGGAACGGGAGATTCGCATCATGGATGTGGAGAAGAAAAATCTGCAGCATCTGTGTGATGCTATCATTTCAATATGGACCAAACTCTCTGAGGAATGTTTCCAGTACCTTGTTCAATTTATGCCACAAAGGATTAAGGTAGTTCTGAAGGCAAAAGGGGGTCCAACCCGGTACTAGCAAGATGTACCTAACAAAGTGACCAGTGAGAGTGTGTCTATATATATATATATATATATATATATATATACACACACACACACACACACACACACACACACATATACACACACATACATACATACACACACACAGCTCAGAAAAATAAAGGGAACACTCAAATAACACATCCAATGTCTGAATGAATGAAATATTCTCATTGAATACTTTGTTCTGTACAAAGTTGAATGTGCCGACAACAAAATCACACAAAAATCATAAATGGAAATCAAATTTATTAACCAATGGACGCCTGGATTTGGGGTCACACACAAAATTAAAGTGGAAAAACACACTACAGGCTGATCCAACTTTGATGTAATGTCCTTAAAACAAATCAAAATTAGGATCAGTATTGTGTGTGACCTCCATGTGCCTGTATGACCTCCCAACAACGCCTGGGCCTCCTCCTGGTGGGACGTGCCTCCCGAGGAAGGCGTCCAGGAGGCATCCAGTATAGATGCCCGAGCCATCTCAACTGGCTCCTCTCGATGTGGAGGAGCAGCGGCTCTAATCCGAGTCCCTCCCGGATGGCCAAGTTCCTCACCCTATCTCCAAGGGTGTGCCCGGCCACCTACGGAGGACGCTCATTTCAGCTGCTTGTATCCGGGATCTCGTTCTTTCAGTCATGACCCAAAGTGCATGGCCATAGGTGAGGGTAGGAACGTAGAACGACCGGTAAATCGAGAGCTTCGCTTTTTGGCTCAGCTCTCTCTTCACCACAACAGACCGGCACAGTGCCCCCATTATTGCGGCAGCCGCACCGATCCATCTGTCGATCTCCCGCTCCATTCTTCCCCCACTCGTGAACAAGACCCCGAGATACTTGAACTCCTCCACTTGAGGCAGGAACTCCCCTCCAACCTGAAGAGGACAAGCCTCCCTTTTCTGTTCAAGTACCATGGCCTCTGACTTGAAGGAGCTGATCTTCATCCCAGCCGCTTCACACTCGGTTGCGAACTGCCCCAGCGCACACTGTAGGTCTTGGCTAGAGGGGCCAGCAGGACCACGTCATCTGCAAAAAGAAGAGACGAAATCCACTGGTCCCCAAACCAGACCCCCTCCGGCCCTTGGCTGGGCCTAGAAATCCTGTCCATAAAAGTTATTAACAGGACCGGTGACAAAGGGCAGCCCTGCCGGAGTCCAACATGCACCGGGAACAGGTCCGACTTAGTGCCGCTTGTACAGGGACGGGATGGCCCCTAATAAAGGGCCCCCCGATTCCATACTCCTGGAGCACCCCCCACAGGGCATCACGAGGGACATAGTCAAATGGTTTCTCCAGGTCCACAAAACACATGTGAACCGGTTGGACAAACTCCCATGAACCCTCAAGTACCCTATAGAGAGCTGGTCCAGTGTTCCATGGCCGGGATGAAAACCATACTGCTCCTTCTGAAGCTGAGGTTCGACTATCGGCCGGACTCTCCTCTCCAATACCCTGGCGTAGGCCTTACCAGGGAGGCTGAGAAGTGTGATCCCCCTGTAGTTGGAACACACCCTCCGGTCACCCTTCTTATGAAGTGGGACCACAACCCCAGTCTGCCAGTCCAGAGGCACTGTCCCCGACCGCCACTCAAGGTTGAAGAGGCGTATCAACCATGACAGCCCCACAACATCCAGAGATTTGAGGTACTCAGGACGGATAAGATCCACCACCGAAGCCCTGCCACCGCAGAGCTTTTTAACCACCTCGGTGACTTCAGCCTGGGTGATGAAAGAGTCCAACCCCGAGTCCCCAGCCTCTGTTTCCAACAGGGAATGTGTGATAGCAGGATTGAGGAGATCCTCGAAGTACTCCTTCCACCGCCCGATAATGTCAAGGTCAGCAGCCTCCCACCCCCACTGTAAACAGTGTTGGCGAAGCACTGCTTCCCCCTCCTGAGGCGCCGGACACAGCCCGGGCCACGGCACGCTTGGCCTCACGGTACCCGTCAGCCGCCTCAGGAGTCCCACAAGCAAACCACAGCCGATAGGACTCCTTCTTCAGCTTGACAGAGTCCCTTACTGCCGGTGTCCACCACCGGGTTCGGGGATTGCCGCCGCGACAGGAACCGCAGACCTTACGCCCGCAGCTACGGGCGGCAGTATCGACAATAGATGTGGAGAACATGGTCCACTCAGACTCTATGTCTCCAACATCCCCCGGAATCTGGTCAAAGCGCTCCCGGAGGTGGGAGTTGAATACATCCCCTGGCTGAGGGCTCCGCCATACGTTCCCAGCAGACCCTCACTATGCGCTTGGGCCTGCCAAGTCTGTCCGGCTTTCTCCTCCTCCACCCGAGTGTCCAAAACATGCGGCCGAAGGTCTGATGATATGACAACAAAGTCGATCATTGACCTCCTGCCTAGGGTGTCCCGGTGCCAAGTGCACTGATGGACACCCTTATGTTTGAACATGGTGTTCATTATGGACAACCCGTGACTAGCACAGAAGTCCAATAACAAATCACCGCTTGGATTCAGATCGGGGAGGCCATTCCTCCCGATCACCTCTCTCCAGGTGTCACTGTCGTTTCCCACGTGGGCGTTGAAGTCCCCCAGCAGAATAATGGAGTCCCCAGGAGGGCCACTATCCAGCACCCCCGACAGGGACGTCAAGAAGGTCGGGTACTCCGCACTACTGCTCGGCCCGTAGGCCGAAACGACATTCAGAGACCTGTCCCCAACCCGAAGGCGCAGGGATGCGACCCTCTCATTCACTGGGGTAAACCCCAACACAAGACAGCTGAGCTGGGGGGCAACAAGCAAACCCACCCCAGTCGCCACCTCTCCCCGTGGGCCACTCCAGAGTAGAAGAGAGTCCAGCTCCTCTCAAGGAGATGGGTTCCAGAGCCCACGCTGTGCGTGGAGGCAAGTCCGACTATTTCTAGTCGATATCTCTCGAGCTCCCGCACAAGCTCAGGCTGCTTCCCCCCCAGCGAGGTGACATTCCATGTCCCTAGAGCCAGCCTAAGCATCCGGGGATCGAGCCGCTGAGATCTCCACCTTCGTCCGCCGTCCAATCCTCTTTGCACCGGTCCCTCACGGTTCCCCCTGCAGGTGGTGGTCCCACTGGGGGATGGCCTTGCGTCTCTCGTTCGGGCTTGGCCCAGCCGGGTCCCACGAGGAGCAACCCGGTCACCATGCGTTCTCCGGCGAGTCCCGACCCCAGGCCTGGCT
>JAHHUM010000297.1:1134173-1216673 GCA_036173005.1 Crenichthys baileyi | reverse complement strand
AGCCTGGAGGTGTGTTTGGGGTCATTGTCCTGTTGAAAAATAAATGATGGTCCAACTAAACGCAAACCGGATGGAATAGCATGCCGCTGCAAGATGCTGTGGTAGCCATGCTGGTTCAGTATGTCTTCAATTTTGAATAAATCCCCAACAGCGTCACCAGCAAAGCACCCCCACACCATCACACCTCCTCCTCCATGCTTCACGGTGGGAACCAGGCATGTAGAGTCCATCCTTTCACCTCTTCTGCGTCGCACAAAGACACAGTGGTTGGAACCAAAGATCTCAAACTTGGACTCATCAGACCAAAGCACAGATTTCCACTGGTCTAATGTCCATTCCTTGTGTTCTTTAGCTCAAACAAGTCTCTTCTGCTTGTTGCCTGTCCTCAGCAGTGGTTTCCTAGCAGCTATTTTACCATGAAGGCCTGATTCACACAGTCTCCTTTTAACAGTTGTTCTAGAGATGTGTCTGCTGCTAGAACTCTGTGTGGCATTGACCTGTTCTCTAATCTGAGCTGCTGTTAACCTGCGATTTCTGAGGCTGGTGACTCGGATGAACTTATCATCTGCAGCAGTTTTTGATGTAGTTTTATCTTTTATTTATTCCAAAGACCATAAGCTGTTGTAGTTCAATATATTAATGGTACAACAGAGTTGCAACTGATATCCCAATTTGATAGAGATTTTATACTGGAAATAAATGTTACAATACCTTATCAAACTTCCATATTTTGTTCTTCAACCCTTGTTCTTCATGTCCTTCTGAGCTAAACAGAGTCAACTGGTGGCTTGTAATAAGAAATAGGCTTCTATGGCCTTCACAAAGAATACATTCAGGAAACTCCAGCTGTTCTCCAATTTGTGCAATCAGGTTTTAGCCTGATAAATAGATTTTGTTTTCTTTGCTTCTGCACAAAATTATCCATAATTAGTGTCCTTTCACTTTCGCCAGGCCACTAGAACCCTATTACTGCTGCATTAATAAGGCTTATTATTTTTTCTACTAACCACCACTCTTACCTCATACATGCACATTCAGCCAGTCTAGAAAGACCTAACAACTCACTGTTGGAGGGGGAAAAAATTCTACATTCACACCTCTGTGAGCCTGGCGTGGAGCAGTAATGTGCAGGCTGTTAGATCTCGTCTCTTTTATAGCTTACTCCGTCTTTGTCTTTCACAGGTTTTTCTTTTCCCTTACCCGAGTTGCCAGTTGTATTTCAATCTTTTCATTACTTTAAGTCATAATAAAATATCTGTTGCATGTTTTGGAAAGAAAGATAAAAACTGACTATGTAACACACACCTAAACTAGTACTAATACAGGCAAACAATTATTAAAAAAGTTACTGAACATGTTTATGAGGATTTATTTTGTCAAAACATGCTGTCATTGTGCTCCACTATTGACTTTTCTTTCTATTTTAGACATTTTCTCTGTTTACTTGCTCTTCATATTCATCTATCCTTCTATCCATCATCTTCCAGCTTATCCGAGTTTGGACCACAAGCGCATCAGGTCCAGGACGAAACCCCGGACATTTACCTGGTGACACTTTCCATCTCATTTTTGGGATAACAAGGTATTCCCAGACCAGAGGGGGCATATGGTCCTTTCAGTGGATTCTGGGTCTGTTCCTAGATCTCCTTCCAAAAGTCATGTGATAAGATGCCCCAACCACCTCATCTGTATCCTTTAAATGGGGATGTGCAGCAGCTCTGCTGCTCCAGGCTCTTCTTTGGATAACTAAAGCCCCTTTTAGATCAGCCCCTTGTTTCATGATCTACACGTGTTCTTAACTCATGACATGGAATTGGGTCTGATGTCACTCAACCAATATTATGCCCCAATCCCCCTCGCGAGGTATAATAAAAAATAAAAAAAACAGTAGGGGAAAATGGCAACCATAGGAAAGGCCCAATGCCAAAACCACTGCTGACTAAAAAGTAACAGAATTGCCAAAGAACAGCTTGATGATCCCTAAGAATTTTCAGAAAATAATCTATGGACTGATGAGACAAAGATGGAACATGGCCTGGATGAGTTGCAGTAATTTATGGAACCTGTTATGGAATCTGCTTTGGAATCTGCTTTGTACCAGAGAATACTATATTCTCTGGTATAAGACAATGTTCAGCCATCAGTTCATGATCCTAAGCTAACATGCAATTGGGTTATGGAGCAGGACAATGATCCAAGGCAGACAATGCATTAGGCCTCTGAATTACTCAAAAACTGAAGGCTATGAAGTGTCCCAGTAAAAGTCCAGAATTAAATTTGATTGAGATGCTTTGAAAGACCTTAAACAGTGGGATGTGCCAGAAAATCTCTAAAGGTAGGCACCCAAGAGGCATCCTGATCAGATGCCCAGAGACCACCTCAACTGATTTCAACAAGTCTTTATGCTCAATGCTGATTCATGTCCTTAAACAGGTGGTTCTTGTGGAATTCTCAGAGTGTGCTGAATTAAAGTAATTCTGCAAAGAAAAGTGCACCAACATTCCTGGACAGTGATGTAAAAGATCGTTATCGCGAATGTAGTTGTTGATCCCAAGGGCGGCAAAACAGATTATTAGGTTTAAAGGAAATTGCTTTTTCATATAGAAATAAGCAAGTTTTACTCTTCATAAATTAAATCACCTGAAATGTTGTTTTTACTCAGGTTATATTTGTTTTAAAATTAGTTTGATAAACAGACACATTTCAGTTTAACAAAAAAGCAAAACCAGAAAAATGTGGTAGGGGTTCAAACACGTTTAAAATGGACATTTGGTTTCACATTAGGGTAAGGGGTAGGCGACAACATTATGACTGATTTTAAGGGTTAGGGTATAAGAGCAAAGAATCTAAGAGCGATGTCGGCAGTTATTATCACTCACCTGTTGGAAATACCCACCCATCCCCAAAGATCCTAACCAGGACTAGGAGAGTATGGAAAATAAATTGCTAGATGATGACTTACCCATTACCCATGCAATGTGTGCAAATACTACCACTACAGATGCTGCAAATTTTTGCTGTAGGTAATGAAATTAAAATCTCTAACTCTTTTGTCCATCCATTTATCTGAAATTTGGTCACAGGGTTAACAGTTTTCTAGAGGGAAACCCGGACAGCCCTCTCTCTATCTCTATCAGCCCTCTCCAGCTCAATCAGAGGGATCCCCAGGATTTCCCATACGAGAAAGAAGATAAAACCCCTCATTTCGAGAAGACTCCAAAGCAAACCCAGAAATGTAATGCTTGATAAAGTTTGTGTTTTCTCATTTAATATATATATTTTTTTATATCGTTTCCAGATTTCCAGTCAAAGCCTACGGCCGACCCCCACACCCCAAACATCGTTGCCTCCTTATCATCCCTACCTGCTCTTCGAACAGACATCCTTCCCCTTAGACAATCCCCCGCCTCCTAGCCCTTATTCTTTAAAACATTTCAAACCTTTGCCGGTACCCACCCACACAGACTTCTTCCCCACTCGCTTCTTACATGAAAGACACAGGGGGGCCTCCATTGGTGCCCGAGGCTCCACAATGTGATATTTCCCCCTTAGACTCACACACACACACACACTCTGGTGTCACCGCCGTGGCAGCGCAGGGCCATCTGTAGACTTCTTAGTATATCGGTACAGCGAGCCAAATCCCCTTACAGTTGCACCGCTACTTTTACCTTTTCAAAGCCCTGCACATACACACCTTTAATTAGCTACACAGGCAGCAACAATGTGCACCTTTGTGTGTGTGTTTTTATTGAGGTGGGAGGTTTTTTCTGTATGTGTGTGGGTGTGACAGTGTGTTCTGAAGGAGACACTATAGAAGAAGTGCATACACACGGGAGGCCAATGTGATTTCAGCTGGTCTATTGAAGTGGTGTAATTGGGAGCATGACCAACGACGTAGCGGCTGGAATGCTATAAGTCAGACTAACTGCTTTTAGTGCCTTCTCCGTTTCCCTTCCTTTCTCCTTCACACCCTTTTATCGCTCCTCATCGCTTTCTCCATCTCCAGCTTTCACCTCCAACTCCACTGTTCACGTGTCTCTCCTGAAAAGCGAAGGCAGCCCATTCTGCTTGCAAGGTACGCATCTTCGCCGTCAGTTTCGAAAATGAGCCGAAGGTCCACGGCTTGGGGGCCCCCCCACCCACCCTAACCCGATCTGCCATAAAACCAGGCAAAAACAGGCTTTTGTATCAGCTTGTAAGCAGATAAAAGTTTTATCCACTCAGCAATGCAGGAAGACCTTGACTTTGACCCTTTTTGCGGTATCAAGCATCAGCCGAAATGGGAGCTGTAAATACAGAAGAGATTTCATTGAATGCAATGTTTGGCCAAAGATACTGATCGATGAATAGGCCAAATTGTCAGAACACACTCCTCCAGCAGGGTGTTTGTTTACATACCCACATTGTGTTACATTGTTTGCTCAGTGAAAAGTGGCCATAACACCACAAGTCTGTAAAAATCAGACCTTTCTGAGAGGTAGCTCAGCAAAGCCTACCCCTCATTCTACTTAGAAACCTTGCCCTCAAACCTTCCCTGCTATTTGCTTCTAACTTGTTTACCTTAGAATGTTCAAGTCTCTAACTTGAATCCAACTGCTTTTTTTTTTCCTTCTGTCTCTTTTCTTTTAGATTTGTGACAGATCGAAAGAGGACTACAGGGCCACGGAGCGGAGGCTGTGAAAATCTCACCACACTTTTAATGACTTTTAATGAGATTCATAAAACATGCACAAACTTGCAGAAAAAGGGAGAGCGTGAGAGAGAGCGAGGAAGAAACAGAGGGAGAGAAAGCAGCACCGCCCGCCACCAAGCTGACAGCGAGCAGGCTTGACATTTGGCCTCTCGTAATTAGGGAAGTGCCAGATTCTGTCCCACTAAATCTCAGCTCAGAATCATTATTCTCAACGGTGTTGACTCCGTGGTGTCCAACCCGCTTAAGCCCTCCTCTGTGCTTTTTTGTACCCCCTCCCCCCCGCCTCCCCACCCCCCATAAATATCCCAGCCAAAATTACATTACAGTTTTGCGCTTGCCTCCCCCTTAATTGCTTGCCCTCCAAACACAATCTGCTTTGGCAATACATAAGATGGTATGTGAGTTAACAGCGACAGTGAGTTGGCAGCGAGGAGGCTGAGTGAAAAAAAGGGAGCACTAAGACGACGAGATAAAGTGTGGAGGAGAGCTGGAGAGGAGTTGATCACACACAGACAAGCTGGGGAGCAGTAGACAGATGCCGCGAGAGCACGGCTGTCATCCGCACGCCAGGATGGAGGGAAGAAAGAGAGGCTGGGATGGAGTGAAAGAAAAGAAGGGGTAGATCAGGCAGGAATGACACACAAGTCAGGGATGATTGCAAAAGAAATGGAAAAAAAAAACTTGTAATATTGCACTATGGTGCCTTTTACCATGGTGTTGCTCTAGAAAAAGTTGGTGCCCTCATCAAATATTAATTTTTATTAAGTTTGACTTTAATTTTGCAGTGAGGTATAAACAGCAGACGGAACAAGGTTTTAGCTATATATTTTGAGAAAACCAAGTATGCCCATTGTTTTTATTACAAAAGAGAAAAGGTTTCACAAATCTCAGACTGTTGGTGATAAAGAAATACCTAATTAGAGTAGAATGATTCAGTTGAGGCTTGAGCAGTCAATATATTGGGTTCTTTGTGGTTGTGTGAATTTAAGGTGTGCAATTATCCAGTTCAGGTTGAATCAGTTTATTATTATTTAATAGAGAAAATACAGTCAAGCTTCCTTTAAAGTAAAATAACCCTTTAGTTAAGCATCAATAAGCAGCTCTGAAGCTGTTAGTCATTAACAGTTTACCAGTCATGGTATTTTCACAGTACTTACATAAACATTTAGTAGCTCTTTAGCTCAGAACTGATAGGAGACTCTAAAACAGATGCCAACTTTACCATCATTAGACAGTTGTAATTATCTCAGTGCTAACATATTGTAAATTACATAATGCTTCTTGGCCTTATTTATTTAACGTGTTTTTATATAATGTGGTTGTTGTTTGGATTGATGTTGAAATACAATGTGAGCGATGGAAACCAAAGTCAATTTCCTTGTGCCTACAAACTTGGTCAATAACGTTGATTCTGATTCTTCTCATTCTAGAAAGTTAAGTAGCCCTTTAGTTTACCGCCGCTAGGAAACTGAATGGGATGCCAACTTTAGTGTTGATAGTGAGTTCTGTGAATTGGTTCTGTGATGGAGCTTGTAACTCTATTTACTCAAGTTTGAAATGTATTGCCCCTATTGAAATATATTGAAATGCGATTAATCCATTCTGGAACAGATGGTAGATAACCTTTAAAAACTTGAACTCCTCGAAGATGTAATTATTGGAGGTTAGGTGGTTGAGCAGGTGCATTGTCCAGGATGAGAAGGGCTTGCAGGGAAAGGTTAGGAGATATTTTTTATCATCAGGACCAAAGACCAAATCCACCCACACCACACGAACTGCCGTGTGACCCATGCTCCTGGGTTTGCCCTCCATATAACATGCAATTTTTCTTTCTAAATCTTAAGTGACATAAAGGTGTTGGGGTTTTCTGAAGGATTAACAACCAGGGGCATAATCTTGCAGTCGCCGCTCACATTGGCGCACAGTCCAAGGGCTAGCCTATCCTTTTTGGGTGAGTTGCCTGACATCCTCTTCTCCTCTGCCGCTATACAAGTCCTCCTTGGTCATCTTCTAGAATAGTCCTGTCTCGTCACAGTTGAAGACTTGCTTTGGGATATATCCTTTGGCAGCTATAACTCCGGAAAAAGTTGTGAGATAATCCTCAACTGCCTTCATATCTGTGCTCACCACCTCAATGTCCTATAACGAAGTGAAAGCCAGCCATCTTTTTAAGATTCTCAGTCCAGCCCCGACTGGCTTTAAACGGCTTGCCAGATGCCTCATCCATCAAAATGCTTGGGATCTGCTGCAGCAAATCAGAATAAATAGCTCAAGTCTTCTTACAGATTATAACCTCTGTTGTGGTATCTCCTGCAAGCTGCTTCTCCATATTTTTATGGATAGATGTCCACTGTTTTGAAATTATCTTAATTTCCTAAAATAGATTATCTTAATTATTTTAATTGCACTTTCTTCGGATCCATTGCTGGAAAACCAATGTTTTACAAAATAACTGGAACCACAAATGTGAGCACAACACTGATACTTTCATTACGAGCTGACCGCTTAAAGTAAACAAGTAAGAAACAGGATCACTCTGGTGTTCCCTGCACTAACTAGTGGTGGGGTGTCTGAAGATGGCTCATAACCCGAATTCTGGCTCTCAACTCAAGTCAAGGTACCACTGTATCAGAACATGATAAAGACATGATAAAAATATATTGTCCTTACAACTTCCTAAAAGAAGGAAAATATAACCTCACCTACAAAAAAAAACAGTGGTTTAACATTTAAGCAGTTACAATTAAGTTCCTACTGTCAAATGCACTTAACTGTTCAACATCCTGAATAAGAACAGCTCTATAGGAAAGGTCTTCAACAATGACCTCGGAGGCCTATTATTGTACCACTTTACCACCGTTTTTTAAAATAACAGTGTTAAACAGTGTGAAATATTAACAATTCAGAACCTTCCTAAACTGCAAAGTTTACACTGAGGTCAGATTATACTCTGGGGATGTTTTAGAACCTAAGCTCGCTTTAAGCTTCTCTAAATCTTCCTGACCTGCTGGTTGTGTTCTTTGGTCTTCATGATGCCGTTTGTTCACTAATTTTCTCTAACAAATCCCTGAGACCTTAACAGAACAGCTGGGTTAATAGCATATTAAATGACACACAGGTGGACAGGTATAAAAATAAAAAAAAAAATCGAGTGACTAGACATGCAGGCCCCACTTTTCTTAATTTTATTTATAAATCTTGCTAGCCATGTACGCTTTCTTTTATTTCACAATGACACACAACTCTGTAATTGCCTAACGCCTAAAATCCCGAAGAGAAACTGAATTGTATGGTTGTATGGTGACAAAACTTGAAAAAGTTAAAGAGGTGTAAATGCTTTTTTAAAGGCAATGTGTTTGCTGATAAATATTGATCTGTAAATCAGGAAGCCTAACAAAAAACATTTTAATTTAGATTATATTTTTAAAACAAAATAACATTTTCTAGTAAAAGTAGAAATTTTAACAGGGGTAAACAATTTAATCACAACAAAATTAAGTACTAAGAAAAGAAAGAACTGGAATATTGTAATTGAGAGATTGGAGCAATAGAGAATATTGTGTCTTAATAACTTAGTCTGACAATCCTAATGGTGAGCTGCAAATTTTGAATTACACATGTGATTCACTCTTCAGTTATTTGTATTTTTTGCATAAGTTAATACTACTCTGGATGTATTGGGTTTCTAAAACATGTGCAGGCTTCTGTTAAATTTCCAGGTTTTTGAGACTTAAAAACAGAGACTGTGATAAATCATTTCAATGCCTTTTTGACCTTTAATGTGAACTTTATCCTGTTCCACTCAATTTGTTGAAGCACCTTAGGGGAGGACATGTTTTGGTATGAAGGAACCAAACAACAGAAACAACCCTGAATTTCACCAGAAAGGAGCCCATACCCACAGTGAAACATGGTGGTGACAGCATTATGCTCTGGGGAAACTCTTCTTTACATGGAGCTCATCACATAGGAAGAAATTCTGAAAAGCTCCAAATGCTTGTCAGTTTTGATCGAAAACCTTGAGGTATCTGATAGAAAGCGGAAGCGCAATTCGTTTTTTTTTTTTTTTTTAGATCAACAAAAGAATGATTTTAATGAGAGGAAAATTAAAATGTTGTACCTGTGAGGTCACTGGAAATAGGCTGCTGACAATGTCCTCACAATCTGATAGATTTAGATAACTTTCGTCTTTGGACCGGAGACTTTAAAAAAGAAACTGCTTAGTCAATCACTTAACCTGGATGGTATTAGATTGACCTCCGGTAATATTGTAAAAAACCTTGGTGTTATTTTTGACCAGGACATGTCATTTAAATCCCATATTAAACAGGTTTCTAGGATTTCCTTCTTTCACCTCCGGAACATTGCCAAAATTAGAAATATCCTATCCAGGAATGATGCTGAAAAACTAGTCCATGCATTTGTTACTTCAAGGCTGGACTATTGTAATTCTTTACTCTCAGGATGTCCACAAAATGCAGTTAAAAGCCTTCAGCTGATTAAAAATGCTGCAGCAAGAGTTCTAATGAAAAGTAAAAAGAGAGATCAGATTGGGAGTAGAATGGGAGGCAGATCCTTTAGTTATCAGGCTCCTCTCCTGTGGAACCAGCTCCCAGTTTTAGTCCATGAGGCGGACACCCTGTCTACTTTTAAGGCTAGGCTCAAAACTTTCCTTTTTGATAAAGCTTATAGTTAGAGTGGCTTAGGTTATCCTGACCTATCTCTGTAGTTATGCTGCTATAGGCGTAGGCTGCTGGAGGACATAATGACTACTTTCACCCTCTTCGCTACATTCTCACACTACTCTCCAATTTTGCATTATTTGCTGTTATTTCAGCTTTTAACTTTATGTTCTCTCTCTTTTCTCTTCCTAGAAGCTACACCTGGCCTGACTCTGTGTCTACCTGTGACACCTTTCTGGAAAGGGGGATCATCCAAGCTTCTGCTGGCAACAACTTAATGCTCACCCTCTACTGATGATCCACGTGGCCCTGTCTTTCAGTGTTTAAGCCTTTCTCTCTCCTAGACATGGCGACTGACTGAGCTTTTACTGTAACTAACTATGTGCTCTCTTTCAGACTCTAACCTTGAAAACTGGCTCAGAGTTTATCTGTTCTTTCTTTCTAGGTGAAACGACTAAAGGAGCTACATCCATTAACATTTACTTTTCCTTCCCATAGAAAGTACTCCTGGATCAGTGCTTCTTTGTTCTCTTTGTGTGTCTGCTCTGTTCTCGCTAACCCCCAGTCGGTCGTGGCAGATGGCCGCTCACACTGAGCCTGGTTCTGCTGGAGGTTTCTTCCTGTTAAAAGGGAGTTTTTCCTCTCTACTGTTGCTACATGCATGCTCAGTATGAGGGATTGCTGCAAAGTCAACGCCGGTGACTGTCCACTGTCTCTAAATGCTCATCCGGGAGGAGTGAATGCTGCAAGTCACTGACTGGATACAATCTGCTGGGTTTCCTTAGACAGAAGAACTTTTTATCCAATTTGAATAAATAACTGAATCTGACTCCACTGTTCAATGGTTAGTATTAATTGGAATGTATGTACCTGACTGTTGTGAAGTGCCTTGAGACGACATGTGTTGTGAATTGGCGCTATATAAATAAAACTGAATTGAATTGGCCAGCATGCCATATCTTGTCAAGTCAAGATATGGCATGGCTATAGACTGAAACACTGAATGCTTAAAACAGAATCAAAAGGTGTTTCAATAAAAGGGGTTATTTTTTTACATTGTCTGCCTGGCATATTTGTTTGTTTTTCAGTTAAATTGCTAAGTGTGTGAAATTAAAAGTGGAAAAAGTTTGGAAATTATTTATTATGATCTTAAGGGGTGTGTGTACACTGTATTCTTTCAAGAAACACTCTTGAAAAAAGACTGTCACAGGCTCCCTACCCCTTGCTTTAGCAAAAGTTTAGACCAAGTTCTGTCATTTCCCTTACGCTTGCAGACTCGTGTCTTGGAGAGAGAGCCAGTCACAGAGCTAATCTAGGAGATGGCACAGAGGGGACATGGGTTTGACAGGGGCTCACTTACTCCATAAGCCTGCCACTAATACTAATCCCTATGGGGGGGGGGGTTGTTTGGGTAATGAGTAGGGGGGGGTTGGGGGGCGATCAAGTAGGGACACCATGGCCAGTAAATATCAATAAAAAACTAGGAGACGTGGCAGTATTAGCCCAGTTTAGGCTCCACACCACACCCTCATCCCAGCCCAGTCCGACCCCCGCATCTTTATCCTTTATCTTGCAGGGACTGAGCTGAAGTTAATCTCGCCAGCCGTTATGACAGTCAATTAACAGAGAAGAATGTGGCTGGACTCAAGATGCATGAAAGTGACTGCATTGGGGTTTTGTGAGGTGTGTGTGTGTGTGTGTGTCACCGAGTTTGGTACCCAGTGGTGTGTGTGTGTGCCTGCCTGTGGAGAGATGTTCCACAATGACAACTATCTCTGTGTCCGCCCCCCTGGAGAGCAGATGGGATATGAGCCTGCCAATGAGACAAGAAGAAAGAGTGGTGTGTCGGTGTGTGTTTGTCAATCATGCATATGCACACACACACACCCATGATGGCACTTGAGCCTGTGTGTGTGTTTGTGTGGCAGTTTTCTCAGTGCACAGAGAAATGGTAGTTCCACAATTGCACAGTTTCAACAGCAACAGTCTGGCAAGTCGATCAGGGGACATTTTCTAAAAGTGCTGCCTTGTTATAATGTGACACCTTCGGATGGATAAGCAAGCAAAAAAAAAAACATTTGCTTTCACTTTGGTCCGTAAACGCTTGAAAAGTTTGTGCCATCGTTCAAATCAAAGCTAGATCCCTGTAAAATTTGATGATATGAGTAAATAAGGTAACCAGAATGTAAAGTTTGGAACCTGTTCTGGGTGAGAAATCATTGAGTTGCAGGTAATTTGGCTGCATGTTGCCCACCAGGCAGAGAAAAAGCCAAACAAGCTCTTTCTCAAAGCAACCAGACTTGGCCGTGAAATTAAGGAGAAGTTGAGATAGTGGGCTTTTTTTTTTTTTTTTTTTACACACTTTTTCAGGCCATATTACGATCAATAGCCGCAGATTTAACAGCAACAGATGGGTGATTATGTTGAGTGTCTTTTGGATTTTTTGCAGGTAAGTTTGCCAGCAGGAAACTTAGTGTGAACGTGTTTTTACCGATGGAGATTAGAAAGCAAAAGAAACATCAATTTACTTAAACTTAAAAACAAAATTTGTTGAAATGTCTCCTTAGAGCTCGAGTCCAAAGTGACATCAGCGTGAATATCAATGTAACTCCAGGATATAATTGAAAAAATCTATTTAAAAATTCTAACTTTTATAAAGAGTTAATTATTTGAATAAAAATCCAAGGCAGAGTTTAATTAAGAATACAATGTGAAACACCAACAAGGACAATAAAAAAATATAGTTTTTATCGTTTATTTAGTGCGTTTCCTTGAATAATACGCGTTTATAGTGCCTTCCAATATAATTCACAAATGTCAATTTTATTGGGATTTTATTTAACAGACAAGCAAAAAGTAAAGTGCATAACTGTAAAATGGAAGGGAAATTATACATGGTTTTCAGGGTTTTTTTCTTATAGATAAAAATTTTGTATTCAGGCCCCCAGAGTCAATTCTTTGTAGGACCAACTTCTGCTGCAAGTCTTTACATCTGGAGATGTAAATTTCTGGAACTCCAGCCAGATTGGATGGAAAATCTTTTCAATGATTCTTATTTGGATGTAGACTTTAACTGGACCATTTTAACACGTGAATGTGCTTGAAAAAACCCAGTCCATCTTAGCTCAGCTTTGTTGTATGTTTAGAATCAGTCTGAGAACTTTCACCCCAACCTCAAATCTTTGCAGCCTCTATGAGGTTTTCTTAAAGGATTTCCCTGAATTTAATTTAATGTTTTTTTTCTATCAACTCTTGCCATATTTTCTGTCTTTGCTGAAGAAAAGCAACCCCACAACATGATTCTGCCACCACCACGGTCCAACAAGAGGAAGTTAAACACAAGAGAGCCCCCTTTCACAGGTTTGCTGTGTCCCCTAAATGTCTTGTAACAAAATCTTACGTATTTTAAATCTAGACGTATTTTGGCTTATTTTCAAGAGGCTTTATTATTGGCACGCTTCCATAAAGATTTCTAGACAGCAGGACTAATAGTCGTGCTGTCACCATACCCTCCCACCCAAGTTGTGGATCTCTGCAGCTCCTCCACAGTAATCATGGGCATATTAACTGCTCCTTTAATTAACGCTCTCCTTCTCCTTCTCCTATCAGTTTCAACAGACTGTTTAGTAATAAGACTTTTGATGGCGACTGCTTGCACCTGATTTTTTAGGGTATTAGGAGTAGAGGGGGCTTAACACATTTGCATGTCATACTTTTTGTAATTAAAAAAAGCTTTCCTTCTACATCGTACTACTTTGTATTGATCTGTCACCTACAGTTTGCTGACAAGCAAATGCAGTAAGTTGCTAATTTTGGTCCATTTGGGATTGCTGCTCCATCTAGACCACTAGTTGGCTGTAAATGTTGCCCAATGTTCCTTTGAAAATGCCAATTCATGCAGTTTATTAGCAATGCATGGTGTCTTGTTTAACCAAACGTCCTATCTAACACTAAAATAACTCAAGTCACTGTTCATCTAACTTCAAAACTGAGACAAGCCCATCTACCTTTTAGGTTGCTTCTGAAACAAACAGCTGGGAGTGGAGCCTTTATCTGAGCTGTAAAGTGGAACGTTTGAGCATCTGAACCAGAATAGAGGCAGAACTTGGCCACAGGATGCACCCCACCCCCCCACCCCCATCTCAGTCCCTGCAAAACCTTCACTAACGGCAGAGAGGTTGTGCAGGGCAGCCCATCAAGACCCAAAACTGAGCCTGAATCAGCCCTGCAGACCAGGACAATAGCCAAGAATGTGTTCATCCGGTAATTCAATCATCATCAAATCCAACCAGAGTAAATTTATGTGTTTTATGTGTTTTTTTTTAATAATGTGGTTGTTTTTCTTTATGTTATGAAGGCACAGCCGAACTATGCCTAATATAGTCATACATATATAAGCACGTTTGTGAGCACATACACACAAACAAACACACACACACACATACACACACGCACACACACACAGGAGCAACAGCTGTGGCATCTGCATTAGTCTTTGAATGAGCACACATCTGTTAAACTGGCTTAGTGCAGTCAAACTGGCTGTTGAGAGCGAATATTTTTGCTCAGGCTCTCATTGCAAGTTATCAGATGTGCGCAACATAGAGAACAAATTCATCTATCCCTTCTTTTGCCATCCGTGTTGTTCTTGGTCTCTCCCGGATGGCTTTTTTTCCAGTCTTCCTCCGGTTTTTTATTCCATCCTGTGCCTATTTAATGCGCACTGGCCAGCAAGTTACCGTAAATCAATTATACCTTCAGCAGCTAAAATATTTTTTAACTGTTGGAAATCAATGCTTTCGCCAGGTTTCTTTTTTAAAAACATCCTATTACCAGAGGGGAAAGGGCAGGTCGAGGCCAGGCAGCTCATGACAATCTATCATCTGCCACCTAAATGCCACCTGGAACACCATATCTGCCTTCAAACATCCTACCAAACACTCGCAGTCATATAAAGGCTTGTTTTCTGGGACTAAGGTGTTGATTGGTGTGATTAACTCAAAACTCAGTATTCCGTTAAGTGAGTCAGAGTATTTCTGTGTAGGAAATGGGCAGAAAATAGATGCGACAACATGAAAGAAATTATTTGACCCTCAGCTTTAACTTTTTAAAATGCACGTTTCCATACACACCAGTTCTTCAGCACTGTGTCTTTGTGCAAGTATGTGTAAAATGGCACTGATGTGTGCACATTTTATTGCATTCCGCTTCAACTTTTTCATATTTTATCACTTTACAACCACAAAGCTATGGCTATTGAGTTTTTATATGATGGACCTATATAAAGTAGTTTATCATCATCAAGTGGAGGTAAAATGCTACAGGGTTCTTACATTTTTTTTACAAATACAAACTTTGGGCTTTATTCTGAAACCCCTAAATTAAATCCAGTAGAACCAAATGCCTTCACAAGGTCATCTTATTAGTAAACAGAGTCCACCTGTGGGTAATTTAATCTCAGTAGAAAACAGCTGTTATTTGAATACCTTAAAAGGTTAGTTAAAGAGTATTAGTAAGCAAACACCATCATTAACCCTTATAACCTGAGCACCCCTGGTACCGGGGGCAGCAGCACTTCTGCCAGCAAAATCTTTCCAAACACATGCTAAACAATAACCAATATATGCATATTGCATATCTACTTAACGGTTGAAGGCTTGTCTGCATGACAAAAACAACATTTTCTACCTCAACAACACTTAATTGTAACACTAACACTAGCAGATAAATTTAAAAAAATAAACAGACGCTAAAGAGGCATAGCCGGCAAAACACGCTACATTTCCTGTCTTTACGGCAAATTAATTTCCCTCACTGTGACTGCCAAATGCAGCTGGCTACATGATTTTAGTAAACACCCCCGAATTCTATTGGCTCTGATGGTTCAATAGAGTCATCAATCATACAGATTGGCCAATGGGTTGCTAAGAAAATGCCCCGCGCAACTAAAAATCTCTGACTAGGTTACTGAATGTTTTTACACACAGAGTGCAGATCACATGGAGGAGCGGTTTTTCGCGGTACTTTTACTAGTTTGTAGCAGAGTGAACGACGGAGTATTTTTTCGTAGAACTGTCATTCTTATTTTCTTGTGTTTTTCAACTTGAGAGAATACTACCAGCCAAAAACAGATGGCTTTTCACTGCTGAGAAGGTGCACATATGCTGACAGCTGATGGCAGGGCCAGTCTGTATCCTGTTGACTCCTCCTCTGATGAGGAGGGTTTAGTGTATCCAGATAGGGATACCAGTGATCTTGATTATGAAATCCCAGCATCAGAAAGGTATGTAATCAGTTTTCACTGTTTCATAGTTTTATTTTAAATTGTATTTTTAATAAATCTGCTTCATTTGGAGTCAAATATTATTACCTCTGTATGTTTTTTTTTCCTTTTTTGAATAGGTAATTATATGTTTGGTGTATTTTTTCAAAGAATCCCCCAAAACAATTGTTATGAGATGAAATGACTATCTATGATGAGATATCCGGGGAGGAAAAAAAGAACCCCAAAAAAAACCATAGAAATTTTAAATGGCACACATTGTGCCAAAATGGCTAATTTAGAAGGTTTGCCTGGACTTTTATCAACTATTACCTCTCTATTTCTATGCTTCACTTTGTTGCAGGAATTTTAGTAGAGCTAATGGTCAGATCCTGTACTTTGGCTTTCTAGATATATTGGATTACAACTGCATCCTTTTAAAGGAATATTCACATGTCAAAGTGCATTTTTAGGCGAAAATTATATTTTTTTCCCCATTTACTGCTGTGTTGCACATTCATTTACTCTCACTCAGTGATACAAGTGTTGATTTTTAGACCTATGTAGTATTCTCTGGAGTCTTACCTTTATTTTGGTACCAGAACCATTCAAATAAACCTTGCAGTTCTTTGGACATTAGCAATTTTCTCAAAAAGAGGCCTAGGGTTAAAAACAGAGAGGTTACAAAACAAGGAACTTACCAAAATAAGAAATTAAGCTTAAAGCAGGGTTAGGCTATAAAAAATATTCCAAACCTTAAATATCTCTAAGCTGGAACGAGTAAGGCACAACTCCAAACGACATGGACAAGAAGATCAATAATCAAAAAAACAGTCAAATGTTACTGTGGAGGAGCTGCAGAGATCCACAGCTCAGGTGGGAAAATCAGGCAACAGTACAACTATTAGTGTTGCACTCCACAAATCTAGCCTTTATGGAAGAGAGCCATAAGAAATCCTGTCTGCCGTTGGCCACAAGCAATGAAGGAGGTACAACGAATAAAAGGTGGTTCTACAAGGTATTTACCTGGGGGCAGAATACAAATACATGTCAAACTTCAAATTTATATTTATAAAAAAATATTTAAACACTGCATCACTTTGGTTCTACTTCACAATTATTGACTTAAAAGAGAAAAAAAGATTTATCGCTTAAAATCCCAATAAAATGCATTGGTGTTTCTGGTTGCAACATGACAAAATGTGGAAAAGTTCAAGGGATGTGAACACTTTTGCTAGCCACCGTACGTCTGCAGGCCACCTGTGCTAGTTGGGGAGGTATTCGTGTTGTAGAAACTGAACAGGTCCTTTAAGTGGGGTTGAGTGAGCAGCAAAGTCCCACACAAACACACACACACACACACAAGCAGCCAAGTCCAAGGCAAACTCGAGCCAAGACTGTGTTTAGAACAAGAAAAACACTTTGTTTATGCTTTAGGGCCCTTCACTGCTCAACCAGTGTAAGAGGGAAATCAACTCATCCCTGGTTCCCTAGCCACCGTTGCGTTGTCAACAGATGAAGTCAGCATCTCACACCCAACAGATGGGGTGTGCAGAACAGCGGCTTACTTTACCAAATGGATTTTTTTCTCCCCCTGTCCTCTAATCTACTAATCAATGCTCATCATCTGCAAGACAGCCCTCCGAGTTGTAATTGGAAGGTTAGGCAAGAGGGCGCATGTAGTAAATCTGTGATTATTTGAGGTGAGTGTTGGCTCTCGTGCAGGTTTCAACTTATTGAGCTATTTCAGGAGAGGAAAATTGATATAAGTACATATTATTTATTGTCTAAAAGCAGACATTTTCTTGGAGACAATCCTGCATGGCTTTGTGGTGGATCTATGGTAGGGGAGGTTCAATATCAGATGTACCTTTTTTTAAAAGTGCATTGCTTTGGTTAGATCAGAGCATCCAGACGATAAGGACACGCCCACCCAAAACGCCCTCGATCAGATGAATAAACAGCTCTGGCTCTAGAGGGAAAGCTCTCACACACACAGACACACACAATCTATTTATTTTTTATCATTTATCCTTCAAGTCGTCTGTTTTTTTGTCCATATAATTCCTTTATTCTTCACACCCAAATCAAGAGGCTCTGTGCGCGGCAGATAAATAGGAATTCCAAACTCCAAAGGTTCATTTGTCATGGTGTGAATTCCAAGAGTGGAATCTAGAAATAGCTCGAATGTTCAAGCGCGGTTGTTGCCTGGGGCTTGGTGGCATGTAGGAGGCTTTGGTGATATTTGCTTTTTGCTTATTTTGTACTAGGGGGTTTTTTTGGAAGGCAGATATGCACTTTTCCCATTGCAAACATTGGGGGGGGGGAGAAAAGATGGGTTTTTTTGCGTGTGCGTTCTGAGCTGCGCGTTGTAGGAGGCTATGCCCATTATTATGGTATGACATTACAGTTTTAATTGAATTGAATACAATTTATTCTTAAGAAAACTTTTAATTAAGTGCCATATGGACAGATTGTGGAGTGGTGGCCTCCATGATATTCCCTTGGGGACATTTGCTGCATAATTAAGGATATGAACTGCAATGCCATGGTGAGATTTAATGGAAACTTGCAGTCTAAATAGACGTTAGAAAGCCATTATTACCAGCCAGCAAGGGCTTCGAACGGTTCTCAAGGGACTCCAGGCGTGTAAAGTGGAACCCTGGGGATAGAAAACCACTGAGACTGTGAAGAGAAGTGGGAAAGTAAGCAGAGAGGAAGCAAAGCATTGAAGTCTCTGAATTCAGACAGACATAACATAGTAACAGGTCTCTTTATGGGTTAAATATGGTCATGAACCACATTAGAGGAAGCATCTACCCATCCACTGTCTTCGGCCTGTCTGAGATCAAGTTCCGAGATTAACAGGTGAGGAAAACCCAGACATTCCTCTCCACAGTAACATTTTCCAAATCATTATGGGAAGACATTCGAGGCCAGAAGGGTCCCTTTAACAAGTTAAGGGTTTTCCCTTGGATCTCATCCCAGTAGGACATACCCAGAAAACTTACAAAGGGAGGTGCCCAGGAGGTATCCTGATCAGATATCCAAACACCCTCAACTGACAGCTTTCAATGCACAGGAGCAGCAGCTTTGCTCCAATAACCCCCAGATGGAGGGGGTTATTGGTTCATCCCATCTCTACGGCTGGGAATGGCCACCCTACAAATGAAGCTCATTGAAGCCACTTTTAGCCAAGACTCATATCTCACAAACATAGGTGAGGGTTGGGATCTAGACAGACCAGTAAATCAAGAGCCCTGCCCTTTCTTTATCATCAACAAAAATGCCTGCATTATGACAGACAACGCCTGAATCCGTTTGCCCATCCTACCATCCCTTAGGAAAAAGATACTTTTCCAGTGGAAACAAAGGCTGGCCCCTGACTCTGTCCGAGTCAGGGGCCAGCCTCACCGTCTGGGTTCTATGTTATGTTTTGTCCTTGTGCCAGCCACAGACTTATTAAGAGATTGCAATAACCAATGCAAAGTGGTCATTACTGTTGTCTTGCAAAATGTTTGTGTGTTCTCCCTATCCATGTGGGCGTCCTCTACGGGTAATCCGGCTTCAGGGTGCACTTTACCTGCTGTCAATAAAAATTAAAAAAAACAGAAGATGGGCATCAGCGCCCCCATGACCCTGCAGGGATAATAATGCATAGAAAAATGACTGACTTGATTGATTTGTGGTCGTCACAGATAGTTTTGAGCATTGCAATTCTGTGATAACTTCAGAGCTCCCCGAAGTTAATACATCCATCTCTCATTCACAGTTTCTTTTTTTCCTCCTATGATTTACACACCATGCGACCTTTGATCGTGTCCCTATAGCCAGAGAATGGTTCTCACAAGAAAAAAAAAGCCAGTAGAAAAGGAAAAATGGTAAATGTAAGAGACTATATCTAGCATAAAACACAGAAAAGATGCAACATTTGGAAGAAGATAACTGTATCAGTTTTCACATGTATAAAATTGATGATGATCTAGTTATTCTGTTTTTTTCCACAGCAACAAATGTGTACAATTTTATAAGTTAAAAGGAATACACTCTTAATGGACACTACCCTACAGATATAAAATGTTTGTAATGGGTCTCAGGTCTCTACATAGACTTCCTCATGGTGGGTCATTTTCAAACTTTCTGGCCTGAGAGGAATTTAGGAGGGAACCAGACCAGACTCTCAACGTGCTTCTGCTGTTTCCTCTCAAAAGGTGTACCTCTTCTTGGATGAGTGGGTTTTTTAACCAGGGATGAGTACAGGAACCCTTCACAGGAAGTTAATTTGGTCTGCTTTAAAACTAGATCAGTTGGGAGTTCAGTAGATTTGTTGACTCAGCAAGTTCTTCCTTATGACAGAATAGTCCAACTGCAATTATTTTCTAAAGACTTTTAAAAACTGGTGTTGTGCTAACCTATTAACTTCAACATCTTGTGGGAATAATGTTCATTTGTGTTATTAAAGCCTCACAGTAAACAAAACATTGTGCCATCTCATTTACAGTTGCTACACACTGAAACATAAAAACAATGTCGTACTTCTTTTACCCTTCCCCAATACGATGGCACCCCAACTTCAACCATTTCTTAATCGATGCCTACTATTTATTTTACACAAACTTCTTATTCTTAAACAGCTCCAGTGTGCAAGGCCAAATAACCAAACAATATCTCTGAACACTTTCCAATTAATTTGAGGAATAAAATGAAATATTTTTAAGTTAAAACACAAATAATGCATTTAGCGGTAAACGCCTTTAACCACAGGCTCTTTAAAACAAACACGTGAATCTGGCTTCACTTAAACTCAAAACTTACTTTTGCAACAACATCCTACTTGTTACATAAACAGAAATTAAACAAGTCTTAGTTGTTTATATTTAAATAAAACACATTTCACACAGCGTACCTATAGCCAAACGTTAACCTGGTAATCAGACATCAGTTGAAACCAGGTGTACTGAAGCAGGGAAACACCTCAACCATGCAGGGCAGAGTGCCATGAGAACGCTCTAGTGAGCTCGAAAAAAGGTCGAGTACTCACACAAACTGCAGTATAGTGTCTCCTCCTCCGTAGTGAAGTGTCTCCCGGTGCAGTCCACAAAAGTAGCATGGTCTAGTACTCACACGAAGCTCAGCTTTATCCCACTGGACAGAGGAGCTACCAGGCTTTCTCCTGGTCACCTGGAGCGCTACCTGGCGCTACTGCGGTCTCGCCCTTACGACACACAGCAAGAACGCTACACTATTTTCATAATGCCACAGCTTCTTCCAGTCCCATTGTCTGCTGTACCGTAACATGCAGTTATATACACAGATCCTAAAATAAACCTTTTTTTTTTTTAAGTTTAGTCTCTTTTTCCCATTCGTAGGTTGCTCACTTGGGCCTCGAGTCTCGCCCCGCGCTCTCTGCTCTTTACGTGACGTCCTTGCAGACTTCCCCAGAGCCAATCACAAATCAAAATCATGTAAGCATCCAATCACTGAGAGTCATACAGGATTGTCAGTTGTTTCACCGATTCATATAGTAGCCTACCTTCCAAACAAACTGTACCAACACAAAAAGAAGCCCTCTACTGGATAGATCATAATACAATTAGGCCTACACGATGACTCAAAGCAAATCTGAACAAAAAAATCCAGTTTAATCAGACGTCATAATCAGTATCAGCTTTAATGGCCAAGATTATGTGCACATCTACGGAATATGACTTCGGTTTCTTGCGCTCACAACGTACAGACATTAAGTATTAAAAATATATATAGATATGTCTCTCTATAGATATATATCTATATCTATAGATATAGATATATATCTGTATATATATATATAAAACAAAACTAAACATAATTATTTTGTGTCACAGCAGAGAAGCTGACTACTCTGGTTATGAGGTGGTCATTGTAGCCATCAGAGACAGCCTGGGGAAAGAAACTGTCTCCGTGGCGGTTTGTACTAAACAAAACTCTGTTGTACCGACCTGAGGGTATAAGTCTAAACAGCGTGTTCAGGATGTGTGGGGTCTGCAGAGATGTTAGTTGCCCTTTTCCTGAACCTAGACCTGTACAGGTCCTGGATGGAGGGAAGGTCAGGCCCAAACAAGACAGTGATCCACAGCATTCTTAACAACAGTGTTGTGGAGAATGGTGACCTTTTGCCTGTGTGAAGGGTCAATAAAACTGTTTTCATAAGCATATTAAATTTTAAAAGACCTTCATACGCAAAATCTCCTGCTCTTCAGCTGAGCTTCGACCCTCCTCCACCCCATCTCCACCATCAGGCTTCAAGCTCCTTCCGACTCCCTTATCTCCTCAGGCCTCCACTCCACCACCAATATCAGGATCCTGGGGGGAAGACTTTTCTAATTCTAACCCTAAGATGTTCATTCAAGCTCATGTCATTATCAGCATCCATGTTCTCCTCCGGGGTCCGAGCACCAAAAGAAAACAAACACCAGCTAATAAATTCCTCTAATTGCCGTGTCTCTGTTTCTCTCATTTGTGAGTCTTTTCAGGTTGAAATGCTATTGGTCTACCTGTGCTCAACACCATGCATACTTGAACTGATCTCACACTATCGTCTCTGTAGAGTCACTTGTGTATTTATGTACATTTAAGAGATATTTTTATTTCCATTTATTTCTATTGAAAAAGAAAGAAAAAGGAAAAAGAAATCCGGAGTCAATTTGCTTGTTTGTGTGCATAAACCTGGCAATTTTCTCTGCATGTTGCTCAATCCAACACCGTAGCAACATCCTCACTAAAGGATGCTGTACTGTATTGTTTGTGAAAGATTTTATGAAGATACAAATGGTCATAAATGCAAGCAAACTCTGTTACCATGGCTACTAGTTTTATACACAAGGCATTCTTGTTGGATTAAAAGTCAGGGTTGGTAAGAAACTTGTGACTTTGTGTCACTTTTTTTAGGCACCTTAAGTTACTTTTTCTAAGTTCAAACCTGGAAGACAGAACATATACTGCATACTTCAACTAATCAAGCAGTGCTAATAGGTTAGAATGTTTTTTTATTACAATGAAAAAAATATAGAAAGTGCTAGATTAGAAAGTCTGCCAATATGTTGGTAATTCAAAAACTCAGGATTTGGCTAGTTTAGTTTGTTAAAGACAGCAGTCTATGATTTCAATACAAATCTACAGAATCTGCGTTGGAGTCATAATTATGATATCTAGAAAGGAAATTATTCTTTTCTTCTGCTCGTCCCATAGTAGTAATGATAAAAAAGGTTGTGTTTTGTTACCTCTGTAAGCCCAACTAAAAATAAAGGATAATTTCAATAACAGAAAGACATTAAAGTGCCATAGTGTAGAGAAGCAAAAATAACTGTATAAATATCAATGACTATTTGTCCAACAAGACAGGAAATTATTTGAAAAAGTTCTTTCAGATTTCCTCTATGCTCTATAAATCAGTGTTTTCCTTTATCTCTACAAGGACTTTTAATGATCCACAGGATACATCTTGTTCCTCGCTCTTATTTGTTTGTCTCAATGGCCAGAGCTACTGTAACAAACGTTGACTGTCCAAAGTGGCTCGGAGATCAATTGAGTGGTGTTTTGTAAGACCCCCTTCAATTGTTGCCAAGCACTAATACGTTTTTTGACGAGAACAAAGCAGGCCAAGGCTGCTGAAGTCAAGGTAAGCTATTTGCTGTGAACAACAGAATAAAATAGAGAATTCCTCTGTTGCGCTTAGCAAGCAAACTAAACAAAGAGAGGGCGACAACAAGTAAAGCAAAGATGTAAAAAGCTTGCTGCGTCAAAGAATGCTGAACTTGGAGAGAAAAAAGAAAGAAAAGACAAATTAAGAGGAAGGAAAGTAAAAGAGGCTGCTGAGAGAGCCGAGGAGAGGGTAAACATGGAGACAGAATAACAAGAAAAACAAAGGTAAGGAGAAGAAAAATCAAAAGGTGTGTGTGTGTGTTTGTGTGTGCGTAAGAAGAAACAATGAGTTGAGAGAAATAAAAGGAAGTAAAGGCTCAGTTAGTCGCCCGCAGAACAGAACAAACTCATTTACAGAGCGGTGCCAGACTTGAAAACGATTATCTGCCATCTCCGTTTCCTCTGTAGAAGAGTAGCCTGTTTTGCGAGGCTCTTTGTTTTTCTCAAGGACATATTCATTATTTCAGATGAGACCCATTTGAGTCTAAATAAAGACTTTCTCTCCTCTCTGTCAGATTCAGAGGGGCTGTGATGTTAAATCTGAGGGGATGTGAAAACACGTTTGAAAGGAACGCTGATGAAAGCACTTCCATGCCAGTAATGCATGTTCATTAAGTTTAAATTCTCTTTTATTTCTGCCTCCTCCTCACATTGGATGCTAAAATCTTTCTTTTTGGCGTGGCACATTGTACTGCACAAATCATCTGGGAATACTTAAGCCATCGGTGGCATCTTCTCCTTCATTTGCTGCCCTCTACACTGTACAGATGTAAACAAATTCATTGCAGATCCAACTAGAAATGTGTAAAAAGCCATGAAAGGAATTCATCTGTTACTGCAATATCTTGGTACATTTGTCCGGTAATTTGCAAATGGGACAGCACTTAGTAGTCTCCTAACATTTCCGAAACTTTGGGAATACAGAGAAAGCAATAAACTAATTCTCTAGATCACCCAAAGTCCTGGGTCCTCTCTTTTGCCTTCCTCTCTTAAGCTTACCACACAGGTTTTCTATCGGATTTAGGGGTCATCAAAGATGGCTTATTTGGTGTGGTCAAACATTTATGTGTTGATTTGGTCATGCTGTTTACTTTTGAAAGACGGACAGATGATAAATTTTTCAGATATCTGGCAGAGTCCACCAGGTTTTTATTTAAAATAGTGCACTGCATTGCCAAAAGTATAGGCTCACCCATTCAGATCATTAAATCCATATGGTCCAATCATTTCTATGACCACATATGTATAAAATAGAGCCATGCAGACTGCCTCTGCAAACATTTCTGAAAGAATGGGCTTCTCTCAGTGAAGTTCAAAGCGAAATCATGATAGGATGCTACAGTACCTGTGCATTAGGTCCAGTTGGGAAATTTCCTTGCACATAAATATTCCACAGTCAACTGTTATCAGAATTATAACAAAACAGAAGTGAATATGAATTAAAGAAACTCAGAAGAAGAAGTGGTAGGCAATGTAAAATCACAGAGCAGGGTCTACTCTATACTGAGGCATAGAGTACACAGAGGTCATTAATGTTATGATATAAATTGTCTTTAAGGCAGTGGAGACGTGGTCTCTGAAGTGGTGAATCATGCCAGTCTGTGTGGATATTCAATGCACAATTCTGGATTTGGAAGTTGCCAGGAGAACAGTACTTGCCAAACTGCTTTGTGTCAAGTTTAAAGGTTGCTGCAGAGGAAATTATGGTGTGGGGCTGTTTCTTAGGAGTGTGGCCCAGCCCCTTATTTCCTTATTAATGTGCACAACGTCATGTTCCCAACTTTGTGGGAACAGTTTATTTTTTTTATATATTTTTGCTGCGGCACTAGAGACCTTTATTTTTCAATTTCTCCGACAGTAGGCAGAGAGAGAGGGGGAATACATTTAGCAAAGGTCTCGAACCTGGGACGGCCACTTCGAGGACTGCAGCCTCTATACATGGGTCACGCACTCAACACCTACACCACCAGCGCCGCGCCCCCAGAATGTCTGCTTCCTGTTCCAACAAGGACTACTCAACATAGGACAAGGCACTGTCTACAAAGACATGGATGACCACGTTCAGTGTATAAGATCCTGACTGGCAGAGAGTCCTGGCCTCAAATTGATAGAACATCTTTGGGATGAATCAGAGCAGGGCTTCCTCTCCAACATCAGTGTCTGACTTTACAAATGTACTTCTGCAAGAGTGGTTAGAAACTTCAATAAACACACTATTAAACATTAGAAGAGTAGAAGCTTTTATACTATAACTGCAAAGGTTGGGTGGACATCATATTAAGCCCAGTGAATTAAGAACTGGATGTTACTCAAGTTCATACGTGTTTGAAGGCAAAGGAGCGAATAGTCTTGTTAATAATGTGTATTTCAGAGGGTTCATAATGCCATGCACTCTAAAGCCAGGTTCACGCTGGATAACTGTCAGAAAGCTTGCACAAAATTATTTGTC
This sequence comes from Crenichthys baileyi, assembly GCA_036173005.1. Taxonomy (NCBI): domain Eukaryota; kingdom Metazoa; phylum Chordata; class Actinopteri; order Cyprinodontiformes; family Goodeidae; genus Crenichthys; species Crenichthys baileyi. The sequence continues at coordinate 1,190,904 of JAHHUM010000297.1, read as the reverse complement.
AAAAAAGAATTGTAAGACAATTTCTGGCCATGAGCTTAATTCAAAAGTATGTAGTCCTTGATAGGTGTGTGATAGGTTCACGGACCACTGAGTTAGCATTCTGAAAACCAAAAAACAAGCTATAATAAATATCAAGCAGTGTCGGAAATTGTCAAGGAAAACCGTGCAGTGTGACAACTGCTGTGATTGATGTCAGATTTTTGTCTTGTTTTTCCAATTTCTTTATTCATTTTTAGAGTTCGGGTCCAACAATAAGTGCACTAACAATTGTAACCTGCTCTTCATTCAGTGTGGTACTGATCTCTGTGTCCAAGCTTTCTGCTGCACCTTCTATCATACAACATTAAAGGAGTTACTAGCAAGATTTTGTGCTCCGCTTACAGGCGTTGGACAATGAAACTGAAACACCTGGTTTTAGACCACATTAATTTATTAGTATGGTGTAGGTCCTCCTTTTGCGGCCAATAGAGCGTCAATTCGTCTTGGGAATGACATATACAAGTCCTGCACAGCGGTCAGAGGGATTTTAAGCCATTCTTCTTGCAGGATAGTGGCCAGGTCACTACGTGATACTGGTGGAGAAAAACATTTCCTGACTCGCTCCTCCAAAACACCCCAAAGTGGCTCAGTAATATTTAGATCTGGTGACTGTGCAGGCCATGGGAGATGTTCAACTTCACTTTCATGTTCATCAAACCAATCTTTCACCATTCTTGCTGTGTGTATTGGTGCATTGTCATCCTGATACACGGCACGGCCTTCAGGATACAATGTTTGAACCATTGGATGCACATGGTCCTCAAGAATGGTTCGGTAGTCCTTGGCAGTGACGGGCCCATCTAGCACAAGTATTGGGCCAAGGGAATGCCATGATATGGCAGCCCAAACCATCACTGATCCACCCCCATGCTCCACTCTGGGCATGCAACAGTCTGGGTGGTACGCTTCTTTGGGGCTTCTCCACACCGTAACTCTCTGGATGTGGGAAAAACAGTAAAGGTGGACTCATCAGAGAACAATACATGTTTCACATTGTCCACAGCCCAAGATTTGCGCTCCTTGCACCATTGAAACCGACGTTTGGCATTGGCACGAGTGACCAAAGGTTTGGCTATAGCAGCCCGGCCGTGTATATTGACCCTGTGGAGCTCCCGACGGACAGTTCTGGTGGAAACAGGAGAGTTGAGGTGCACTTTTAATTCTGCCGTGATTTGGACAGCCGTGGTTTTATGATTTTTGGATACAATCCGGGTTAGATCCTGAACATCCCTTTCAGACAGCTTCCTCTTGCGTCCACAGTTAATCCTGTTGGATGTGGTTCGTCCTTCTTGGTGGTATGCTGACATTACCCTGGATACCGTGGCTCTTGATACATCACAAAGACTTGCTGTCTTGGTCACAGATGCGCCAGCAAGACGTGCACCAACAATTTGTCCTCTTTTGAACTCTTGTATGTCACCCATAATGGGTTTGTGCCATTTAAATATTTTGAGCAAAACTGTGCTCTTACCCTGCTAATTGAACCTTCACACTCTGCTCTTACTGGTGCAATGTGCAATCAATGAAGACTGGCTACCAGGCTGGTCCAATTTAGCCATGAAACCTCCCACACTAAAATGACAGGTGTTTCAGTTTCATTGTCCAAACCCTGTATATGGTATGGCTTTTTCAAGCTCCATATGATTTTTTAAACTCTACAGTGTACCAAGCTTAATATTCCAGGGACCTTTGGAAGTGAAACAGGCCCAAAGCATCACAGGTCACCTACCGTACTCAACATTGTGCATGAGATGATCTTCCATATATTTATTGTTTGTTTCACACCAGACCCACCAGGAAATTGCAAAAATGTTTTTAGTATGTTATGACAGTATGATAAAACTTTGAACTTGGAAATGTGTCACATCATATTTTAACCCCAGGGAAACAGGAATAATTTGTTTAATAATTAAAAAATCTGATCAATTTAGAAAATAATACGTTAAAATTGTTCTTAACATTTTTTTCTTAGTAAATAAAAATCAAATTAAAGGTTGGATTTCTATTTATCAGTATGAAATTATGCTACTGCGATAACTACTGGTTTTTTTTTCTAAGGCTTTTTTGGTACATCTTTACCAGGGGTGCCTGGTATTTTGTTTGTATTTGACCAGGCCCTCTGAAAAAAGGCCGTACCCACTCGTGTGATTCTACACAAAGGGGGAAAAAGCCGGCGGTAATCACATCCAGACACGAGACACCAGAAGTCTTTTATGACTCATGCCACACACACATTCCCAGGAAGTGCTAATCCTCTACGGATGAGAAGATTTTGACATTGCAAGAAAATAAGTTGCTGTTTGTGTTCACAGCCTCCCTGTTTCCACCTCGGGTCACGACGCCAAGCGCAGACGGAATCAGACTGACACAGAGAGTTTGGCACGGAAAACCAGAGCCAGTTTGGGGTCCCATTTTACCTGCTTCAGGGGGGCAGGCCATCTCTGCTAAAGGACCTCTGTGTGTGGAAATGAAAGGAGGAGGTTATGGAGCCAAATACACACACATACACACAGATATACGAACACACAAACACAACACACTTCAAATGGCCTTCAAGAGTCCTGCATTCCACACTTAATTGGAAGAAATCACCATGCAGCACCTTCCAAAGTAAACTTCTCACAACATCAAGCCATCCAATCATAAGGGGAGGCCAGGTCTCAGGGGCCCCAACCTCCAGAAATAGGAATAGATAACCTATTGTTGACAATGGAACAGTGGTCACACCCACACACACACACACACACACGCACACGCACACACACACACACACACACACACACACACACACACACACACACACACACACATACATGCATTTAGGGTATTACCTGTGAAATGAGCTGTAAACATGTTCTGTAATTAAAATGGGTCTTCGGGTGCTGCTGGTGTTTTCTCTCCCAAATGCTAGCATAAATAAGATGTCCTCATTCATCTCAATTATGACACTCTGCTTAAGACTGTACAAAAAGACAAATCTAGTTTTTAATTTTCACATAATAACTTAATGTGAGGTTTGCTTACCTGTAGGAGAAAGTTGACTGCAATATGTGTCAAAAAGACAAAGGACTAGATATAAAAAAACAAGATATGATTAAATAATATTAATTTATATTGATATTTGTATGAGAATTGCTTTAAACTTATGCAATAAACTACAAAGTAATAATAAAATACATATAAAAAAGAAAAAAATTATTACATTTTTGCACTTAATAATATACAACATATATATATATATATATATATAATATATATATATATATATATATATATATATATATATATATTAAATATAATATAATATAATATAATATAATATAATATAATATAATATAATATAATTTGTCTTGCAGAGAAATTAAGACAAATTGACGCCTGTTGCTGTGTGAGTTGTGCTGCCACATTTTCCCATATTTTAGGGTATTTGTTTTTTGACAGAACTCCTAATGTCTTAAAGCGTGATTTAAACTCTCACGCTCTAAAATAAATAAACGTGTCTGAATCCAATCTGGATTAAAACATTAGAACTGTAAGTATTTATCCCCCAAAATCCATTGCTGAATTTGTAAGAGGATGTGAGCTCCTGTTTCTATTTAACGCAGCCTCACACACACACACACGTACACACAGGGGAGGGGACATCTGTGCTGAACACTGACCAAAATCCGTGGTGACTTTGCTCACAATACAATTTTGTTGGGAGTGTTAGAATTTGTTTCAAGTTGATGGCACAGCCTCCATTTTGAGTTGACTTTGATATCATTCTGCGAACAGTGAAATGTCTGGATAAGTGTTGCGTTTAGGCCAGCCATCTGTACCATCTCCAACTCCAAAGCAGTTAGAGGCAGAGCACCCGTGATTAAAGAAGGAGAGGTGGTGGTGGGGGGATACTACACTTTCAATGATTCACTGCTGGCATCTACTGGAGAAGGAGAGAAATCCACGAGGGGAAGCAAGTAAGTGGACCCTCGCTTGGAATCTCGCTAAGGCATTTCTCTTTCAAATGTTTGGATAACTCCAGAGATAGAAAACTTTTTAACCAATTTGAATAATAAACTAAATCTGACTGCATTGTTTGAGAACTAGGATTGATTGGAATATATGTACTTGAATTGGAATCTGTTTGTATGTCTCAGATGTTGTGATTATGAATCTGAAAATATTATTTAATATTTTATATTAATACTTTAATATTTTATCAAATAATATTTCGGTCTGTTAAGGGTTGTCCTGTGAATACCAGCCCAGTAAGGCGATGGTATTAGGACAAAATAGAAAGGTATGGGCCAAGCTCTGACATTATTGAACAGCAAAACTCTGCACACACATGGAATGAATTCACACAATTTCTTAAAATACAAGAATTTAACAAAAATAAGTCAACTCAAAGTCAGACATATGTCAATCAACAAACTCTTTACTATGCTAAAACAATCCAACTAAACTACTAAGCAGAATTAAAGAATAACAAAGACTAATGGGCTATGTACAATATAAAGTTGATTAAAGATGATCGAAAATCATGACCAAAAGAGTGATGCAACATTACCATGCAATGTTATTTATGTTTGAGAACCAAGGATTATCTTGAGGAATCTGGAAGTGAAGTTAAGTTAGTCTTGGAACCAACTTAGACAATAATCAGCACACCTTTAGACAACCATTCACAATGCAAGATCCGATAAAATATTATTTTAATAAAATAATGTTTTAAAGAATGATCTGCTGAATAAAACCAACCTTCTGGATGACTAATTCTCAAAGGTGTCTCGTTAGCTGCCTTTATTTATTAAATAACATTTAAAGAAATATTATTAAGGAAATAGTAAAATATTCAAGGAAATATTTTGGGAAAGAGCCAAATCTTTCTGGAGAAATGGGGCTTAATGGTGTTTACTTAGTTATCAAATTTAGTAAAATAATGTTGGGGAAATATTATTTACTGGATTGAAAACTAACAACCTTTCTGGGTAAATATTCTTTAGCAGGCAAGCACGTGTCCTAAGGCGTTAGCATTTAAAGCTAAAAAAAGAAGCTTATAGCTTAGCACCAGAATCAAACACACACCTTTAAAAATAGCGTCAATAAAAGGGTTAAAATGCATAAGCGCGGACGGTGCGTTATGATCAATCTTCTGTTTAAAATCACCCTTCAAGTAAAGTTTGTCTTAACTTTAAAAACAAACAAACACAGAACACAAAACTTAGCACGTGTGCTGCAGATAGCCTGCTAGCACTAAGATAGCAGTTTCACACAAACAAAACCAAACTTCATAAAATGAAAAACGTTTAGATCATTTCATTCTAAGTCTTTCTCTATTACTCTGCCCAAACCCTAACCTCGTATGAACCGTGCTGAGGAGTTGTCCGGGCGACAACGAAGTTTAAAGAAAGCTCTGTGAACAAAGGGTTAGCTTCCAGCTAACCTCCGGAGCAGTGGCTGGGCGGCCCGTTCTGTCCGCTGACCACACTGCGCGTTACCACGGTGATGCGGCTCCTGTTGTCGTCCTTTCAGACTGGAAAAACCGCTTCACTCAGCTTGTAGAGACAGCGTCTCAACTGGGGACTTCTCTGGAACAGTTTGCTTCTGCAGGCCTCAGAGAAAAAGTAAGCAATGCTTATACCTTCATTTACCCCTTTTTATTAATGAATACCGGGTACACAAACAGTGATTCATTCGTACCTAACTTGTGCATATGATCGCGTGATCTTATGACACCCTTGTATCCAGTTTGAAGAGTTTATGTCTTTTTGCCAGCAAAGAGACAGTAGCGCACCGTGCCTCCCCTATCCCGATGATCACCGGTGTGGAAGAGAAAGACTTGTGGGAGAAGTGGGGGTTTCATGTGGACAGTGGCATCATGGGAAGCATCACTTTCCTCAGTTAAGGTAAAAGTTCATAATTCAACAATAAGGAGGAGACTGGGCAAAAACAGCATCCAATATAGAGTTCTAAGGCTAAAAAAAACTTCTGACCAAAAATAATACAAAGTATCCTCTTTCATCTCTCAAAAATCACCTTGATGAGCCCCGATACCATTGGGAAGTGGGCTGGTGAGACTAAAGTGGAACTTTATGCAAGCTTTGTATTTACATCTAGGTTAAATCTAGCATAGTAGGTCAGAAAGAAAACACCATAACCCACTATTAAAACCCCAATGGTGGTGGTATGATGGTCTAGGGCTGTTTCAGAAATTGGAAGACTGTATGCAGGAGGAAAATGATACAAAGATACTAGGAAATCCATCTCTGAATGTCTAAAATGAAAATAAAATTAGGGTTCTGTAGTGGCCTAGTCAAAGTCCAGGGATCGGTCATGCTCAAAATCTCTGCAATTGGGCTGGATTAAAACAATTTAGCAAAGAAGAGCGGGGCCAGTAATGAAAGTATGATGATATTGTGATGTAGTCTGTAATTTAGCATCAAATACTTGGACAGTACAACAAATTACTGTTATAAAAGTGTAAGCATGCTTGCATTATAGTCATGTTGCCAGTTTGACACAGCCGACATAGAGATACATACTACATGCACACATATAATCATACCTTTGAAAACTAATGCAGCTCTCATTGTTTTTTTGTTCACATATTTGTTGTTACTTTCTGGTAGCAGTAACTACAGTAGCCGGCAGGTGCAAATGCGCTGCAAACACATAAACTTGCTGCACATTACAATCAAAGCACTAAACATGAAAGTTCTTCCTTTTACCACAATAGGAATTGCAGTAATTCCTATTCACTTCAGATGGACAGCAAACTCAAAGTAAAGCTCAAGGCATTTTGTTTGAACTGAACAAATTCACAGAGTGGAATGACTTCAAATCTTCAGAAACTGTTAACTTTTCCACACCTAAGGACAATTTACAGTAGTCGATTAAACTAGCATGCAAACTCTTGGAATGTGTGGAGGAGCTCCATAGAGTTTGAATTTTGTCCTGCAAGGCAACAAGGGTAAAAACTTCCCAACTGTGCAGACCATCCAAAACACTCAGGCTGAAGGGTCAAGGGTCAAGGTATGTCACATTTTGAATCATAAAAGAAAAAAAGACCCAGTAGTGCTCCACTGCATGTACTTGAATGAGGGCACAATGAGGTCTCAAGAAGGCATTCTGGAGCAAATCATTGACCATTGTCAGAAAGTTCAACCTCAGTTGCAGGTCATGCATCCTCCAGCAGATTAATGACCCAAATAAAAAAACACTCTCTAATGGCTGAGAAGAAAACGGTAGACTATTCTTTAATGGCTCTCCATATACATATATGAAGAGATCTGTGATCACCCTTTAAACCTGAGACAGCTTGGACTGTTTGCTGAGGAAGTGTGGGCCAAACTACCTGTTGCCACATGCAAATCTCTCAGTGTGAAGTACAGAGATTGCTTGACAGTGATTGCTGCAAAAGGTACTGCCACAGAATATTCAGTTATGGTTACGGTGCACGGTGTATTACATTCTCTCTTTAAAAATCTCCAGTTGTAAGAGTGGAAAATCTAAATGGGGGTTAAAAATAAAGAGTAATAGTTGTAGTAGTACACCCAGACAACTATCTGATTCTTCAGCTAGACTATGTACCACTTAAACGTTTTCCACATTTTGCCACTTTAAACTTCAAGTGTTGCTCTGGATTTTATTTCAGTGTGTCAGAGTGAAGGGGGGCAGAATGCAAATGGAAACAATTATGAAAAGCTTGTAGCCTTTTCCTTCCATTTCACAGTCATTACTACCTTGTGTCGGTCTATCACAACGGAATCTGGTTTTATAGCATAACAAAATATGGAAAAAACTTCAAATTGTTCATCTGCTCAAGAACTTGAGTGAAAATCTCAAACTTTTATTACTTCTCCTCCTTCATTTTTATGTTTGCGCTGTTTACATCCATGTGTGACTTGGGAAATCAGTCCTTGCTGGAAAGAAACAAAAACGGCGAGAGAATAAACATCTTTTACAGAGAACAATTCTTCTCTAATTCTTGTAATTGTTGCCTCATAATATGACACATTCATACTAGCTTGATGCATTGAGCTCATAGTCTGTTTAGGATGCAGTGGATTGAGCTGCAGAGTTCATCATTTACAATGAGGAACAATGAAATCCTCGGATCTGTTTCAGAAATGTCGCTCCTCATGATGCTGAGCACACGGAGGAACAATGCGTCGCTCTGAGCTGTACCAATGAGTTCCACAATGAGATCCTTTGCTGTTGATAATATTGAAAGAGAGGGAGACGGAGGCCCGAACCAAACTCTAGACAAAAGGGATTGTCTTGATTATTTGCCGGTGATGGCTTCGAGGATAAGAATGATTAAGATTAAGGCCTGCTGAGAAAAAAAGAAAGAGGGGGCGCGGAGTAGTAGAGAATGGGTATGAGTAGACTGGAGTAGAGCTCTGTGATAACTGCCAGGCAACAGCCTGTTTGATCCTGAGGGATGGCACAGAGGATGTAAGGCGTTTGAAGCTGACAATCCCTTTGTGATGATAACACGTTTTTTTAGCGCGCTCGCTGATCCTCCCTCTCCCATTGTATTACGGGCAGCAGACGGCAGCTGCCTGGGCATTATGCCGCTGCCGCTAATCTGAGACAATATCTTTAGGCCCGGCGCAGTTCTAAAGCAGCTGTCGGCATTGTGGGAAGCACTTCTAATCTGCTTCAGTATCTTTAGCCCCTCGTTTAGCTCTTTGATCCTCTCCCATTATGCCTCCCTCGCCGTTCATGAGTGACTGAGCCTGGCAAAGCTGTGCTGGAATGTTGGATCGACGGCGAGGAAGGAAAGAGAGGGAAAACCACACAGGGCTCCCATCTGAAAACAGATGTTTTGCACTGCGCTTCCAAATGCTGCACTTTTACAGCTGTCACCGAACAATGAGCAAGATGGAGGAAATGGTAAAGACAGGACATGCTCATTTGTTCTCCAGGCTTTCATCCAGAGGTTTCATTCCATGATAGGATGGTTCAGAAGTGAGGTTCTGTTGGTAGAGTGCTGTGATAAACAGCAACTGTTTTTGCTTTTTATTAACACACTTTAATATTTCAGAACCTGACTTACAACATGAAGTAGGCTAGAAGAACAGAAATTTGAAAAAACTGATTTTTTTAAATGACAGACAATAAGGAGAACCTACAGGGGTGAAATTGTTGGTGGTGCAGGACATGGAGCAAATACAGTTTAATAGGAGGAACCAGTAGAGATCAATTAAAAACCAGTGAGCCTATATACTGAGGTGAGAGTGGAGAATGACGCTGCATGCAGGTGAGTTAATGAGTGGATCAGGAACAGCTGTGGAAGAGAGCAAATAGGCAGACTGAGGGAAGGTGAATAATTAACACAAAGGAAGGTGAACTAAAGTAACTACAAACCACAGGGAAAAAGACTAACTCTGATCTAAGAAAAATGAATCCAAATACACATAGGACAGAACACAAGAAGAAACTAAGAAACTAAACATAAATGAATGAACTAATATGGAAACACCTATATAGGAATATTGAACACACAATTATGGAAAAACCTTCAAAACAATAGTAAAGAACTCAGAAGTGATCAAAACACAAGCAACAATGAAAACCTAAGCAAGGATCATAACACAGTAAGGCAGTTGTAAGGTGTAAGGAATATTCCCAGGAGTGGCTGGCCTACCAAAAGTACGCCAAAACCTGATCAGTAACTCATCAAGGGGGTTACAGAGGAGACACTGTGCCATGAGCCCAAACAAGTCATTCATCTTTGAAAACCTTCAAATTTGGCTGCAATGTAGATAAAATAACATAGAGTATGGAAAAAAAAACTAATAGGCCCTAATTGTGACTAAGAACCCAATAAAATCAGAAACAACTTGCTGTCTTTGAACATCTTTAAGTCAGTAAGCCGGTAAGTCATACTAAGAATGCAAAAACGATGGAAAAGATATCATGGAGGTGTGTCTGTGCATGCATCATTGTGTGCATCAGTTGGGGGTGTTAGCAATCTGCAGTGAGCTGAGAGGAGACAAGCTGCACACAATTATCAGAAACATAAATACCTCAGCGTGCTTAAGCAAGCCATTAATCAGATATAAATAGAGTGAAGGAGCCCTTTGTGATTAACGAGGTGAGACTTGCTGCTAATTACTGCTTCCCTCTCTTTGGGTAATTAGGTCGCCGCCTTAGTGAGGATGACTGAAAATGTAGTGACCCTACCCCTCCTGCACCCTAACATACTCCTGCTTTACTGTCTGCTCATCTGTGACTGTGGCAGAATGCTATCATGAGTGATTGTGAGTTTTCGTCCATGTTTTATATACTCCTTGTACCCTTCTTCAGCTGGTCAGTTAAGGAATAAGAGATAGTGCCCTTGGAATGATCAAACTGAAGCTGCAAACTGGAAGAAAAATTAGAATTTGAGGATGTGGAGTATGAAAAATGTTGCCCATTGTTCTTAGTAAAATATCTCAAATTCACAATGGACTGGACAACTGGATCTTTGTCCTGTTGGAAGGTGAACCTCCACTGCAGTCTCAAATGTTGAACAGGGTTACCCGTTATTTAGCTCCATCCATCTTCCCATCCATTCTAACCAACTCTACTGTCCCTAATGAAGTAAAGCATCCCTACAGCATGAGGCTGCCACCACCATGGTTCACAATGGGGATGTACCGTGTTACTTTTTTACCTCCTTCCAATTGTCTGGTGTATATCCTGCATGGCTTGTTGTAAATCACAAACAGGACGTTTCTTTCCACAATGCCCTTCTTATTGCCATCTTTCCATCAAGGCCAGATTTGAGCCGGGAATCTCTGCAGCCCCTCCAGAGTTACCATTGGCTTCTCTGATTAATGCTCTCCCTGCCCAGCCTGTCAGTTTAAGTGGATGGTGAAGTCTTGGTAGATTCGCAGTTAGGCCATATTGCTTCTGTTCTCAAACGACAGACTGAACAGTGCTCTGGAAACTGGAGTACCCAGAGAAAACCCATGTAAGCATGAGGAGAACAGGCAAAACTCTACATAGAAAGGTCACACCTGACATTTGAACTCAGAACCTCCTTGTTGTGAGGCAACATTGATAGCCACTGCATGGCAACCTTTTAAATGTGATCCACCCTGGATTGATTGATGACTTGTGCTACATACTATTAGGACCATGAAGATGTTTACGATTATGATGTGCTGTTAAGCCTAAACTAAACACAGAGGGAATGATCTCTTTCTGCCCACCTGAAACATGATCCAGAGCATCTACCTTGCAGAGATGTTGCTTCATGAGTTCTCTGAAATAACACTTCTGATGGATGTTAATAGCAGCTGCATCAACACCTCCGTTCTTCCAGGCCGCAGCCTCCCACCACCGCCGGGCTCACGTTGTTGCTTCCTGTCACACTCCTTTGGTGATTTACAAGTGTAATCCATTACTACACACTTACACTAATTTTCTGCAGTGGGATGCGGCTGCTGTGACCTTTTTATTGGAAATGAAAATAAGTGGAGGCGCAGAACAGGCGATATTGGATTCTGTTGTTAATTAATGTGTGTATTATCTGGGTGGATGAAGCCGGGAGGAGGGTGATAATTGAATTACAGTCAGTGAGTTGGATAATGCACTGTTGTAATTGTTCCACTGTATAAGACGGCGCTCATATTAGGAAGACGAAGCGTGGGTCTGATTCGCTTCGAGAGAATAGTAGAAGTTATTTGTTTGGTTTTGGGGTGTGAGGCATGAATTTAACCATTGGGTTAGCGTAAACAAACTAACAAATAAGTGTCTGGGTTACTTACAGTGCACAATTACTCTCTGTTTTATTTCCCTTACTGCATTTACTTAAACTGATTACATTTAACCAAATTTGGCTGAAAAGCTAAAATCTTTAGCAAAGGAAGGTTGAGTGTTAAAGAAGCAATCTAAGCCATTCTCTGCGTGGTGTTCTTTTTTCATACAGAGATCCAGCAGAACAATATGAGCTGGTTTTATTTCAAATATATAGATTTATATATGTAATACCATCAAATGTTGAATAAGACGAGTTTAAATCCTAACAGGTTTAAGCATTAAGATCCTTTTTCTTTGGGTTGTGTCGCCATCTTGTGGACATCCGTGGTACAAACTCTGAGCCGTCTCATTTTTTTGGTGTGATCTGCACCAGCTGAAGTCCGTATGAAGGAAAGTTAAATGAACTTTGGAAAGTGTGATTGCCCCCCGAAACCTAATAACTGGTTGCGCCAATCTTAGCTGAAACAGCTGCCATCAAGCAGCATGTCAGAAAACGTCAAATGGATTGAAATCCAGACTTTAACTAGGCCACCGAAAAAACTTTTGATACATTTGCTGGGGTGTTTTGGATCACCATCCTGCTGCATAATCATGTGTGCTTCAGCTTCAGATCACCTTCAGGATTTTCTGGTACAGAGCAGAATTCGTGGTTCCTTCAGTTAAAGTAAGTCATTTTCATCCTGGAGCAGATCTGCCACCATATTTATACAAACAGTAGCTTTATGTTTTTGCTGCTCTTGGGCACTGAGTGCTGTGAGGTTTCTACTCTTCCCACCATTAGAACATCACAATTCCAGGTGACAAACTAGCTCACACACACATGCACGCACCCGTATAAATAATCAAAAAAGTTAAAGGTCACACAGACACAGTTTCAAATTTTATTTATGCAACCTGTCTATCAGTCTCCATCATCAACCTGTCTCTATCATCTCCAGATATTATTTTTGTAGGGCAAAACTATCCTGGCACATGTATGCAACCAGCTTCTCCATCTGGTATGCCTGAAATGACTCAGCAGGGAACATGGGGAAAAAGAAGCAATAGTAATAATGCGATTCACTAAATTGACAAAAACAGTAGAAAATACAGGGGTTGGACAATGAAACTGAAACACCTGTCATTTTAGTGTGGGAGGTTTCATGGCTAAATTGGACCAGCCTGGTATCCAGTCTTCATTGATGCACATTGCACCAGTAAGAGCAGAGTGTGAAGGTTCAGTTAGCAGGGTAAGAGCACAGTTTTGCTCAAAATATTGAAATGCACACAACATTATGGGTGACATACCAGAGTTCAAAAGAGGACAATTTGTTGGTGCACGTCTTGCTGGCGCATCTGTGCCCAAGACAGCAAGTCTTTGTGATGTATCAAGAGCCACGGTATCCAGGGTAATGTCAGCATACCAGCAAGAAGGACGAACCACATCCAACAGGATTAACTGTGGACGCAAGAGGAAGCTGTCTGAAAGGGATGTTCGGGTTTCTAACCCGGATTGTATCCAAAAACATAAAACCACGGCTGCCCAAATCACGGCAGAATTAAATGTGCACCTCAACTCTCCTGTTTCCACCAGAACTGTCTGTCGGGAGCTCCACAGAGTCAATATACACGGCCGGGCTGCTATAGCCAAACCTTTGGTCACTCGTGCCAATGCCAAACGTCGGTTTCAATGGTGCAAGGAGCGCAAATCTTGGGCTGTGGACTATGTGAAACATGTATTGTTCTCTGATGAGTCCACCTTTACTGTTTTCCCCACATCCGGGAGAGTTACGGTGTGGAGAAGCCCCAAAGAAGCGTACCACCCAGACTGTTGCATGCCCAGAGTGAAGCATGGGGGTGGATCAGTGCTGGTTTGGGCTGCCATATCATGGCATTCCCTTGGCCCAATACTTGTGCTAGATGGGCGCGTCACTGCCAAGGACTACTGAACCATTCTTGAGGACCATGTGCATCCAATGGTTCAAACATTGTATCCTAAAGGTGGTGCCGTGTATCAGGATGACAATGCACCAATACACACAGCAAGACTGGTGAAAGATTGGTTTGATGAACATGAAAGTGAAGTTGACCATCTCCCATGGCCTGCACAGTCACCAGATCTGAATATTTTTGAGCCACTTTGGGGTGTTTTGGAGGAGCGAGTCAGGAAACGTTTTCCTCCACCAGTATCACGTAGTGACCTGGCCACTATCCTGCAAGAAGAATGGCTTAAAATCCCTCTGACCACTGTGCAGGACTTGTATATGTCATTCCCAAGACGAATTGACGCTGTATTGGCCGCAAAAGGAGGCCCTACACCATACTAATAAATTATTGTGGTCTAAAACCAGGTGTTTCAGTTTCATCGTCCAACCCCTGTATATCTATATCAATATTGACATAGTTTTACTTAAAAGAAAAAAAAACCTATTGCTGTATTTTATTGGGATGTTTGGTTCTACTTTTCTTTCTCTGATGTACACATGGCAATGATTCCACTTGAGAATAATTAATGAATGTTTATGGGGAAAAAAAAAAGCTTTTTTAGATGAATTTAGTTTTTGGATGTAGACGCTTTTTAGACCATATATTTTCTGCAAGTTAAGCCAAATAGTTGACAGTATTTACAACATAAGCCTTAGAACAATCTTAATACATAGGTATAAATTGCGGCAGTTAGCTACCAGAGCTGGGATTTTTTAATGTTTGCTAAATGCTCAATAAAAAGAATTCTGCATTGAACATTTGATAATTAGATGTAGACTGGAAGTGGATTCAGACCCACACATCTTGGATTGCGCCATCTCTAAAAGAAATCATTTTGCAGGTAATGTCAAATATTCTGATCTTCTCCCATCACCAAAAACACAGTGAAAGGAAGGAGGCAAAATAAAAAACTAATTTGTAAATACTTTAATTTTCAAAAGCATTTACTTCATTTCATTCAAGATAACCTCTTACACCAGGAAATCAATCAATTTATTGTAATCTTTAAAATAAAATAATTTAAAAAAAACATAAAAATTCTGCTGTGTACATTTTTATTCAAATAGTAGACTAAGCATTACATTACACATGCCTGCTGTACATAACATATGTTACAGTGGCCAAAAAGATTTAAGGGCACATAGTTCAAAACTATCTAAAATAATTCAGAAAGTCAGAAATACACATATACATCAACAGAAATGATCGTTAAAGCCTGTTAGAATTATTAGTCATATAGAAATTAGTCACATTTGAAATCAAATTTTGAGAAAGTAAATCAATGTAAATTTGCTTAAAGTAAACGTGGTCTGAAAGTCAATTAACCGAACCCCCAAAAGAACTCTACCGTCCAACAAGTCCAAGCCACTCTCCATCAACCGTACTCTAGTTTTCACATCAATCTCAGGCCCAACTTCCCAGCTACACTGGGTTCGCCTCGAGCTGCCCATTTATCTTTCAGTTCTACCTCATCAATAAAGACAAGAAATTTAAAGACGAGTGAATAGGCTTTCAGCTTCACTTACTAGAAGTGTAAATTTCACAGGTTATGCAGGAGAACTAACCCTTGAAATACCTGCTCTTAAGCAGGTCAACAGAGCATTTTCACCTCACTACATTCAAAGGTAATTTGGACAGGATTTCCATTTTAAAACACATATATAAAAAACATCACTAACTTCTTCTTCTTCTTGACGACTAAGAATCCGTTTTTCAACATTAAGAGGCTTTCAGTGACTGTAAGAAACCTTTTTCTCCCTAACAAACCCTCATCGTCCAGCTTATTAATATGTTACACTAGGCATGGGCCAATTACTGACATAATACAGGAAAAAAAAAACTAATAAAACAAAAAAAAAAAAGTTCATGGTCCTTTTAACAAGATGCCAGAAAATGTGCCGGACTGACCAGAGTTTATTCCAGCTCTATGATGTTTAGAATTATGCAGCACCATTCCTCCCCCACTTGTTGCTGCACACTGCTGGTCAGCTAGGTGTAGGAACAACAGCTACATTTCCCTCCTTGCATACAAGAACAAATTCAGCTCTTTGGAAATATTTACGGTTACGAAAAACGTGGACCATGTGGAGTGTGGAAACTTAAGGTGCGTCACCCATCATCGAGTCCAGAATGTCTTAAATCCACGGAACAGTTTGCAAGGTACAAGCGAGACACCTGTTTAGCGCCAGCTGCAGGCGAGCTCCAAGTTTAGCCTGACTAGTCAAACGTCCAGCTAAAAGCTGTAATATTCTGTGCCAAGCATGTTTACAAAAAAACACAACCACATTTGACTAATTTCATTCTATATTTTTGCTTTGTAACTTCATGTATCAAAATGATCATTTACATGAAAGATAATAGTAAGCAATGTTACACATTGCTAAACAACAGCAGCATGAAATTTGGGTATCAAATCAATTAGATCATGTTTTACATGTTTATTTTACATTTTTTATACAAATCTAGTGATATTAGGCTATTTTTACACAAGGTTATTATGGTAGTCACACTCTGACCCATGCCTCTTTTAAACAAAGACGTTCACTGTGCTCGTCCCCTTATAAACACCAATAATCTAAACAAAACCAAGAACTGGCTCAGACATTTGACATTCAGCAAAGCCGAATCACACTGAATCAATGTGTGATTCAGGAGCGGTCAGTATAAAGTACATAATGAGACCCAAACTGAACAGAATGGTGATGGAATACTACAGATGATTCCCACAGACAGTGTAAATGGTTTGGTCTTGTCCAAAACAGTATAGCTTACAGTCAGTCTCACAGTGAGTTCAATCCACTAAACACTACTGACCTATTGTACGAGTGCAACCATGTTTTCCTGCACGAAATCATGAACATGGAATGTTCAAATTCCTCTGAGGTGCATATTCCTGGAAGCAGTTAACATGAAAAAAGACCATCTAAGTGCCACAGTAAGCATGAAATCTACATTAAAGTGAAAACTGCCTGAAAGGTCAAAAGGCGATCCAGTGATACACAACGGTTTAGCTCAATGGAGACGTTAGAAGTAAACACAAGACGCTTTCCTGCAACCCAAAATACAACAGTCCTTCTTTAGCTGCACAGCAGTGACTACATGGCTACTCAGGTGTAGCACCCATATGCAGCACTGGGCAACATAAGGGTGAAAACAGAGTCAGGAGGAAGGGGTGGAGCTTGTATCACACGAGATTCAAATAGAAGTGGCCTTTACCTACCTCCTGTATTAATTCCTTGGAACACAAAGCTGCTTTTGTGCATTTCTTTATCCTAAAAAATATTTGTTTTTTTACCCTTAAGGTACTTCATGTTCTCCAATATTATGTACATATGGAAATAATCGCAAGCCAATCAAATTAGTGTTTAGGTCGCCTATCAGACATCCAGGTGTCTGCTTAGTATCTGGTTTGTAGGAGACTTTGTTCTGTCTCTGTAACAGTTTATACAATGAAGTACTTGGGGAGGCAATGGAAGTACAGAGTACAGTACGCTGGTCTAATGCCCACATCCCAGATGATATCAGTACAAAACAAGTGACTCAGTGAAAACTATTTAGCCACACGGGCTTCACATTATAACAGGATTTACATCCGTTCTTCATTTTAACCCTCAAAGTTAATTTCCAGATGTATCTGCAGATGATCGGACTGCATTCTGTCCAATCTCTGTGGAAAAGGACAATGGGGACCAAACAGCAATTTCAAGTTGAGTTATTGTTAACACAGTCCTCTAGAGGGCACCCTGCAGTCACCATGTGAGGGGCAGGGAGAAAGCAGGAGGAAAGGAGAAGGAGATTATCTGCTTTTATTCGGGCAAAGTCAGTGCAGCCGTCTCTGGTTTCATCTTGAAGTACTGGTTGAAGCGCAGCTTTGCATATCTTCAGGCAGAAAAGAAAACAAAAAAACAGAACACGGTCAGCGATGAGATAAAAATGTACGGAACAAACTATTCTGTATCAAAATATTTATCTGCTTCAGCACATTGTGCACTGAAATGGCAGAAAGTCCCTGTTTGCTACAGCAAAATTAAAAAAAAACACAAGTGTAAGTGTGCCAGCTTGTTGTAGGACAGAAACATACCCCAAGAAGTCAAAGCCAATGGTGGAGAACTTGGCCTGAATCAGAGCCCAGAGACCCCAGAAAAAATGAGATGCCTGGACACAGAGAAAAAAAAGAGTTACAAAAGGTAAATTTAAAAGTATTAAACACAAAAACAAACAGCTGACATGTGATTCACCCCCCCACACTCCACATCGCCCTCTATTCCTCTTAACGGCAAACAATTGGTAAGAAAGCTCAGAGAGAAAGAGCCGTTGGCATGTCTTCCATTCAGAGCAGGCAGCTTACATGTCCATCTACTCTGTTTAAAGCATACAAGTAATAATCTTTGTTTACTGTTGCAGCACTGGTTATCATTATAACACAAAAATAACCCAGAGATTGTTTTTTACAACAAGAAAGATTGTAGTGGCAGCACAACAATTTACAATCCGTTTCATAGAAGCAACAGTCAAGGCCCATGAACAAGAGCTCAGTCAAAAACAGCAAAGAGTTTGGTTGCGCCACCTAAGCGACCATGAAGTAAATGGAGATTTGGCGCCCCCTTGTGGTGCACGCTATGTAAGCCGTTTCTAAAATATAGTTGTGCTCCAGGATTGGTCGTTAGGCTCGGCTCAGTGACTAAAGGGCTAGTGTGTTGTTTTTTAAGGAATCTGTAATAATCTCTGAACTACATTAAAGTCAAATACTTACCAAGGCAAATTTGTTGACCTGAACATAGAGAATCTCCACCTCTCCGTCAGTGACCACAACATCCTGGCCCTTGTGCTCCTTGTACGCCTCCAGGTAGGAGCGGAGCCACTGTAGCTGAAAGGTCCGCTCTGGGTAGTGACTATAGTCCACTTCATTCAGACCTAAAACAGGAAAACAGTGAATAATTGGAACTTCCACCACAGCACAGTGAACCATTTGACATTTTTGTAGATTGATTCTTACCAGCAAACTCATTGAAATGATTCCCAATATCATAGGCTTGGTAATTGTACCCTGCATACTCGTAGTCAATGAACTTTACACTGCCTGGGGGACAGAAGAAGCATTGTTCAGACAGTGATACCAGACACGCAGAAGAAATGATTATGTTGTTTCCCTTTAATAATGTTAAGGCTCTATATTTTATTCCACTAAAATGGACAAACTGTCTAGGCAGCCAATTTCAGGGGCGAGAAGTAAGAGTTTGCATTTTGAGGCGTAGATAGAAAATGGAGGAAAATCCAGACAGGAATATGGAGAGACACCTCTACCTAAAAATGGTTTCAAGGCAGAACAATTTCTAGCATTATGTAGAGTCACACTAAAATGCTACTTTCAGTAAGTTAAAAAAAAAAAGGATAGACTTTACATTTAAATTCAACTTAAATATTTATTTATGGAAAACTAAAAACAAAAACAGAAAAAAAAAAGAAGAAAAAAGTTTCCACATTTTCACTCAGGTTTTAAAGTTATCACCCAGGTTAAAATGCATTATAGGAAGACTTTGTTTCTTCAGTCTTAAGCGGAAACATGCAGACACACAAAACTGGCGAAAATGTGAAAATGTGTAAGGCACGGTGCAACACAAAAAAAGTCTGGTGGGAAGAGGACAAGCTGACTTTCCAGTTAGTGTTTGTTTTGGATACATGTGCAGGGTAAAGGGAAAATGGCCAGACAAAACTTTTCAGAAAGACTGGGGAAGAAAAAAAAAAAAAAGAGATGGAAAGAGAAGTAGGTCAAAGTGTAAAGCATAAAGACACAAAAACACAGACCAGTCTGCAGCAAGACAGCAACACACCAGTTTTTATAATCCAAAATACTTCGACTCATTTATAAACCTTGCATAAGGTGGGAAATTTAGCTTATGATTATTTTGTACATCAGATCTTTGTGTATGCACATTTATGTCAGTTTTAGGTATCGTGGGTAACATTTGAATATGGGATTGTTCCTCATCAGTTTACTTGGAAGATTACAGAGGCTGACTGCAGACATACCATAAGCTACTTCGTCGTCAATGACTTCATCAAAAACATTAAATACATATTCTTTGTTAGTTTTTTCACAAGATGCAAGATAAAGGAATTTTTAGCTTCTGAAACAGGAGTTCATTTTTGGTCAGCAGCGTTTCTGCATGAATCCGGGCCGCGCGTGGGAATAACTGCTGACTGTTTGAACAGAACATTAAATACCACAACCTCCTGATCAGCATGTAAGCAGTTCGAAACATTCTGTGTCGGCGGTCGTCGCGTCCGTTATTGGGCACAGGAGGGAGAGTTTTCTAGAGCAAACGATTTTTAAAAGCAGCATGATCTCAAGACAGTTTAGTCTCCCAAAGCATGGAATTATGGAGTCGTGCCAAAATCTAGAATAAAAACCTGGTTCTCCAAAGCCACAACAGTGCAGGTGCCCTCCACACTGGGTTTGCTTTTTCAGCTTGAGATGAGGTGAACCCAGGCCACTGTGGAGCCATACTTCAGTGGTGTTGAAGAGAAAACGGGTCTGCCCTGGATCAGCTGGTGTGTGACGTCATTATGCCTGTACAGCTCTGCATAAATATGCTCTGGATCCTCTACAGCGAGATGAACCGATATGAGTCTGAAAGCTGTCAAGACATCTGGGGAGAGTTTATGTGAGGAAGGAGATTTTATGTATTGTATACGTCTGTTGTGAACCTGGCACTTTAAAACGCATATATTTTCTTATCTGCGATTCGTTCTTTCATGTTGCAAAATCTTTGGGCGAGGTCACAGAAAACTCTGAGTTAATAGGGTGTGGTATGTAGTGATTGTTTGTACTACGTGATCTTTCAGTATGGTTTGAGTGACATGAAATTTGTACTATTATCATTTCTGCAGCCAAATCAACAACAGTTTGATGAAACGAGGCTCATTTAACCAGGTGCTAGCCCGAGTCTTCTGCTTCCTTTTTATTTTAAGCTTCATTTTTAATAATGTAAAAGGAACTTTTAAAATGAGTGTTGCTGCCTTGGCGCTTTTATTTTTTTAAACCACTGACAATGCGAAATGTCAGCATTAGTGAATGAACAAAGGGGGAAGTAGTCAGTCATGAGACCGTTTATCTCAAAATCCAAACCCTTACTTTGACAGGCCCGCTGATGCAGAAAATAAAAAAACCCAAATCCTATTTCCGAGAAGAAACCTAATCTAATCTAATTCACTTCACTTTTAATGTTCATCAATTCCTTAAACCTGACATATAGGAAAATCATTTCTTTCAGGCTGGACTATAGAGAAAGACACTTTGAGGTGGGTTACCAGGCGGCGTGTAGGTCCTAGCGGGACACAACTGAACACCTCCAGGCAGTGGCTATAGCCCCCCTGTGCAGCAGATGAAAAGGTTTGGGCAAACACATCTTTCACACATGCTCACACTCTCACACATTTGTCTTTTAACCATTCTCTCACAGTTTCCAAACATCAGGGCCTGCTGCCAAAAATTCCCATTCCCCCTTTCCTGTACAGCAAGTCTCTTCCCCCTACAGTTACAGTCACCTACCACTCCCCCCCCAGTGCTCTTTTCCTATTGGTCCACCAAAAATCCAATAGCGTAAGACCTCTGCTGCTTCTGCATGTGACAGAATCTTTGAGAGGCCTTCTTATGGGCCTCAATCTACATTTTTTTTGCCACATTGGGTAAGATTTTTGGCATAACATGAAAAGTGGGAAAAATAAAATTAAACCAGCTTGCGACTGGGCTTTTGAGACACAAAGGTAAGCATTATTTTTGGACAACACTAAACACCAAATTACTTTACACTTCCACCTCTGGTTTTTGGTTTTATTAATACAGGAAGTGGCACTGCCTTCTGTATCAATTCTTACCAACAAGTGCTTTCAATTCAGCAGCAAAAATGCACAGGAAGCAGCTTGGCAGCAACCGTGTTTTCTTTTCTGTGCTCAGCCAACAAAATGTTTTCCCCTTGACCTTAGACCAACACAAAGTAAGGGCACATTTATGCAGGGAAAGTAACAGGATATTTGGTTTTAACATCTTTTACCAACAAAAGTGTATTTGTATTCAGCCCACCCAGTCAATACTTTATAGAACCACCTTTCAATACAATTTCAGCTACTTGTCTTTCACCATATGTCTTTACCAGTTTTGCAACTAGATTTTTTACCGCGTTTCTTTGGAGGAGGAAAAAAAAAAAAAAGTCCATCTCATTAAAGGTCGGTGGACCGTGTTTGGATGGGTAATCGCGGTTAGTTCTCTGTAATACATAGTACTTTACATTACGGGGAAAAAAAGGTGTGTTTTGTTCACTTTTTCCCCAGAAGGCTTCGGGCAAATGAGTGGATCTTCTCAGAGCTTTCAACAACAGCTTTCTTCTCTGCACTTTTCAATAAAGCTTAGTTTGGAATGGACAATTAGTAGCTGTGTTGACAGAGCTGAGCTGTAGATATCTGCTCCTCCTCTAGGGTTACTACCACGGGCCTCTTCTTTGGGAAACGTTCTCTTCTCTGGCTAAAGGACCATCTGTTAGTAGGTTTCTAATTGTAGGTTTGGATGTTCCTTCAATGCTTGGATGGATGATCGAGGAGTTCTCTGTGGGATGTTCAATGATTTAAAAGGTCTCCACAACCTAACCTCTGACCTTCCTGGTGTGCTTCATGTTACAGTTTGGTCACAAATGGTCCCCAACAATCCCCTTAAGACTGCACAGAACAGCTGGATTTATAATGGGAAAATAAAATGATGCAGGTTATTAACTCATTTCTGAAGGCAACAACTTGTACTGGATATTTCTAAGGGGTATCAGAGTACAGGGGGCTGAATACAAAGGCATGTCATACTTTGTATTTGAAAAAAATAAAATAAAAAATGCGAAGCAACCTTGTATCCTTTTTCCTTCCCTATGAACTACTTTGAGTTGGTCTGTAGCATAAAATCCCATAAAATAAATTGAAGGTTTTCAGTTGTAATGTGACACTAAGTTCAAGAGGTATAATTAATTTCACAAGGGGCTGTAACGTGAAATAGTTCAACTATTTAAAAGAGCACTTAAAATCATCTAAAAAGATGACGTACAATAAGGCTGTAAGCTGCGGATGTCAACTATGGGAGTTAAAGTTTGTCATTTGTATTTTTGTGTTTGCATTTTAAAAGAGATCTGCTTACAGCGGGTGATCTGGGGTGAGTTCAACAACTATGATAATCTGAGCCTGTTTTAATGAACACAATAAAGCCTGAAACATGATTCTGCAAGCCGGAGCACATGTATAGAGAGTTCCTGTTCACACGTCTGTGTGTTCAAGAAAGGAATCGGGACAGAAAGTTCAGTATGCGTGGTAACAGTATGTTCTGCAGGTAAGCATATAGGCTCTCCAACAATGTACAGCTCCATTTAAACTGTTTTTACAGAAGCATGTTTCAGCCTTTAAAAGGTCAGGTTGATATTCTGCATTATTCATGTTCACTACGCCCATGAGAAGACCAGAACCAACAATTTCGACAATGCACAGTCAAGCTTTACAGGACTTCTTAACCACATTTTGAATTAAATCTGGATAAAATGTATATCTGAATTAAATTACCAGGTGTAGATTTATTCCCATTTGATGAAACTGTGACAATATATAGGAGAGAGCGTTTTATAGAACATACTGTGGCTTAATGATGGGGTTTTTCATGGTATGGTAGACAGGAGTAAACTGCAAAATGGATTTAATGTTAGTTTTAATCTTATCAAAAGGTAAAATGTCAGTAACATAAACAGAATATCACACCTTTACATTTTCTAACTATGTAGTCATCCCTGTGATTAAAACTGATGCAACAATATATTCATTTACTGAATAAAAATGTGTTTATCCTGATATTAAGATGTCATGTCAACAGACTGCCGATACGCATGTATGTGGCTCCTACTGCTGCCATGAACTCATCCCGATTAGCCTGAGCAGTGGGCACACTATGTGAGGGCCCCTCACAGTGTTGGTTATTCTCTCAAGGCGGTGCAGGGGCAGCCAAAGCCTCCGCTGTCACTCCTAGGGGAGAAAAGCTAGACACAAGGAGCTGTGAGAATTTCCCCACCCCTCGTCCCAAACAGACGAGGGGGCCGACAGCTCTTAGAATCCTTCACCCACCTTTTTCCCTCCGCTTTCATTTATTCTTGCATATTTAGAACAATCCACAACAAAGACAACAAGTAGAACAGTGTCACTGGCTAGCCAGAAAGATACAGCATGAATTCAGTTGCTGGTGTAAAAATAAGCCAATATGTTTACCGGTGATTCATATTATCAAGCTAGCAAAGACATGTCATCGTTTGTTCTAACTTCAGTAATAGCAGCACAGAATTAGAACATTCATACTTAAAAAATCTTTCTAATTCTGCACTTGAGCCGAATACAAACACTCAGCAGGAGGTTACGTCTGAGGAAATCTACTAAATGCAACCTGCCCAGAAAATAAATTAAAATAATCACACCACTACCCAGTCACACAGTAATGTCTGGGACTGCACCTCTGCAGCTCATACTCACCTTCTCTCTGGTTATAAATGATGTTTTTGCAAAGAAGATCATTGTGGCAAAGAACTACAGGAGAGTCCAGCACAGACAAGCTCTGCTGGAGCCACACCAGCTCTTTCCGGAGGTGCTGTGGGCTGGGAACCTCCAAGCTCAACCTGGAAAGAGCAGAAAGTAACAGAACGTAAATATTCTGAGCCCTGTTTCCACATTGAGCCGCAGATCAGGCAGGTAAGGGCCTCAGAGTTGCTGACAACTGGTTAGGTCAGTTATTTTTGTCTTTAGAAGAAAATATCATCTAATACAGGGTTCCCCAAACCCCAGACTCCGGTCCAAATCCCGACCCAGAGAACGTTTTGTCTGGACCACAGAGCATTTCTCATTTACTATGAAGACATAGACATTTTATTCCTGCCGGCTGCCGTGTCTGACTTTTTAACAGGTGTGATGGGCAGCTATGCGGGTTAGCACCGTTCTGGTCCACACTCCAACCCAGCTGGTGGCGGTAATTCACTACATGGTTGTATGCAAACCGCCAGAAAATGACAAAGAAGAAGCTATGCGGGGTCCTTGAACGGGGGTTACTAGCTTTGGAGCTCACGCTTGCTGACCGTACAATGACTTGGTGGTGCACAGATGAGTAAAAGAAGTGGACTATGAAAATCGCTCATTTACAGATGAATGGACTGAGGCATACGCTTTCCTTTTGACTTTTGTGCGGTGTCAGGCCAGGCTGCCTTATATGTTCTGAATCAATTGGACTTATAAAGAGTGGAAATCTAAAGAGACATTATGAAACCAAACGTATCCGCTTGGGTCTGACTGTAGGACAAGGAGAATAAATGAACTGAGTGGACATTATGAGCGAGCTTCACGGCTGATAAAACGGTCTCTTACAGCACAACAGTGAGCATCACTGCGAGTGCAGTAGATTTTAGGAAAACACAAAAAGCTTTTCACTGACTGGGAAATGATTAAAGAGTGCATGGAAGCTGTGGCCACACCTGCCAGGTGGAGTAAAGTATGTAATCATCTCACTGTGATGTGATGTTCTGCTTGGAAACCTGGGTTCCTGGGACTGCTGTGGCCGTTACGTAGAATTTCGTAAAACATGAGGAACAGGATGTTCATAGCGATGCTCTTCCTATTAACTGCTAGCAAAACCAGTTTGTTTTAAATCCCTTTTCTCCAATATTGGTAAAAATGTTATTTCCTATCTAAGCAATCAATACTAGATAATCATTTTCATTAATGAACACTAAATAGAATATCTTTAAATATTAACTGAATTTTAAAATGTCATTTTTTTATTATTTTGAAACAAACCTCATAAATGAACAACTGAAGAGGCTCAGGGAGAACTCAAAGTTAAGAGTCAAGCACTCACCTGTCATGCTCCTTGAAGCACTTCGAAATGAGCGCAAAGTACTTGCCCATCTTCAGCCACAGGTCAGAGCGGGGCACCCAGCCATTATGGGCATGGATGGCATGGTACCTGGCAAGCTGCCTCGCAATAAGCCTGCAAAGCAGAAGAGCAAACGGTTTAAATTATGTTGCTGTATCATCCTCCCAGTCAGAATAATAATAATTGAATTAAAAAAATAAATAAAATAAAATCCCCAGACATTGTTAACCATGCATAAGCAGGCTATACTGAGCCAGGAGAATCCCCCTGATGATATGAATTGACAACAGAGAATAATATTCCCGGTTTGATCTCTTCTCTTACCTAAAAACAGGTTGGCTGCGAATGTGCTCAGGTTCCAAGGCGGTTCCTTGCAGAAATTCATAGCAGAGGCCATTGTTGAAGGTGCAGTAAAGGCTTGGGGCACAGCGATGTGCATGCAGCACTCTGAAACTTTTAACCTCGTTTTCCCGGTCAACCAACAGCTCTGTTTTGTTGCCGTAAATACGGACCAGAACCACGTCTTGCATGACTGCGCCCACGTAACAGCCAAGCAGCTTGTTGGTTATTCCATCGGTGAAAAACTGCACAAAGGAAGACGGGCCAAGAGAGCATGTGAATCAGGGGATTGTGTATTGTTCAGTTTAGTGAACAGATTTGTGCTTAAAAACTCTCTAGGGCAGAGACTTGACCATGAGACTAGTTTCATTTAGTTCTCATTTGGTAGAACTGGATCTGCTGTGGCCACAAAATATGCTATGCTATGATAATGTTTCATAGATAACACCTTACCCGTGTAAAAAAATATAACATTTCTGTTTAATAAAAAGACATCTAGATGTAAATGGGTAAACTAACCTCCAATACTGGTTAATATCAGGATAAGAGACAGCAAGTGATTCATCTACATTTCATTTTTTAGATTTACCCCTAAATGTTTGACTTCTACCTGCACAGAGCTGATAAGGTGAACATTTTGGTATGTAACACGTGGGTAGAGTGATAAACACAGGCGCTGCAACAAAAGCAAATGAATGAAATGTTGTAAGGATAAGAAAAAACACCCCGAGTCCTTTTAAACATTACATAAGCTTAGAGAGGTGTGAGGATCTGGTAAACATTAATACAGTAAAGCAGACTGAAACAAAACTGTGACTTAGCTTGGCTGATTTAAACTGACCTGCAGACACAATAAAGCTGGAAATCCACTGGGGGATGTCCGCCGCCTATGTAACAGTCCCAACTGTTTACTCTGTCTAGGACTGAGAATGACAAGATTGTGTGGAATTTTATTTTTCCATGCTAAAGGAATGACTGGTATTTGCTGAAGCCTCCATTTTGCCTCATTGATGAAAACACGCAAAGGCAGCAGGGCATGTGATCTTTCATTCTGGTCATGTTTACAATGCTGAGCCGCACCCCTAGGTCATGACAGAAGAGGGAAATTTGTTGTCCTGCTTGTTCTTCTTTGTGTAGAACTCCTAAATTAGGTACTGTTTGACTTTAGTACATCAGTAACCTTAAAGGATTAGATTACGTAAATCATGCAAAATGTAAATGCAAATGCTCGACAGTCAAGCTCACACGGTTGTCGACATTTCTTCCAGAAGTTTCCCAAGTCGCTTTACAAAATCCTTCTGGTCTCTAGTATAGAAGTGGCTTATTGCATTCCCTAACTTTGATATGGTTTTCTGCCCAGGTTAGAATGTGACAGAAAAAAACGGATGCAAGTTGCACACCAAACACATTTTCCATGCTTATTTCCATATTCCCTGGGAACAGGCAACTCCTGCTGCGTGGCAGTGTGAGAACTGGAAGCTGTATGGATGGGTGGCGATGACAGTAAAATTGGTTTCTGATTCGTAGCTTATTATTCAGTGCTAAATTAAAGGGCTGTTTCAATATTTCACAGACCTCGGAACTATCTCTAGCTTCGTACACATTTAAAGCTAAACTGGATCATTCTACTGAACAGAGACTCTAGAAAACAAAGATTTAGATGAATGAAAACTATACATATGTGAAAAGAAAAAAAGATCTGAGCATTTTTAATGCTTTACTGGCATTATGGCCACCCTAGAAGAATAAAAATCACAAGATATAGACCTGGACTGAAATATTCTATTAGCAAACATCTACTCTACTTAGTCTTTAAAGAATGTAAAAGCTAGGAGTTGCCCTGGGCGCCATTCATGCAAGAACCACCACTGCTACAACATTTGCACGATAATGTTAAGGTTTTGGTCAGGTCATCTCCATAAACAGTTCTGTAACCTTAACTAGTTAGACGTGAGGTAGGTTTCGCAGGCTTAATAAAAAGCGAAGGCAAACTATTCACTGACTCCAAACTGACGCATATGCTAGTTGTAAAGTTAAATTAAATATGGATGGAAAGGGTCACCTTATAACTCTGCATCTATATACGTTTTTAGTATGCTATAAAATACCGTTTAACTGGAATATTAAACATATTTGTCCTTTTAGCGCCACGCAATGACTTTATAATCGCCAGTTTCGTCTGACGTCATCGACATTTATTCAAATGGGACAGCGAACACCAGCTTCCAACGGTAGCAAAAACCACTCGGATATGCCAGGGTTCATAAAGCGTGTGAAAATACGTTACAGTAAGAATGTAATAAAAAAATGTTTTTAAGAAATAAATAGTACCTTCATTTTGATTTCGGAAGGCTTCCAGTTCGGTCTGAGCTCCTTCATTAGCCGAAGTGCACCAGGTCGGTAGTCGTTCTCATCGACCGTCACTTCTATTTTGGGCACAGCGGGAGCCTCGTCTGGAACATGAATGTAGTCCGCCATGGCGAAGACAGTGTTTCACAAGATACCTCACGCAGCGAAATTAGCAGTGCTGGAAATGGCAACAGTGCGCAGCGTATGAAACAGAGTTCGGAGTCGCGGCTATATAATCCTGGTGCAGTCGCTGTGCGGCAACGCCTCTCAGAAAGAACCACCCATCTGTAGGGTAAAAAAGCTTTCCATAGGAAAGCGGTACGTACTAGAATGACTCATTAGAGCTGCTTGTTTATATCGTCAGCGTGCACCGCTGGCGGAGCTTAAGTCAGTAAACGTCGCATAACTCTTTAAGCATGGCTTTTAAAATATATAAATTACCACATTTACAATAATTGAAACATTCAACGGCATAAAACGTGAATGAAACTGAAAACAGAAAACTATCGTCTAACTGCCGTTTTCTCAGCAGTGAACGGACCTAACAAACCCAAACGTACACACACCCGCAGCGATCGCGTTTTTGTATACGTCACATCCGTAATTTATAAATTCTTAAAATAAATAATTGAGGGCATTTTGCATGATATTTCAGCATGACAAACACAAACTACAGTCATTACATGGCATAACTTTTCAGAGGAAGAACAGAAACAAGCAACCAAACCAAGCCAAAGTATTTTACTGAAGGACATCAAATATTAATTTATAACGGTTTTGCTGTAACAGATTAACGTGTGTAAAACTAAAAGAAAAAACTGAACATTATTGTGGACAGAAACAATAATCTGTTTAGAGTCTGTAATAATTAGCCCACAGAATAGTAGTTTAGGTGCCATATCAGCAACAAAGGTCATATCTGGGCTACAAGGTATAATATACAAAATAAATGATAAAAACTAAATAAATAGATAAACATTACCAGTAAATTCAATCAAGATTCTTTAAATTAATATCTGATTAAAATTAGAACTTTACTTGGTGGTTACTAATAAAAACATTTAAATGTTGTACATGTGAACAACCCTCAAAATCAGCCTCATATTCTTCCCAATGAAGAACAATTATTATAATTATGTTTGTGTACACAACACCTGTGTGATGCATGTCAGTACCAACTGATGAGGGTCCCCCATGCCCTGAGGCTGACAAGATGCAGGCCAAACACAGTAGTAATCCATCAGACAACAACATGAATGCCATGGACCTTTGCACCACCGCTAATATTAACTGTTATATTTACACAAGCCTATAGTTATTTCCTCACATGTTTTCATATGTGACTAACTTTTAACAGAAAATGTGGGTTTGTTTGCTTTATACTGTTAAATTCTGATTGTGAAATATCAAAAAAATATGTATACTTTTTACATTTCAAAACACAGAATGTCTGATTAGGTGTATTGGTCTGCATATGGCGCTGTACATAAAGGCTTTGATGTACGGTGATGGAGAATATTGCTCTCCATCTCTTTCAATCACAAACATATCTCATACAACACAATTTTATGACATGGGCCAGCACAAAGGAGTAGATAATAGTGAGGAGGAATGAAAATGATGAATGTTTTTTTTTTTTAATCCTTTTTTATTAATAGTTTTGGAAAGCACTGTATGCATAATTTTGTGAAGGACGTGATCAAATTTGCACAGTTATTATAGTTTTATTCCACAAAAGATTAATCCTTCAACAAAATTGGTCAAAACAAGTTGAAAGTCTTAATCCCACATAACATTCATGAGGGACTTCCCGTGGGAAATTTGTCTCCACCCAGTCTTGAGGCTCCTGGTGCAGCAGCGGGTTCTCCACCCACATAGAACCCAATAAGATTAGGATATTATATACGTCAGTTCTGACGCTATTGTGGCCTCCTTAAGCAGCTGAAATATGTATGATGGGAAGAAGACTCTTGAAAACCCTTTAACTTAGCCATTTTTGGTCATTAATTAATCAGAAAGTTTCAGGGAAAGACACTTTTCTTTAAAATGTGACCAGAAAAACAAGCAAGAGGAAATATACACTTTACATCATCATCATCTTTAGTGGAATTCAAAGTAAATCTGCAGCTTTATCCCTCCATCCATACATCTCCTGTGCCCGCTTGTCCTTGGAGGGTAGGCATAGGAATCATCTCATTGGGTAAGATGAGCTAGAAGACGTTTAGCCCTTTTAAATATGAAAAAAGCTGCATAGAGATTAAATCCTGCTTTATTCTTGTGACAGCAATAAAACCCACTCACTGTCTCTGTTCCTCAGGCCAGACCTGATAGCTTGGTTACTTAGTAACCCTCATAATGAATAGGTTACTTCTTGAGTTCTCTCCAAACCAACTGTGTGACCTTCTAATCCAGCGTCTCCATATGAACAGGGATTTTAATTGGATCTTGAAATGTGCCCCTCTGTTGACTCTCCCTCTTGACAATGAACAGGTTGCTCTCGTCCCATAGGCAAACAGGTGTATACTTCGCAACCTGAAAGAACTGCCCTGTGATCGTTCTCTCGTTTTCTATTTATATGCGTGTTGGGTAATTTTCCGTTATACCCAGAAGACATAAAATCTTGTTACTATACCAACCCAGGTCAGCCAACAGAGACACATAAATCGCTGTTAGCAGTTTCCTGCTTCTAAGTCAGTGATCCGGTAAATGCGAGCTCATATAACAAAAGAGTTCAGACAAACCAACAAGTGGTTGTACTTTTTAGTCTTTTACAGTTAATTCTGCTGCTTTCAACTCCAACCGTTTTTATGAAAAAGTGCTGTCGAACGGGAGTTTAGAGTCATCGAGGAAAACAATAGTAATATAATCTGAGATCAATTAAGGGGTTTGTATTTTAAATCCACTCCTGGAGTGTTGCCCAGATACCCCAGGAATGGATTTTCTTCTTAGATAAACAAGTCACGTCATTTTACATTTTTTCAATTTTATTGCCTTTTAATTCAAATTAATTCATGGTGGGTTTATTTAACCTATTAGCCTACTAATATTTTTTTTTCTAGAAAAACAAAGTCAAATAGAGACTACAAAGTGAAAAAGCATCCAATTGTCACTGATCCCCACCATCAAATGAAAAACCTTTTGCTCAGGTGCAATTCTCACAATTTATGTCTCAATGAATTTTCCGCATTTAAACATGGGATTTCTCTCATAAGTTCTATTTTTGTTCCAAATATGTATTCAGAATTACAATTTTACAAGGATTCTATAGGAATGATGCTGCCACCACATCACCCCATAATTATAAGGATGGCAGTTTTAGATCATGAGAGATGCTTGGCGTGTCCCAAACATAGTAGTACTTAAACTTTAAAGAAATCTGACCAAATGTTTTTTCTGTTTATATGTTTTAGGAATTTTCTGCATGCTATTTTTTCAAAATGTTTGGAGTGGTTCTTGGTCCTAATTGCTCAGTGGTTATGCTGGTGTCAGAAACTATTGCATGTCTAAAAAGATTGAAAACAGGTTAACTAAGCTGATCAGTGGAATCTGAGGATAAATACCAGGATAAAATCTTAATTTAACTTAGCACAGGGCTTTAATGAAAATTTAAACATTAATTTTGATGTCCTTTGTCATATCAGTTAGACTATGTTGCTCTTTAAAAACTCCCAACATCTATCTGTACTATTTTGTATTTCAGCCACTACATAAAATCCTGAAACATACTGATTTAAAGTACCTGTTTTAAGACAAAAAATAGGTACTGTGTGTAACTGCCAGGATATTTTCCTTTATCTTAGTGTGTAGGTTTACGTTAATAGTGAAATGATAGATATACATACATTTGCAACAATAAAAAACAATTGACTTATTTACACATATTTCTGAAAACAGTTTATTTTTAAATAATTAAAGCACATAAATACATTTGCACCCATATAGACAAAGTTGTTTTTTACCGTCAAAACCCTCCAAAGCAGAAGTATGGCATTATGAGGATTTATTTGTATAATAATGTTTCACATGCTTTGATTTCCAACAATTGTTCCATGCCTGAAATTCCATATTTCTTCCAGACTATTTTTCCCTGACAGGTTTGAGAACATTGACATTTGAGCACACAGCATTTATCAAACTGGGTTTTATTATCTGCATATTCCTCCAATCATGAAAAACACAATGTCCCATTCTGACATTGTAGTAAAGGGCTATTTGAGTGCTTTTTTGGATCTGAACCAACTTATAACACATGTACTTTTCAAACTTCGTATCTGTGCATTATGTCACGAACTCAACAACCCAAACGATCAATGAGTTGGAAAAAAATGAAAGATGGAGGACATAATCACCGTAAAAGGTCTCAATTCTTCCGAAATATAGATTTTTATCTTCTTGATAATAAAATAGTAATGGAGTCTGAAAAGCCCTCATGGTTATTCAGACTTGGAAGATGGTAAAAGCAAATCCCATTCATTTCCAGACAGCGTAGGAGCCCAGCAGGCTTCTTCAGAACGCGGTGATGCTCCAAAGTCTCAAACATGGCGGCGGCGATTAATCAAAGTAGTCCTCGATATCGATGTTGGGATTGAGCAACTCCTCTCCATACGACGTCAGGTCCATCTGGTTGAGGATCAGGTTTTCAAAAGTCTCCTCTAAGTCAGTTTCTCCAATCAGCACAGCCCCCACCATCCTGCCCCTGCTGAGAACCACCTGGACATGAAAATTAGGACCATTTGTTAAAAAATTATACTGTGGATATACTGTACTTCTTCAAGTTTTCAACAATACTACATCATATGGTTACAGTGTTGGGAGTATAGCGAGCTCTAAATTACATTCCTTTCAAAAACGATCAAATATTTTGAAGTTCCAATAAGTCAAAATGAAATCATGTGACAAAGGCAGTTCATCCTCTCTAAGTTTCAGGATCGCAAAATGATTCATAGGCCTTAAACTTACACTAACATGCCAAAACTTTAGTGTCCTCATAGGTGGACATTTTTCTACATCAAACCCAAACAACATCCCTAAAATGTGTCAAAAAATTAGGGAAAAAAAAACGGTATTAGGTGGTTTGCCTTTACAATTAAATGCATGTTTGCCATCCTTCGTCACATTATCTTGTATAGATTATTTTATCTTAAAAAGATTAAGATGGATGGGGCTTGCCCTCCAGAAAGACAGCAAGCCTAAATATACCAGAGCTACAAATTATAGCATTTTTGTGTTAGAATGGCCCAGTCAAAGTCTAGACCTAAATCTGATAAAAAATCTGTGGCAAGCTGTGAAAATTGCCCTTCGTGGACACTCTCCATTAAGTTTTACTGAGCTATTTTTAAGTATTTGTCAAAAACAAAATACAGATAAAATAAACTGCAGTTTGTGGTTGTAAAGTGACAAACTGCTTAAACTTTAAGGGGTTAGAAGTTGAAGGGGTAGGAATACTTTTGCAAGGCAAAAAAATGCATTGTGCTTTTTTTTTTAAGTTGCTGTTAATCAGATGATTTCTGTAGTTATTATATATTAATGACCAAAATTACCAACACAACTTGTTCAGACCTTTTCAAATTTGAGCCTTATGAAAAATACAGCCATGCTTTTGTTGGGAGTAATGTGGCTGGTATAACAAGATGTATGTAATTTGCAACACTGTGCCTCATGGAACCAAATCCCTCTAAAACACAGTATCTGTAAAGCTTTGCAGTAAAACACCCAGACATTTTGATCCTACCTATATGAAAGAGAACATATACAACTAGAGTCAACTAGAGACAATAACAGAATTATTGCATTAATATTCTTAACAGTATCATTGACCTTGACATACTCCTGGCCTTTGGTGCAGCGAACTAGCAGCTCATGATCGGACCCCAGACCCTGTGCATTAAACTTCCCCAGCAGGACCACCTGAGAAATAAGCAGAAACACTATGCAGTACTGAAAATGGCCTTGAAGGGTCTACACAGAAAAGGGAAACTGCAGTTCTGCGAGTGGCAGATGATTAATGATTGGTTATTGTTTACACAGCCTGGCGATCCTGCAGCAAGCACATTTCTTACCTTGTAGTTAAAGAATTTGGTGACATGTGAGAAGAGTTCGAAGCAAAAGTCCAGCTCGATCGACTCGGAGAGGACATCAGCCGCCATGCAGCGGCCTGCGTACCAGCCCATCTGACGAGCCTGTGTCCACAGGCGCATCTGCACACAGCAAGCACAACCACCAAGACAAAGACTGTTTTCTTTTACCTTTTTATATTAGATATTGACCGCTTAGATCATCTATCGTTTGTACTATTATTAAAGTCTTTGGTGCTTTTACCTGCTGCCAAAGTGGGCTGTGTTCCCAGCATGCAGTGCACACATCTCCTGCAGCGTACACATCTGGCTGTAAGGTCCTCATGTGATCATCTACTTGAAGGCCACCATCATCTGCCAATAAAAACTAAATAAGAAAAGTATGAAAAGAAATCCTGATTGTCAATAACATGTAATCACTCTCCTAAACAAATTCAAGATATTTTAAGTATTTTCCCTATAATTGAAAGTACTGGTCAGACGTTTACATACAGGATGTCATGTTCATTTCCACCAACTTTCAACTATCTAACAGTTGATTTAAAAAATAAAGGCAAAGAATTTGGAAGTAATTCTTATTTATAAATTCACCTGCTTTGTGTATTGCCATTGCCAGCAAAACAGTCCCACGTCATGATGCTGCCACCATCATGCTTGACAGTGGGTACAGTCCTTAGGTATGAAAGCACCACCTTGACATGCTTCCTGTATTTTGTTGCTACAGAAGTCAACATTTGTCTCTCCTGGCCATAAAAGGTGTCTGCAGAAGGCATTTTCGTTGTCCAAGATGACAGCAGCGTATTTCAGTTGAGCTTGAAAATGTCTACTTTAAAGCAGGAGCTTTTTTTCTTGGTCGATGCAGTTCAGGTCCAGGTAAAATTGGTTTCTGTGGATGGTGACAATGGTGTTCTAGTAGTTCCAAGTTAAAGACAGGCTTGGGTCTTGGTGGATCTAATTCCATCTATGTGTGACACTTGTGTCCTTCTATAGACCTCAGCAAAGCAGGGTCAGGTAAATACCCGAAAAGACTTAAGCAGCTTATATGAATTCAATGTATGCAGACAAATTAAAGCTACGAGCTGCAGTCAATCGTGATATGTAATGAGAAACTAATAGTTCTTGTCCTTTTCAAGCTAAAGGACATTTTAAAGCCTTTAGTATCACTTATTAAAATGTTTCTGTGATTGTGGATTAGAGACAATCGATAATAAATTCTAACTTGTGCAGCCAGTTCTATTTTATTTACACCCTGGAATAAGAGTGGTTCAAATAAATGATCTAAAAGTCCCTAAAAAATGTGACTGCATGTAAACATCTGACAGGAACTATAGAATAATGTGGAGACAGCTTTCAGGTATGCGTCTCAAGTTTTCTCACATTGTTGCCGTGGACAAATGGCTCTGTGTTTGGAATAACCCCTGTGGCGCTGACGACAAAATCGCAGCCAAATGTCTTGCCATTGGTCAGCTGGACATAAACCGGCCAGGATCCTGCTGAGAGAGAAGAAAAGCAGGGGCTGAGAAGAGAAAGAAAGAAAAGAAAGAGTTAGACAGAACTTCAAGAAACAAATCGAGCTCCTACCAGTGTCAGCTTCTAGAGTTTGCTTTGAGGAGAGGAGAAATTCTTCCGAGGTGAAGATCTGTTCCACTTCACACTGGTATTCCACTGAAACTCTGTGGGACACCTGAAAAGAGACAAGAAAAGTGAAGGGATATATGAAAAACTAGAAGTGTTTATTATAGAAAAGGGTCACACAGAGGGGGGCAGGTGTCTCAGGAGGAGCTTGGAGTTTAAAGCAGAGAAGAAACACACAATATCCCACCTGCTCTGCTCCCTGCAGCTCGATTCCTCGATGCCAGTCTGGCCCGAGGGCACTGCCAGGCTCAACAGTACCAGGGTTCTGCCCGCGGGAATATTTGTCTGGGAATGAAAAGACACAGACTTTAAATTAGATGGGAAAATACAGACAGGGTGTAAACGCTTAAAAAAAAAGTTGGTTAGAGAACATTAGAGAATAATCAGCCCCAACACACAGAGCAGGCAGGTTTAGGGAGAAAGCTGTGGAGATGTTTGAAGCAGGGTTTGGTTATAAAACAATATCTCAAGCTTTCAACATCTCAAGGAGCACCATTTAATTCATCATCTGACAATGACGAGTATGCGACCGCAGATCTACCAAGACAAGAAACTGTTCATCCAAGAGGCAGGTAACTCTGAAGGAGCTGCAGAGATCCACAGCTTGGGTGAAACAACCTATTGACGGCACAACTATTAGCAGTGCACTCCTCATTTGTGACCATAACAGAAAAGTGGTGAGAAGAAAGCAATAAGAAGTCCTGTTTGCAAACACGTAGGAGGAGGTTTTGTGACCAAATTGGTACATTTTGGCCTACATGCAAAACACTATGTGTGGAGGAAAACTAACACTGCACATCATGAATAATGATGGTGGCAGCATTATGGCTTGGGGATCCTTTTCTTCAGCGGGGACAGCAAAGCTGGTGATAGCTGATTGGAAGAAGCTAAATATAGTGCAATGCTGGAGGAAAACATGGTGGGGTGTTAAAAGATCTATCCATCCATTGCAATGAAGAATGGGCAAAAATTTCCATTTACACATATGCAAAGCTGGTAGTGAAATACTCTAAAAGAGATGTGGCTGAAACTGCAGTGAAAGGGAGCTAAACAAAGTATGAACTCAAAGGGGAAGAATGCAAACTTAAGGTATTATTTTCTTATTTTTTTACAAATAAAAATCTGATGTGTGAATTTGAATACTGTAATTGTGTATTTATAGGCAACAACAGGGCGATTTTGTGATTCTGCAGCTCTATGTGTCTCTCATGAGCACGGGTGGAGACAGGAGGTGTAAGAGTGGAGGTGAAACACACCCACTGCCAGTCAATTCAGGTTCAACAATTCACAACACGTTGTCCCCATTGAGTTACAGAGTAAGAAGGTTGCGTACTGCAGTGGCAAGTCCAGGAGTGGAAAAAGATATTCCTCTCAACATCCTATGATAAGAACCTGCTGTGAAGGTCTGGGCAGCATCAGGCGCTGGTTCCTCCATGGTATAGCGGAGTCGCTTGCAAGGACCGGCCACCTCTGCTTTGTTGGCCTCAAGTGACGGGATGAGAAACTGCGCCGCTCCGGCATCAAAGAAGGTGTTTCCGATGGCTTTGTCCTTCACAGCCCAGATCACCTCACACCCCTTCACCTCATACCTGAAAACAGCCTGCTCATTAATACCAAACGAATAAAGGCAGGCAATAGTTGGAGGTCAAAATGAGGAGCAATGACTTTGTACTGTAGACTTACACTAATTCCAGGGCAATCCCTCCATTTCCAACAATTACAATCCTCCTTGCTTTGGATAAATGTTTTTGAAACACCTGAAACCCAAACAGAAAGGTATCTAGCATGTTGCGCAACCTTAAAACAAGAGGTTATTCTTTCAAAGTTTACAGCTTAGACTGTCAGTTTAATCATTCAGAGGAGATTTTACTCATTCCTTCTCATGTCTTCAGTAATACTTAACCAATTTGTTGTTAAAGATGCTATCCAATGTAGCCAAGAAAAACATTACTGCTGTAATTCTGAAAAGCAGACTCAAAGAAAAGCATAAAATGCACTACTATTCAGAGCTCTGGTTAAAAGTTTACATGCAGCCATCATGGGAACATCAATTTTGGCTTTTACTGATTTATTGACCCATTTTATATACAACAAACTCGTTCATCATTTTGTAAAAACAAAAATTGGGTGCACACGTTTTATTTTTTTCATGGATTTTCTCTGATTCACAAGCTTGCAATTAAATATACAGGCTCAAATATATACATACACTCCAACAATATTTGGATGAATGGCCCCTGGGATGCTGTTGAGGAACCAATCCCTTTCATTTAGCTTCTGGCATATTTCCGACTGTACATGTGACCATTTTTTCTTATCAGAAAAAATGCAATTCATTTAAATTGTTTGGTTTCCTGCCTTGGAGCCAACTTTAAGGCATATGCCATAAATTCCTGATAGGGTTTAGATCAGGGCCATTCCGAGAGCTTTATGTCAGCCTGCTTAAACCATTCTGAAATCCCCTTTAAATTGTGCAGGGGGTCCAGTTGGAGCACCCACTGGTGTCCTGGTTTCAACCATCTGACCCAAACTGTCACCCTTGGATTAAAGAAAGCATTTTGGATGTTTAAGAGCAAACCAAAACCCGCCAAAGCTCAAGTCTTTAACAAACTAGAAGATGTGGGTCACCAGTGATCCATAGTAAGGCGAGTTGAACATCACCATGGAGTGAGAGGGTGCCGACCAAAAAAAAAAAAAAAGCCCCTCCTCCAACATTATCGCCTTGAAATTTGCCCACATGGACAAGCCAACTGCCTGCGGGACAAAAGCTTTAAGGTCAGACAAGACTTTGAGATTGAGCTATTTAGCAGCTAGCACAAGGAGTCAAGCTGAGGTGCTCAAACCAAAATCACTGTAAGAACTGTCAAGCATGGTGACACTGGTGCCCCGCAAACAGTGGACGGAATAATGAAGAAGTACCTTCAAATCTTTCAGATTCAACGGGACAACAAACCAAAACACACACAAAAGAAACTGCCTGGAATGCAAAGAGCAGGAAATCATTAAGCTTCTCAAATCGCAACCCTAAAAACAATTTATAGACAATTCTTAAAGGTCAGGGCTCCACCAGCAAACCAAAAAATATAAAAACTCTGTCTTTACTGATAAAATATGTAGTCAAATATCCAGGCAGTACAATGCCAGGCGCTTGCTGGCGGCTACAGAAAGTGTGCGGTTTCTCTGCAACTTGCCAAAGAATATTTAAACAAATATTAGTGGAGTCGTGTGTATATTCAAGCTTGTGTTTATAAGTCTGGTTTAGAAAAAATCCACAATCAATTCAAACTTGTGCACGTACTTATTCAACCTGAATAAAACAAATGTTTAAAGGGCTAATTTAAACACCAGAATTAAAATAACATTTATCCTAACGATGATAATGACGATGAATGTAAACCTCTGAGTTAGTAGGAACATTCAGACAGAGATGAGTAGGAATATGTGCAGCAAATCCCACGCAAAAACTATAAATATGGACAAATTGAGGTCCAGAAAAACCTATGCAGTTATTATTAGGCAGTACCTGTACACTATCTGTGTCCCGAATCCCTAGCACATTAGGGTTCTCCTGGGTCAGAAGCTTTGGACGGGCACCGCTGCAAATACAGAGCTTCTTGTACCCAAAAACTCGACCATCTGCGGTTTCCACACACTGAGAGATAGATGGAAACCCATGGGGACATTAATCAGTTCTGGACCAAGATTCAACCATTTTACTATGCTGTTAACCTGTGTGCTATAACTGTGTGGCCAGAAAGGAGGAACACTAATAGGGTGGAAATGATCAAATATTTCATTGGGAATAACAGCATGGATCAGGTACTTGCTTATTTATTAATCCTGGTTTACTTCTTACGTGTGAATGTGTGTGGAGTGATTTGACAGCAGAATGGATGACAGTCAGGTTAGGAAACTTCTCCTCTAGAACACTGGATGGTTTCTCCTCCACATCAAACTCCTCCATTGTTCTGGACACCTAATGAACAACAAAATAATCAGGATGTACATGAAGATTAATCTCCTCCCAGTTGGAGTCTAAAAACACCCCATAGTTCTACTACTCACCTGTTTATAGTTGGTTACTGCCTTTATGAGAGGACCTGCTGTAAACAGAGCCACGTCCTCTGATGGAAACTGAGATGATAGCTGCCAGTGGAGATGAATTTTTGTGTTTAAAGTTGCAGGACATTCATTACTCAATGCTAGAGGGCTATTTCACAGGTTTTACAGAACTTGGGCAATTTTTGATAAACTATGGCTCCGTCTATCTACTTAGACTGATCTTACCTAGGCTGAATTATTCTACACTAAGCACGGGTTGGTCACCAGTGTCAAGGTATTTTAGGGTATTTAAGTTATGGTTTCAAAATACATAAAATTCCTTTTAATAATATGCCTGAGAAAGCAGCAGAGTTTTTTTTGGCTGTACAGAGCATCAAATCATGCAGTGCCAGCCCTCCCCCACCTGTTTCTGGACTGCTAGCTAGTTATCTGAATATATTGCCCAACTAATTATCCAGCTTGTTGTACTTGTGTTACCCTAAAAAGAGCGGATTGGCACAAAGAACTAATATTCTGTGCAATAAGCATGTTTACTTGAAAACTAATACTAAATTTAGCAGCTGTTTATCTTACATGTTTGCTAAAGTCAACATTTCTTTAATGAATACTACAGTTTCATGGTATTCACCCTAAGGTTCAAAGGTCAATTTAGTTTCCACATTATGACTGTCTGTGTTTTTTGTCATTGGAAATATTGCTCATAAGAAGAATTTGCTTTTTTTTTGTATGCAAAGTAAAAAAGTGTGGGGGCCTTCTTTCAGCCAACCGACCAGCAGTGCACAGGAACAGGCACATGAGGAGCTGAATTGCAAACATTTATGGTTTGAACTTTCTGAGAAAATTCGGGCCACTTGAAAACTTTCATTAAACAGCTTTAATCCGTAATAATGGTATTACAGAACCTTTTCGGCGACTTAAAAACTAAAACCTTGGTATAACATGACTAGTCACAAAAAAACAGTTTAACTGTAATAACTAAAAATGGCAGTTTTTTTTCTTTTAAATAAAAGCAATTAGATCATGATATACATCTTTGTTTAAAATATTTTCGGAAATATCATGAAACCATGGTTTTTTTAACTTTATACTATCACACTGTGAAAATCTCATACGTACAGATCCTTAAAAACTGTATCTATAATTCGAGCAAGAGCTGATCAAATGTAGTGAAGATTCCTGAAAAAATGGAAATAACTCTTTACTTTAGCAACAATCAGATGCTAACATAGATGAACAGCTTTTAGTTACATCCGTGTGTTTTGTTCTTACCTGCTCCACGCATGTTACACCCGCAATGCCACCTCCGACAATCACGAACTTAAACGTCTTCTCTTTTTTACCCTCCATTAGTCGAAAAGCTACCAAGCTAACAATGGTACCAACGCTTTAAAAACATCTGTTTCAAGCTATTAAGAAGTTTAAACAGTCTGAACCAAACATAAGCCTTAAAATGTATAAATACCTCAAGTTAATTCTAGCAACCCTGTTTTAGAACTCGTTTGACGTAACTTCCGTATTTACATTTATCTACGGCAAGCATTAGGCGTGTTTTTTAAACGCGCAACACGTCTGGCTTACTAAAACAATTATATAAA
The DNA here is from genome assembly GCA_036173005.1 of Crenichthys baileyi. Classification (NCBI taxonomy): domain Eukaryota; kingdom Metazoa; phylum Chordata; class Actinopteri; order Cyprinodontiformes; family Goodeidae; genus Crenichthys; species Crenichthys baileyi. Next base: position 1,149,175 of record JAHHUM010000297.1, on the reverse strand, counting down.
TTTTATTAATACATAAAAATTACATGCATATACAGCTATTAAAAAAAAATGCGTGAAGTACTATCTTAATACCGAGCGTGTGCGCATGACTAAGGTCGTGTCAGTCAGGATTGCAGTTTGCATCTTCTCTCCAGTAGATGGCGCTAGGGTCATTAGAGTTTGTACAGTAGTTGGTCATGATGCCAAAAAGCCCATAAAGACTTAGAAATAACTATAAAATAATACCAAAATCATATGACAACGATAACTTTAAAACTTGGATTCCAATTGCGACTTAAATTAATAATGATTATGAATGCACCTATGACAGTTCTGCAATCTATCACATTGCTTTCTGTTTATTTATTTATTGTTGGTGAAATAATTCTAACTAATAATCCTGCTCGTTTCATATTCTGTTCTTTTTCAGGGTGTTTGACATATTTCAATATTTTTCTTATCTATTTCTTTCCACATTATTGTTAAATTGTGAGTTTGCCACATGAGTTTGTATTTTGGACAAAGCACAAAGTACATTGAAAATAGGATAAGTCAGTCAACTGTAGACTCTACTCTTTTTAAATAAAATAAATGTGGAAAACACATAATTTTCCTTCTACCTTACAGTTACTGAATGTACTACTTTGTGTTTGTCTAACGCAGAAAAATCTGATAAAATACATTGAGGTTTGTGGTCATGATGTAAAAATATGTGAAAAAATTCTAGTGGTATGGTTGCTTTTTCAAGGCCAGGTAGGTGTTAACTTATAGGGAAAGTTAGAGTTTATTGTTTCAAATAAATAAGCTTTCATATCAGAGCTGAAATTCCATCAAAGCATTCATTGGTTATAATCACTGTCATGATAAACAACCTGGCAACAAACGAGGCACGGAGCCATTTGCAGGCCTCACATAAACTAATCGACAGATCTTGACACGATACCCGTCCTCTGTCGGGGACTGTTTATTGGATAATGGCTGCATTGTTTTTTGGACTCATCAGTAAAAGCCACCACTTGTTCTATTTTTGAAAAGCCTTTTACACAGGTGTTAGCCACGCGCGGGGGTATTGATGTCAGCGTCTGAGATGATCAGGTCACTGCTAATCAAACAGGGGTTGATGCCGTGCGTCACAGTTCTGCTCTTGATTTTCATTACCCCGAGTAAGCACCGCAGGAGGACAACACATGACTATATGGGATACAACATTGTGATTGCAGTTTTGCCATTAAAAGTAATGTGGGCAAACAATGACTAATAAGCACTAGATGCATTCACTGCATATCACATGACTTTAGAGATAAAATGAGGAAAAGTGGGCTTAAATTATGTATAGGACTCTTGATCATGTAATTGAAAGCCTTGTGCTTTTTAGTTGGCTTTATTTTTATAGTCATTGTTGAAATTAAATGTGACATTTTTCATATAGTGCATTGTATTTGTCAGACCAACATACAGATCAACGCTCCGAAGCAGCATGGTGAGTTGAAGAGTTTTTCCTTTAATAATAATAAGACAAAGAAAAAAGAAACAAGAACAACTTTCATGAGTAAGCCAGACAGTGAAACAAACATGGAGCTGGGACGCAAACAGGGTAGTATACAGGAGGAACCAGTGACAACCAATGAAAACTAGAGAGGATAAATACTGAGGGAAGTGGAGTATGGACCAATCAGCAGAGGAGGCTAATCAGGGAGGAAATCAGGAACAGCTGGTGGAAGGGAGACTAGAGAATACTGTGGGAGAATGACTAATTAACACAATGAGCAGGGAGTGCAGGGAGGAAACAGAAAAACATCTAAATGAACTGAAGCTAGTAAACAATGAAACTAACTCAAGAACATTAACAAGGGGGAACCAGATCTAACCAGTGACACAAACTATACAGAGTGAATCTATTAAGCCTAAATGAACCAAAATAAAGCAAGTGAAGAACATGGGAGTGCAAAGAAGGTACAGAACTCAAACCCAAAACCTAACACAGGTAGATTCTGAAGTTATGTTTAAGTAGCCACATATAGATTTATAACATAATCTCTGTGCAAATACAAGATATTCTGCTGATGACGATTCACTAGTACTGAAAGAAAAATAAAGTACAATGGAAAATGGATGTGCTATACAAAACTGTATGATTTACTAACATAATACATATTAATAAATGTACCCATGAAATAATTTTTAATGAATATACCTAGATATTAAAGATTAATAGAGAGACAGACTGAGACACGAGGCCTGACATGGTTTCCTGCAGCATACCCAGAGAATTTTTAGCTCTACTGTTAACCAGCTATTCTGCAAGTCATCGGGGCATGTCTCTACCAACTTTGGAGATCTAGGGACTGAATTTATTTAGATTATTCATTGCAAAATGGCTTAAGCTTAATCAAATTGGATGAAGGGTGTCTCAGACATCTCAGATTGTGCTATCACTGATTTGTATTTGGATCTACGCCTGGACTTTGATTGAAACTGCTTTGTTGCTAAGGTGAATGAGGTAGAGGGCCCAGTCTTTTGCAGCCTCTGAAAGGTTTTCTTCCAGGGCTGCCCTGCATTTAGCTCCATCCATCTTCCCATCAACTCTTATTAACTTTCCTGGCCATGCTGAAGAAAAGCATCCCCACAGCATGATGCTACCGCCACCATTTTTCAGAGAAGGAATGGTGTGTTTAGGTATCATGCTCCTTCCACTTGACAGTGATGTACTGCTTTGTTTTTGTCTATTGCAGAAAACCCAGATAAATTACACTGAGGTTTGTTGATGTAATGTGAAAAAATGTGACAGTGTTGGAGAGGTATGAATGTGTTTGCAAAGGTCAGATGTTACTATCATGGAGGTGGTGTGTTCAAAGTGATGTGCAGTGTTGGTGTTTTACAACACTAGTTCCAATTAGAGTCTCATCTGACCAGAGGGCCTTCTTCCACATATTTGCAGTTTTGCCTAAAATGGTTTATGGCAAACTGCAGAGGAGGTTTTTTCAGTCTTTCTTTCAGCAGTGGCTTTCTTTTTGCCACTTTTCTGTAAAGGCCACATTTGTGGATGACCAACAGTCATCCTGTCCACACCATCTGCAAACTGTCTTCCTCTTTGCAAATATGGTCTACTTTGTGTTGTTGTCACAGGGGGGGCAGCTCCAGTCCTCTAGGGCTACCTTTCAGTAATCTGTAAATGCATCCCTTCTCCAACACACCTGAATCATAAAATGGCTCTTTACCAGGCCTCTGCAGAGCTAAATGACTGCTGATGAGGGAATTCAGCCATTTGATTCAGGTGTGTTGGAGAAAGAATGTATCTAGAAGTTGCAGGATAGTAGATCTCCAGGACTGTAGTTGGGCACCCCTGGTCTACCACCTAAAATAAAAAACAATCAATTTGTGGCTCTAGGGTAAAGTAACAAAATGTGGAAATGCTCAAGGCGTATGAACACTTTTGCAAATTTCTGTATGTCTGCATGTTTTCAAAGCTTGTGTAATGGGGCTTTTTTACTGTCTCCATACCATAGATGAGCAACTGTGTGTTGTGGCAAACAATGCATTTCTCTAGGGTTACCTGTGGCAACGCTATTAAACAGTCCATTCATTCATTACCTGTGGCATGACCTACAGAGACACGTTCAAGATCTGTCTTAAATAAACAGCGAGTTAAAACAGATGTTCATGATGTTTTCCACCCCAACCTGCTCAGGAAGAGATACTTTTATTGGTTTAGTAGCCATCTTGAGCTGAAACAGAAATCCCCTGCATGCTTCTGCACAACAATGTGCTTAAAACTCATAAAAATGTACAAACATACATTTCAACATTTTTATTATCAAAACATCATCGCAGATTTACATTAAAGGGCTTTACATTTCTTCTGTTTCACTGAATATTTCGTAAATTACTTTTTTTTTTTCATTTTATTAGTGCTGTATGTGGGAGAGAATTTATGACATTTACTAAGCTGGGAGAACACATACATGGATTTAGATGGTTTAAATCAAAGGCACTGTTTCTTGATGCTCATAAAATAATAAAACAATTATTCTTATGATATAATTTTTCACCAGAGTCATCATTCTCACATTCATTGTTACACATGATAGTTATATCTTTAGGCCTGGTATTCTCTCAGTTTGTACTAGAAAGGAAGGTAGCTGGGAGGCTTTAGGTCCCTCTTGCCGTAGGTGCTTGATCCCACGTTTGTCGGGACATAGACCGTTCCAATGGTGTTACTGGACCGGACCAGGAAGTCTGCCAACCTCTGGGTCACACAGGTGGCTGTGTTGCACTTTCTCTTCTGTAAGTGATGACTGAAAAGAACAAAACATCATGTTAAAACAGTCATAGCTGATATGTTTCCCACACAATAAAGACACTTCAGGAATGCGCACCTGTTCATTGCTGTGAGGCCCCTCTGTGGCCGTGTGCCCATGAGGCCAAGGAACGGGCCAGAGATTAGCTCAGGCAGTGACCAGCTCTCGTTGTCAGGAAGAGCACTTTCCTGCTCGTCGTCGGAGGAGGAGCTGGGACTGAAGTACCTGGATTACAGATGGAGAAAGGTCAAACCATTTCACGCTGATGATACCCTCTTTAAACTATTTACTAATCCCGAGAGACAGAGACAGAGAGAGAGAGGAGAAAGTGGCCACTTAGCCAGTCATCCTAGTGTTGCACAATGGAGTGCTTTCTCAGATAGGCGTACGACTTGCTTCCAGCTCCACTGTTACACACACGAGCTGGGCTGTCTTCCAGTCAGCACATTACAGAATCTCTACATCAAAGAGGCAGTTCTGTATAGTCATTCAGGTTTATTTTAAATGGGTTCAGTCAATATTTAAGCAAGGTCAGAGAATTGCTATCCATCTTAGAAATTCTCCAGCTCATTGCTCTGTTGCTGCTCACCTGTGGCTTGGAGCGGCAGCGATGCAGCGGAGCAAAATAAGTGCCGTGAGGAGAAACACAGGCACCCTGAGGTAATACATAGTGTTTATGATGCTGATGCCTGCAAAAAATCCACAAGGGTTTTTAAATACATTAGACTTTCTCCTGATGGAGTGTTACCAGCAGGGTGGAAAAGATGCATGAAAAGATACTTGAATAAAATAAAAAAATTAAAAATAAATCAGTGTTTCTTCAAAACAGCATCGTCCACCTGTACTGTCTAATTTAAAGCTATTTCAAATGTTCTAAAAATGTATATGAACTTTTCATTTAGATGAGGGTTTTCTATTCTGCAAAATGCAGATTGGTAACAGAAAAATATATATAAAAAAACACTTAAACTTAAAAATTAAAAATAGAAAACATTAATTCTAAAAAGCAGAACACTACAATAATACTAGATACAGTTTCAATATGACACAATAAGACAGAGGCTGAGACTTGGCATTATATATATATATCTATATTTAATATACTGAATTTTGAGTGCCTCAAAATATGAGTGAAAAGTTTCAAGAATCTATGCTTGTCATGTATTATAAAAACTGTAAATTTGTATCCATTCTTGCTCTTTAAAATCACCAGTGTTACTGAAAATGTTGAAAAAAAGCGGATTTTTGCAGAAATGTTGCATCAACACCTAACCTACAGCAAGAATTTAGGGTCAGTAGAAAAACAAATGTAGAAAAAAAGACATGTAGGATCAGTAAGGTACTCACTCTGTTTCTCGTGTGGTCCCCGTCTGACTGTGGAGCAATCCAATGGTTTGTCAGGCTGTCACAGTTTATAAGCTCTCCGCTCAAACCACTTGTGACATCAGCACTCTCCAAATATAGCCAAGCAATTTTATTTTCAAGCAGGGTTGAGGGAGGGGCCTTCATGTATATCACATCTCGTACACTCTTATACATTCAGATTTCTTTCAAACATCCACTGCACACACACACGCATGCAGAGGCATCTCTGTACGTCATCATCATCACCACCTTCGTCAGCATTGTCATCAGCTGCCGTGCTGGGACTGACCCGCCACAAACTTACACCAGAGAGAAGGACTCTGTCAAAGTGGGAAGTTTTCTTCCTGTTTGCCTTGAGACACCTAATGCAGTTTTAGGTCACCAAACCATAGCCCCTGAGGGCCTCCAAGGCAATTAATAATACATCTGAAGATGAATTTCAATTAATAATGAATAACCCTTTATCATTTTAACGTGATAAGTCACACACAACAGATTGCTAATTCATAATGTGATGATTAAAAGTAAGAAAAACACTTTGCATGCACATGACCTGGAAACCTAATAAAGAAACTAACAACCCCTTACTGTTGATTTTATAGTCACACCTAAATTCTTCAGATTATTAAATACATATTAATTTCAGAAAGAGACAACTTGAGTAGATACAAAAGATCAACCAGGCTTTAAAATCTGATTTGTTTATGAAGGGAAAAACAAATATCCATCGACACCATTGTTAAATCATAAATTGTCCGTGATAAGCCAAAAGTGTTGTTTCAGTTTTACTGCCAAACCAGTGCTGATTACTGCTTGAGGATCAAACAGCCACTTAAGCGGAACCTTTCTGACCTCATGAAGTATACAAAGAAATTCTCAAAAAAGTGACACACGGCCCAATCTAAAGATATTAAAAAACAGTTGAGAAACTAAATCAATGACAATTTATATGGTCTGGAAAGAGTTACAAAGCCATTTCTAGGTTTGGGAATCCTGTGAACCAAAGTGAAAACCCTTATCCACAAATGGAGATAACACGAAACAGTGGTAAACCTTCTCAGAAGTTGCCGGCTTACTAAAATTACTATTAATGACTCATTCAGCAGGTCACAAAATAAACCAAAACAACATCTAAACCACTACAGGCCTTACCTGGGTCAGTTAAGGTCAGTGTTCATCATTCAACAATAAGAAAGAGAATGGGCAAAAATGGCATCCAGGGAAGAGTTCCAAAGCTAGAACCACTGGAGACCGAGGATTTCCTGCTAATATTTTGGTGTCCGAAACCACAACATACCATCAGGGTTTTAGTAGAGTCCATGCACTTTTTTGTTATACCTTATTGGTGTATATTACAAATATGTACTGAAACAAAATAGCATTTTTCTTGACAGGAGAACATTAATTAAGTATAGCCCAAGCAGCAGGTGGGGTTGCCTAAAAGATTAGCATGACTCATTGGACAGTAGTGTCTGTCCACCAACCTGCTTCTAAAGTCTCCATGGTAACCAACTACTGTACTCGGCAAAGGGTGGCATTTATGACAAAAACTTCCCTTTTTAGCCCGGGTATGTGCAACAGCTTCAGGATTAGGTTTTGCAGCAGACATATTTGTTGTTTAGAGGAACCTGACAGCATACCTAGTATGCCTAGCCGGGTCATTGCTATAGAGCTGGTCAAAAACAACCAGTCCCTTACTTACGAGAGTACATGTTGAAGTTTTACTTGCAGCTGTAAATAATTTATCTTGCTATCCAGGGACAAACATTAGCAGAAAAAGTAGTGGTGTAGCTGTTTCTTACAGAGCAGATCTAGCGACTGTGGTTAACTGCTCTTCTGCCCAGCCTCTGTCTCAAAGGTTATCCTTATACTTCCAGCCCAGTATCCAAAACTCAAAATCTCTTTGCTTTGGATCTTGCTCATCTCTTCATTTGGTAGCAAAGTCTGTGTCCAGCAATGCAAATAACGTTATGAATCCACCAAGGCCTTAGGGAAGGTGTGTCTGACCATGACAAATCTGACTTAATATTGGCCCCTGTAGCAGTTTTTGATATGGCTCACTGCCCAGGGTGATATTTTGACAGAGGGTGACACAGGCAGTTGGAAAAAAAGGTTCTGTCACCTTGGTCCCAACTGGTTATCTATTGCTTCCAGGGATGTCCAGTCAGTGGGAATTGGAGATAGGAAGAAATTATGGCTGTACAATGCCACTGGCTAATGATGCTGAAGTTGGTATCTGATTCAAAATTCCCTTTTAGCTCTAAATACAAGTTGTTTTGCTAAGCTTTGACGTGCTAATGGGGATTTTAGGCTGTTTCAGTTTCTCTTATTATAATTAACAGCATTAAGTTTCTTTTTTCCTTGCCTTCCTGCCATGAGTGGCCATTAGTTATTGCAATAAAACACTATTTTACTATTGATTGTGAGATAGACTTTGTTTATATTCCCTTACTTTAACTTTGAGATTTTCAAAAGAAAGTCAACATTTCCAAATTGAGCAAGTTTCTAAACAGGCAAAGGTTGAAAATTTTGCTGTAATATATTCAGCCTTCCTGTTGTCTCCTGAGGTTGAACAATTTGGCTCTTCGCCACAAAATGTCTGTTAATCGGGTACAATTTTGACTGCGGCTGATGGCTCCTGTTAGTCCCCAAAAATGTTGATTACAATATGAAAGAAAAATTGAAAAATGTACAAAATGGCAACAGGGTGAAAAGACCAGAATCTAAGTCTAGCTCTCTGCTTGTCAGCCAGGCTGAACAGCAAATGTCTCTCTATGGAAAATACAGTTTCTCCTGAAGTAACTTCATGCACCTTTCTCTGACTTATTTTTAAACACCTCACTAATCCTAAAGTATTCCTACCTACAGTAGCAACTTCCACACCAAAGAGCGTTGTTACTGCGAGTTGACAGCACAGATCTCTAATACGAATAAGATTAGTTTTTTTTAAATCCTAACCAGGTCACAACTGGCCAGTTCCAGTAACCAGCCAATTTCTGAGTGCATCAGAAGGCACCAGTCACCACTACACTTAACAAACCGAGTAGTCTTGATGGAGAACTTTTAGGTCCTCTACACCTCCCAGAACTTTCTGCAAGACTCATTAGAGTTAAATGGAAATCAAGAAAAAATGAATAAATGTTTATTTCACATACAGTTTGCATGTAGCCTAAAACATAGCTTAGATCTAGATTCACCTCAGTCTCTCTGGATACTGATATTTAATTAGATTTTATCACAGTGGTATATGTACTGTCCAAGAAAAATGTCATTCTGACCAACGGATCCCTCAGTAACACTACGGTGCCGCATTTCACCAGTAAACAGACACATTTCTGCTTAAAGAAAGCAAAAGGAAGCTTTTTTATTTAAAATTTTAAGCAACTTTGCTCCCATTCACATTTAATACAAACACTCGCCCTCATGAGCTGCAATATAAATGTCCAGCATGGTTTGTTTCTGTTTTGGTGTTTAACATGATTGAGATCAAAAGTCACCAGGAGATGATTAGTAAACCAGCACCCTGCACCCACAGATTTAATGATGTGCGGTCTCTAATAATTATTGAGAGGTTCCCATCTGCAGTGTTGACGGTGTTTGCAGTAGATTATGTCCAAACATCTACATTCCCCTAGATGTTCTGGAGGGAAGGTGTTGTAAGAGAAGGCATGTGCCCACATAAGGTGCATTAATACCCCCCCAGCTTATGATGCATTCACAAACAGAAATAAACAGTGAGCGTCACCTAGCACCATTGGGAACACAAACAGAGATCAAAATTAATTGCATGGAAATGAATGACTCTTTACTCAATCAAGATGTTTGGATTTGTGCTATTGTTTAAACAAACAGGGCAGCTTTTCCTTCAGTGTGAAGTGTTAGTTACAGAAAAACATCAGTAGTAGATTTTCTTTGAGTACCTTTATATAATGTAAAACAAAAAATAAAGTTGAAAAAAGATATTTACATACAATGTCCCTCACTGTCTGACATTTAATCTGACTACACCTTCACTGTTTTAGGCCTGTTAAGATTACTAAAATATTTCTGTTTGCTAAATGTGAGAACAGAATAGTGAGAGAGATTTGTAAATATATATATATATATATATATATATATATATATATATATATATATATATATATGTTGCTTTTCTCAAAAAACACACATCCTTAGTATTCGGTAAAACATTGTGGGTATCCTACGACCTTTTAAACATGGTTTGCGAGAATGTTTATCTATTTTTCCTGACAGAACTGTTGAAACTCATTTGTTGGCCACCTTGCTGGCACACAGCTTTTTCTGCTCCGGCCACAAATTATCTACGAGACATCATCGGGCTTTCCCAGGCGGTTTTAAGGTATAATAATCTTAGTGTAAACATCTGACTATCAAGTAAAGTAAAAAAAAAAAAAACTACCTCTGTCATTATTCTTGTATTTTATCAAATAAAAAATAATTTTGGGAACCCTTACTGACCTAAAACATGAACGGTTTAGCCTGACTTAATGTTAGACAGTGAGAAAAAATTATCATGTCCTAATGTAAATGTGTAATTTTTGATAAATTCTGCAGGTGCTAACATCAGCATTACAGCTTATGCAATCAGAGAGCAGAGAAACATCTGGCAGAATTATAATGCTGCCTTTCACACCAACAAAGCATTAATTTCCATTTCTGCCAAAGTGGTTACATTCTAACCATAAGTAAAATCACTGCGAATGTGGAGGTAACGTGGAACATAAACACATTTCTTTAACAAATAAAGCTAGCACAACAGGAAAATGCCAAGTGGATTAGACAAAAACATATTTTGATATTTCTGAACAGCACACATTCCTGGGAGGTTGTTTAACCTTATATGAATGCTGTAAAACAATATGAGACTGACATTGAATACAACTTTGACAAGAGTTTTCTCTCTCTCCTCTCTCTCTCTACTGCCACTGGCAGCTTTAGTTCACAAATAAATACAATTACAAAAGGGTAATCAATTTTATACTGTACAGAGTATTGCAAAAGTATTTATACACCTTGAATGTCAGTGTATCTTGCCATATTGTCAGTCAGTCAGTCATTTTCTACCGCTTATTCCATAGTGGGTCGCGGGGGAGCTGGTGCCTATCTTCAGCAGTCTACGGATGAGAGGCGGGGTACACCCTGGACAGGTCGCCAGTTCACCGCAGGGCAACACACAAACAACCATGCACACACTCATTCATATGCCTAAGGGCAATTTAGAGTGACCAATTAACCTAACAGTCATGTTTTTGGACTGTGGGAGGAAGCCGGAGTACCCGGTGAGAACCCACGCATGCACGGGGAGAACATTCAAACTCCATGCAGAAAGACCCCCGGCCAGGAATCGAACACAGGACCTTCTTGCTGCAAGGCAACATTGCAATGTAAAAATTGTTGAAAATCATGTATCATTTTGGTCTACCACATACAATCCAAGTAAACTATATTGAAGGTGTTGGTTGTAACTGAACAAAATGTGAAATAGCCCAGGAGACATGACCCTCTCCCAGGCACTCCATGTTAAATATTATCATTGTTACATTAGCACTATTGTTTTGTGTTTAAACATCCGTTTACTGTGCAAGGGAGCAAGAGAAATAATCACTTTCCAGAAAAATATGTAGTGTATCTTTAGGTACCTGATTTTTTCCATGAAACAATTAATGCATTATCTTTCTGTAGAAATAGATGGAACACAATCATTTATTAAAGCATTCATTTATTGTCATAACATTTTGACCGAGAGGTTGATTTAACAGTAATTTCACAAGCAACATTGCAGAGATGCAGCGCTATCATATAACAGGTCAGTATATTGAATTGCTGGTCAACCTGCCTGTCCTGCATGACTGAGGTCCTCAGAAGTAAGTAGTAAGATAGAACTGTATTACATATAAACTAATGAAGTGGGTAAACAGACTGCTAAGCGCCCATGTATGTTCCAAAACAAATATCTGTAAGAAATGTGTAACTTGAACTACTCCCTGCTTTATTGCACATCTCTATGGACCAGCAATTCGTTTAATAACGTTCTTTCTATTAGGTGGTCCCAAACCTCTTTTCTCATCAACTGCACACACCTTTGCCTTAACTGTCATCTATGAGAAAGAAAAATGAGGAGTGAACTCACCTTGGGTCTCTGTCAGGTTCCTGTGATATATGTTTATGAAAAATAGACCATTATTTGCTCTGTTTTGATTGTTTCCCCTCATCCCTCCAAGTCTTTCCCAACTTCAATACATTCCTTTGTGTCAGAAGACAGCTTGGGACTTCTGGAACTAACAACCCTCTCTTCTGGGGGGTCTGATTGAGCCATAATTTTCCTTCCTTTTGAAGCCTTGGGTTGTTGCAGCTCTGTCTCCCGGGCTGGTCTCCAAAACTGTCGCTTTAGCAGGATGATGACAGCAATGATGAAGAAATAGGAGGTGCCACTGAGGCAAGTAATCAGACCAAGGAAAATGATTCTTTAATTGGAGACAATGAACAGACAAAAGGTTAGATTAGCAGTTTAAAGATGTAGAAAGAACCACATTTTTTTGGTAGCTGATGTGTTACCTGTACATGTTTGAGTCGTAAATGCGACACGTCCCCCTGCCCCCACACTTCTTGATAGACCACTTCAGGCAAGTAGAGTCAATCATAGCTCCAAAATACACTGGTGCTGGGATTCCACCTACAGACAAAGTGTGGCCCATAAAAAAGTCATTTAAATTTAGACATAGTCACTTCAAAATGCTACCACTAGGGATATCTCACAGATGTGGGGCCTTTTACTTTAGAGCAGCCGAAAGCTGTGGTGCCACAAGCGAAGGAAGCATAATGAAGAACAGATTACTCTCATAGGAATCATGTGTAATATAAATTCAACTGAAATAATGACACTTACCAAGAGTCCTGGTTACCAAAGCCTGAATACCCAATGCAAGGGATTTGAGATCTGGTGTGATACACCTGTGTTTAAATAAGAAAGCAATGAGGAAAAACACTCAGCAAGTAATAATTACAGCGAGGAACAACTGAACTGGAGACTAAAACACAACTTTTTCTGTTTTCAGAACATGGGCAGAACAAAGCAATCTCTGTTTATGAAGAAAATGCCTGCAAGGTCACACAATTGTACCTGTCTACTAAATGATCATAGAGAATGGTTTTTGAAAGACTTCACACACCTGTTAAAATGCCTGTTTTTATGATATAAAATAATAAAACATTATATGTTATTTTAAAACTTTCCCCTCCCATAATGTTTTTCTTGTACAATTCAAGTTACATCAGATCAACAGAAAACAAACAAATCAGTTTGAAGGACAAAATCCGAATTGAAGCTCACAGTAGGAGTCTGTCAACATATTGATAATATTCACTTACTAATTTGGCCATTTTTTAACCACCCTGTCTTGTCTAACTAAGATTGTAAGGACATCTGTTATCCACAGATTTTCCTTTTATAACGTAATTCCTATGTGGATGTGAATATATACTTAGACTCTATGTGATACTGAAAAATAGAATCTATCTTCATTTTAAGCTGTCTGGCAGACACCTTAAGGTTTGTGGTCAAAACATACTCAAATTTGAAACCGTTAATTAATCTCATCCACCTTGATAAAAGCATCAGTTCTATCTGAAGAAAAGTAACTCCAGGGCATGATGCTGCCACCACCGTGTTTCACTGTGGGTATGGTGTTCTTTTAGTGATGTGCTTAGTGTTTTGAGACAAATGTACCTCATTTACTTTAGCACCAAAATTTAGCAGATTCCATCTATTATATACAATCTGCATGCCACAAACAGTGCTGGTGTTTGAGAATAGAACACCATCTGCAGTTGCTGTAATTTACATAAATAAACTCACAAATGTGGGTAAATGTTCCTCTAAATGCATACATAAAATCTAGGTTAAATACAGGCAAACTGTGTCAATGCAGAAAGACAGTTTTTTCTTTGCGTGCAGTTTGAAAGTCAGATTTTTAAATTCTAGATTGCACACATTTGAATGTCTCTGTTTTAATTTCTTAATTTAGAACTTTCAAGACTTGCAACAAATTCTCCTTCAGTTTTATTTCTGCACTTTGACTGGGCCATTCCACCACATGAATATGCTTTGATTTAAGCCATCCTATTATTACTGTGTGTGTATAAAGTACATTTCCTGTTGAAGGGGGCTTTCTGTCCCAGTCTCAAGTAATTGCACCTTCTTGCATAACAGCATAATGTGGACTCACATACGGTTAAGAAGAATATTCCAAGTAATTTTATTTATTTTTTATAGGAATATGTTGCACATACCGTATAATGACCATGTAGCCAGGTGTGGCTCCCAGAGAGTTGATGAAGGAGCTGAGAACAGAGACAGCCATGTAGGAAGTGAAGCTGCGGCTGCAGTCTTTAGCATGAGGGCACTGACCCAGCCTCACTGACATAGAGCTGCCAGACGGAAAGGAAGTGGATACACAGCTGCAGTTGTGAAAAACCTGCAAAAGAGGTTGTTAATGGGTGGAAATAGGGTGAAATATTTTACAGAAAAATAGAAATGCATAACAAGTATACCACTTTGGCTCTACTTATAAATAGATACATTTCAAAGTGTCTTTGTTTGAAGTTCACAAGCTCTTTATCCAAGTGAGAAAAAAAGGTTTGAGTCATAAATCATCTAGCAATTTGTAGAAATGCAGCTGCCCTGTGCAGCTGTGCGATCTTTTGCAGTTTCCCTACTGTGTTCTTGCCGGCTCCGCTTGAGCTGATGCAGCCTGCTATGCATGGCGAGACATAGGTGATGCCGCTGTCCGAACAGACGGGGTCCCACTCGTCTGGCAAGCAAGAGCAGTCTCTGTTACAGTCTGAGAAGAGCATCTCCCCGTTGTATGATACACTCTGTGTCCTGAAGGCACATAGTAAAAATATGAAGAAAATATTGTTTTAATGGTGAACAAAGGGTATGAATGGGGTAGTATTTTTGTTTTTTGTCTTAATGCTGACCCATTGTACGATACAGTGAGTCCAGCCACAGGCCTGTTGTCACATTTGGTGCCAAACTGCAGTAGTAAGAGGAGGTACCCCATGAAAGAGGTGGCAAAAGAAAGTTGGGCTCCTGACACCACACTCAGTTTGTACCTCCTCATCAGGAGCCCCCCCAAAAAGATCCCTACAGCTACTGCAGGTAGGTTCAGCACTCCTGAGAGTAAAAACACAAGAAAGAATGTTTACCGAAGAGAAGAGCCATATGAGAGACCATATATATATCAGACACCCAACACATATTATCTGTGTGGTTGTTCTGGTTGTTGCTCATCAGCTGGATCATTGCTACGCAGATGATACCCAACTATATCTGTTATT
>JAHHUM010000297.1:919173-1131673 GCA_036173005.1 Crenichthys baileyi | reverse complement strand
CCCCCCCCCCCCCCAACCCCCCCCCCCCACCCAAACCCCCCCGTGCATGCGGGGCTGTCTCTGGGTACTCCAGTTTCCTCCCACAGTCCAAAAACATGGCTGATAGGTTAATTGGTATCTCTCAATTGTTTTTAGGCGTGAATATGTGTGTGCATGGTTGTGTGTCTCTGTGTTGAACTCTGAGTAACTGCTGAAGGAAGGAAGGAAGGAAGGAAGGAAGGAAGGAAGGAAGGAAGGAAGGAAGGAAGGAAGGAAGGAAGGAAGGACAATTTGAAGGATAGAAGTAAGAATGACACACGAAATAAGGAATGATACAATGAAGGAATGGTGTAGGACACAAGGGAGGAAAGGAGGACAGAAAGAATAATGGAAGACAGGGGAGATAAAGTATGGGCAGAAGAAACAGAGGAAGGGAAGAAGGAAAACACAATGAATGAAGAAACAAAGGACACAATATAGAAAGAAAAGAATAAAAGAAGGTAGAATGGATTTTTTTTTAATTTTAGACAATATAATAGGGATGATTGACTAGGAAACAAAGATTTTTATGCTTTTTTTTGCTTAATACTGAAATAAAATCCCATACTTCTCCATACTTCTCTAGACTGCATAGCAACTCTGGAAACCCCATGAGAGAGATGGTTTTGTTTTGTTTTGTTTTGACTTTCAGAGATAAGCATAAGTGGCGGGACTACGCAAATAATGTAATTTTTTTTGAGAGAAATTAATAATTAATTTGGAGAAATAAGTCAAGAATGTCCCCAAGGGCACTCAGAAAAGTTCTCACTAACCTTCAGTGACAAGTGTGTCAAACCTACAAACAGCAGGCTTAGTCTTAATGAGGCTCAGCAGCAACACACTAAATAATTCTAGTACAAAGTCCAATATTTATCACCAGAACATGGTCAGGAAAAGTACTTGGATAAACTGTACAACACAGTCATACTTACTCATATCAACATATCCAACGTCAACATAAAGTGTAGCACAATAGGAACCCAGCAAAAATCCAAACATGGGACCCAGGAGAGTAATAGTCTGAAGACAGGCTGACAAAATATTAAGAAAATTTACTGTCTGTAAAACCACAAAGTTCCACTTAGAAGTCTAAAAAGATAAAATTATCTTACCAATGTAAAAAGGGGAATTTTCCACTTTAGCAAAGTCGTCGATGTACGAGATGCCCAGAGGTGTGACGGGAGTTTCTCCGATCCCCCTCAAAGCATTCCCAAGGAACACATAGATCCACATGTTGGAGCCGGACTCTCTCACACAGGCTAATAATCGCAATAATAAATAACATACATTGAACCTTAGTAGGTTGGGGATCAGGAAATATGATGATTGTTTACCTTTTTTGGTCTGAGAAAACACAACAATCAAATTGAGACATACAAGTGAGGAATAAAATATGTTTTCACATTTTTTAAATAAAATGTTACTTTTTTATTTTGTTCTTTTCTGAAATGGTTATTTACACCTTTTGGTGAAATTTTATTGTATTTACTGAAATCTTGCTTGCTTTGATCATATAAAAATGATTCTAATCTTATTTTTTAAAAAGTGTTTTGTATAGAGAGTTTTTTTTGTATGTTTAGGTTCGGTAACCAATTACTGTAATAACTCAAATATTCGTTCTAGAATGTTAAATCTCTGTTACATCGTTAAGTAGTGAAATAAAATGACAGATTTATTTATTTGTTTATTCATCTGTTCATCCAAAAAGAAATAACTGCTGTCATTTCACCTATAAAGGTAAAGCTGGGCTTTAGTGTGTCTGTTGGTTAGAAAATTGTTTGGATTATTAGATCACAGTTTGTAAAACACTGATACCTTTGTTGTCTCCCACAGAAGGCTCAATTTGAATTTCTGGCATGTCGACAGTTTTCACAGGATCCACACATGCTGGAATATTCACACTATTGTTCTGGAGAACTTGAATAACTGTGTCATACTTATAGCTGTGAAATTAGCCACAAAGAGACATCAAATATTGCAAATAATCACAGTCTTTCATCGTGTTTTGTTCTAAGTGTTCTCAATGTTATTGTTGATGCTTACAGTCCCATGAAGAAATGTGTCAGACCAGTGAGCAGGGCCCCGAGAGCCATAAGTAAACACCCAGCAGCGATGAGTCTAGGTCGATGGAGCTGAGCCCCAAAATGGCTGACCACAGCGAGAAACAGCAGGTTACCTAACCTCAGAGAAAGACAACAGGGGAAGAAAATGAGAGAAAGGTGAACAATGACAACACTGAACACAAACTTTGCTCTCATAACAGAGAGATAGACTGCTGCACTGCATAGGTTCAGGAGTACCCATCTCAAAACTGCCATCTATAAGGCCGACGTGTGAGCTTGAGAGGTCGAAGCGTCTCTCAATCTGAGTGATGGAGCTCTTCATGTAGGTGCCTGCCAGGGCCTTGGAGAAGTAGGCAAAGGAAAGCGCCACAATGAACAGCTAGGGAACACAAAACAAAAACGGACATGTTTTGGTCTTGCCACCCAGCTTTTATTTTATACCATAAATCGACTTTGGTGAAATCAGAGAATTCGATCAGACTTAAATTGCACCAGGGTTATTATTCTAGTTTAAAATTGGATGTCATTTCATTTTACAACTGTCCTTCATTCTGCAGACATGTGGAAGAAATTAAGGCATTATCACCTTTCAATGTACATTTTGTACAAACTTCCATGCATTTTGTTTGCATTTTATGTGATAGACCAACACTAAGTAGCTTCAAAAGGAAAAAAAAATACAATTCTGAAAATTGGGGCATATATATGTTTTGCTGGAAGTCTTGATTCTTTTATGCCCTCAGGTTTTCTTCCACCTTCCCATACACTCCCATACAGCACCATGTTTCACAGTGTGAGGGTAATGTAATGTCAAGGTTGTGTGTGGTATTAGTTTTCAAAACAGACAGGACATGTGAGCCCAGAAAAGTAAATATTTTAGTCTCATTTGAGAGCATCTTCTCAAACATGTTCGCTACACAGCTTGTGGCAAACTACAAATGGGTCTTCTTCTGGCTTTCTTTTAACAATGGCTTTTTCTGTCCTCTTTATGATAAAAGCCAAACTTGCACAGATACCTAATAGTTGTCCTGTAAACAGATTCTTCCACTTGAGCTGTAGATCTCTGCAGCTCCTCCAGAGTAACTATGGGTCTCTCTTCTCTCTCTTCTGTCCTATCCCAAACTTTCAGTTAGATGAACAGCCATGTCAACTCTTTTCATTTTCGAATAAAAGACAGAACAAAGCTCAATGAGATGTTCAAAGCTTGGGATATGGTTTTATAACCCAACCCTGCTTTCAACCTTGTCCTGGTCTTCATGATGATGTTTGTTCCATTACAAACCTCTGAGGCCTTCACAGAACAGTTGGGTCCATGCTTATTAATTAGGTGTCTTCTGAAAGCAGTTGAATGCATTGGATTTTATTTAGGAGTATCAGATCAGAGGGGACACAACATGAAAACCATCTATTCTTTGCCTTCCACTTCTTGATTAGTTATAGTGTTGGTCTGTCACATAAAATACCAATGACATACACTGAGATTCTCAGGGTTGATATGACAAAATGGGAAAAGCTATACTGTATGTGCAGTGTAAATTGGATTTTACTCAAATACTTGAATCAGTTCTGAAAAACTAAGAATTTTCCAACAAAATCTGTGAAGCTAACATGTTATTTGTTTAGTTCACTTACTCCTTTAACTTGCTGAGAGTGACCAGTGTGACTGACAAAAACTGAGTCTTATCTTTTTGTTTGATTCCAGAAACATTAAGAAAAGAAATATATAGTATTTCTTATAACATTGCACAGTTTTTAATATTTGTCTACCCATTAGTTGTACCAGTTAACTTGACGGTACTGCTATTTTAATTAGACGCAACTGTTGTAACACTGGGTTAAATTAATTCCTATGTGTAATGTAGTGTCACCCAATGATCCTCAACGTGCTTGTCTTGAGAAAAAAGCCAAGCAGCAATAAGACAGCAAAGGGAGTACTTATACTGATAACACAGAGCTTTCAAGATGCAAGAAGAGAGTGCAAAGCCATTATTCGGCTTTTTAGGCTTTTAACTTCTGTTTTTATCGAAGGCAATTACACTGAGAGCATCAACAGAATATCCTAAAAATACCAAAATAAGAAGAAAAAAAAATTTTGACAAGTGCAGGTTACAGACAGCTTGAGTACTTTGAGAGTGGAGACGCGCTTTCTGCTCTTCTGTTCTGTGGGGTCACAGAGAACCTCTTGGCTGGTCATCTGGCTGATGTCTTGCGCAGCTTCTTCCATCTTCTGACTTTGTGTCTACCTTCTTTCTTTATGCTGTGATAGCTAAAAAAAAAGGAAATTTTGATATGAAATGTATTCAAAATACATTTGATTCAAATGTATTCAAAATACATTTAATTCAGCTAAAAATAAATCATCATTCCCAAGGCATTGTGTCTATAAAAACAAGGACTAGGAAACAGAATTGATAAAAAGAGCTGGATCTAGAGGGTCTAGTTTTTTTTTACCATTCTTTGAACAAAACCGCCACCTCTGAGCACATTTTCCTAAGTGTATTAGTCAATGCTTGTAAATCTAAAAATATGAAAGCAGCCTGGAAAAGTTTGCCTGTATATTTCTCTGTTGTATAAAGGAATAACCAATCTGGATCTATGAGAAAAAAAAACTGTGCTTTTCCCATCTGTCCCAACAGCCATCAGGTGTTTGTGATACCTTACAATGAGTCGTTTACGTTTGGATTAAGCCCAAACCTGGACAAGGCCACTCCAAAAATGTTATTTTGTCATGGTTCATGGTTCCTTTCAGTCATCCAATTCCTGAAGCAGGGAAGCAGCCCCAGTGCATCACACTACCACCACCAATGTCTGACGGTCTGTATAATGTTCTTTTTCTAAAATGTTGTATCAGTAACACCATATATGCAACAGGACACACTCCTTCCAAAAAGTTCCACTTTTGTTTCGTCAGTGTGCAGAATACTTTTTCCATAGGTCTTGGAGATTATTAAGAAATTTCTTGGCAACTGTGAGACTTTTGTGTTATTTCTGATCAACCCTTGGAACAATAGAATAATTCTATAGTTTGGCTTTAAAACTCTCCAATGAAAGCCATGTCTGCTCAGTTTCTTTCTTGAATCACAAGCACTGAGCCTAACTGAAACATGTGAGGCCTGTAGTGCTTTAGATGTTGATCTTGGGTCTTTTGTAACTTCCTGGATGCGTTATCTACGCATTCTTGGAGTAATGTTTGTAGCCCAGTTACTCCTTGGAAGGTTTACCACTGTTACAGGTTTCCTTCAGTTGTGGATAATGACTCTAACTGGGGTTTGCTGGAGACCCAAAGCCTTAGAAATAGCTTTGCAACCTTTTCCAGACTTGTAGATGTCAATGACTTTGTTTCTCATCTATTCTTAGATTTATTTGGATCATGACATGTTGTGATGCTTTTTGAGCTTACGTCCTGTTGTCAAACAGGATCTACTTTAGTGATTTATACAGGTCTACAGGGCTGAAAAGTAATAAGGCCTTACATTTTCACACACAGCCAGGCTGCCTTTGATAGCTTTTTTCCATTAATAAATTAAATCATCATTGAAATATGATTTTAAACATTTAAATGTGACAAAAAAAGCAAAAACAGAAGAAACCTGTAAGAGAAGAAATACTTTTAACAGCACTGTAGATGGTTGTAAAACACGCTTGGCTTCTTTGCAACAAGCTATGAGACGTATAACCAAATATTGGGATGGGTGTATGTACAGGCTCAGGCAAAACATTATGACAACTAACAGGTGAAATGAACGTCATCACAAGACAACTGAGTCAGAGCATTTCCAAAGCTACGTCTGCACTGGTCTGTAACTTTTTAATGATGTGATTAGGTCTCTGTGTGGATTAGAGAATATCCACAACAAATAGCAATGTGTGCCTTAAAGTTCTGCTTTTTAATTTCAATTAAATCTTTAAAAGCCCCACATTAATATGACATTTTCCTGTATGTGTTTGTGCAGCAAAGGAAGGCAGCAGAGCAGTAAAAGGAGTACCTGTGTAAACTCCCCTCTCAGTCCTCTTAGGTGAGCATGCGTCAGTTGATGCTTTCTTAGGAAGAAAGGGCTGCTCCCAACCAAGAAATCGTTTGTCAGGCAGACAGACTGCGAGGATGGATATCTGACAGAAAATCAATCTGTTTAGTCACTTCAGGTCCCCATCAAACCCCCTTAAGGTTTGGACTTGTAAGTACTCTTACCCAAAGGGCAGCAGGACATTTATAAATTATTCACTTATGACCACAAGTCTAGGTTTTCTATATGTTCTAAACACATATAAAGCATAATTATTGCAAAATCATTGCAAAAGTTACTATTGAGGAAGTTAATACCTAGAGCATCTTCAGCACTGGAGGCTCTGCTTGGTTCTTCTTCCTCGTCTCTTCCTCGTTAAGCACCCATGGATCTCTTCTTCGACTGAACGGAGACAGCCCTCCTCTCTCCTAGCTCCTATTCTCCTGACGCAGACCAGCGCTGTTACTTGGAACTAGCAAAACAAAAGGCCCCACACATTTTTATTCTATACACATGCCAACCAGTCCAGGAGGTGGATAGCAACAAGAGCAGAGAAGGAGGAGGGGCTTGGTGTTGGGGGTGAGGGAGAGTGGTCACAGATTAGGGATTTCAAACCAGGCTCTTTGGATTTTTAATGAGGTGAAAATGTTCTTAGAGATAACACAAAGAACTGGAAGTACTGTTTTGTTTTTCTTCTGCAATCATGGAAGAAAAAAAAGAAGCAAAAATGCCCAAACTTCATGTCATCCTCAAACTGACATCCAGTTGATGAAGACCTCGAAGGGGGAAAAAGGGCCTTTTGTAAAGTGTCAAGAAAAGCTGTGTTTTGTTGGTAAAATTCAGAGGGGGGTCTGGGAAGGAGCCAAACTGCAAATTAACACCAATAATTTGTCCCCAGACGGGAGGGTTAAGCATTAAACCTCAAAATTTCCCGCAAAAACAAACTGTGCAGGAAATTTAACTGCTTTCTGCAATAAGCTTGCCAACTGCAGGTGATGGTAGCATTACTGTATCAAATATCAGGTGCACTCACTGTGGAATGTGGGCTCAGTCTAAATTAGAGAATAAGTATTTCTGCAAGATGCAGAAATGTCATTTGAAGATAAGATGTGCTTTCTTAGTTCTGTGGTCAGAACTTAGCCTTGCAGAAGTATTAATATCTCTTAAACTTTGTACATTTTGTCATTTTACAACCAAAAAAATGTAGTGTATTTGGTTGGATTTTATGTGGTAGACCAACACAAAGTAGAGCATTTGAAGGATGTGAGACAGAAATAAAAGAATAAATATATTCTCTTCCTTTTTATAAAAAAATAAAAATCTGGAAAGTATGCCACATAAGTATTCACACAAGTATTCAGGTCTATGATTAGCAGAACCACCTTTTGCTGTAAATACAGCTGTAGACATTTGGGGCCTGATCTTCAAAGATCCCACTAATTTGTTTGTACTATAAATAAATTGTAATCTTTAAATAAGTGTTGCATGCGATTTTCAAAGATTGCGCATGCAATGGATAATAGGTGCCAAACAGGTGCAGACTGCCCTATTTAAATGATGAAATTGCCTGTCCTACTGGCTGGAACAAGAGGAAAAGCAAACAGATCCTCTGCTGTGTTGCTAGATATATGCAGGAATTTTTACGCTGCATCATTATAAATGATCCTGTTGCTGATTTTTTTCATTCCGTTCAATTCGGCTCTTGCTTTTCTGGACTGTTACAGTCCAGCTACTCACAGCAGGTTTGTCTTCTGCCCTGAAGAGATTATTTCTCTTATCTTGCTCGACATAACTCGCAACAAATTGGCCAATCAATATTAACAATATAAAAGACAAATATGTCCGTTAATTAATTTGTCTCCCTTGATCTTTTAATTGTTTTCCGAGACTCACAGGGTTATGTTGTTTTTTGACAGTACATGTTTGAAGAGTTCAGAGTTTATCATAAACAGCCACAATATTTAAGCCTGAACGTTATATTAGCAACATAAAAATTAATTGTTGTAGGAGTTGGCAATCTGTATGTTATAGCTTTGCTAATTTTAAACATAGCGTCACAAAACTTTCCTGCAGAAAAGTTAAATCGAACATTTATGTATGTAAAAATAGGTTAATTATTAAATGATTTTACTAAATTTATTTAGTTTGTTTTGCCAATATTTTAATGATAATCAACGAGTTTGATTGTTTCCATTGTTTTGTGGTGACACAAAATAATTTTTAACTGAATAAACAAAACCCTGGCATTTGTTGACATTTAAACAACGTAATTAAACTGATCCAGCTCCGATTGACTGCAATGACACAATGTTACTGTCAATAATGCGATGTGTTTAGTTTAGTGACAAGATTAAAGCATACTCTGTATTTGTCACCACATGGAAAAGCTGCCTTAAAATGGTGATTTTTCACCTGCTAAGAAGTGATTTTAGCATCCAGTTTGCAAATGAAGGATTTAATCTGCCTTATGTCTTTAGTTATTTCCTATTAATTACATTATCAACATCAAAGCACAGTGGGTCTTTTGCAAGATTTGCAATTACAGGTTGTGCACACTTGATCAGTTATGTGCGCATTTTGCCATGATTAGGTTTGTGCGTGTTTAGCAGATGATCACTGACAGCGATGTTACGCTGAAATGATGTTGAATGAAATGTTGCAAGGAGTTTTACCTTTGGATAAATATCATGGCTTCTGTTTGTGATTGGCTCCAAATTAGAGCTTAGATAATCCTACATAGAATCCTCTATTCTCATCTATTTCTAATATTTTTATTTTTGACAACCCAAATCTGTTGGCACATGTACAGAAGATTGTCTCTCCCTGTCATCTGTCATTCTATCTATGCCTCCTTCTGGCCAAAGTGACAGCAGACATTTTTGCGTCCCAGTTAGCACCTGCAAACCTTTCAAACGTCCTAAATCCATGCGCAAAACTGTGCCCGCAAACCGTTTCAGGCTTTGAAAATCGCATTGCGGGTGGTAAGGGATGACATTTGCATATCCTCCTCCCATGAATTTGCGCGTTTGGGTCATTATCATATGTTTTGCATATTCATGAAGTCAAACATGTTAAAAAGTTTGCGCCCGCAGTGCCGCCGATTTTGCACACGCAATCCGATTACCACCTCGTTTGTAGAGAAACTGTTTGCTGACTCAAACAGTTTCAAAAAAACCTTTTGAAGATCAGGCCCTTGGAGTATGTCTCTACTAGCTAACAGAAGTTATTGCTCTCTTTGTAAACATTGGTTACCACATTTTCCCAGAAAGCACCCCAAAGCATGATGCTACTACCACCATGTTTTACTAGTAGGATGATGTTTTCAGGAAGAAGTCCAGTGTCAGTGTTCCACTCTGCATGGCTTTTCGCATCTAGTTCAAATTGTTCAACTTTGGTATCATCTGACCAGAGCACCTTCTCTGCATGGCTTTTCGCATCTAGTTCAAATTGTTCAATTTTGGTATCATCTGACCAGAGCACCTTCTCTGCATGGCTTTTCGCATCTAGTTCAAATTGTTCAATTTTGGTATCATCTGACCAGAGCACCTTCTTGCATGTCTACTTCCCTTGTGTCAAATAGCAAAAATACATCTTATAGCTTTCTTTCAGCTATGGCGTTTCCCTTGTAATTCTTCTATAAAACATCTGTGGAGTGCATGACTAATAGTATAGCAAAAAGATCCTCCTACCTGAGCTGTAGATCTCTGCAGCTCCCCAGAGTTATTATTCAACTTGCCCAGCCTGCCAGTTGAGGTGGCCAACTATCTCATGGTAGGGTTGTGATCCTGGTATGCTCTTTACATTTTTGGATGACAGACTCAACATTGCTTGATGAGATGCTCAAAGCTTGGGATATTGCTTTGTTAGAACAAATGAGAAAGTGCTCAGGTCTGAGTCTGATTGGCTCAGAAGCTGCTAGGTAATAATGTTAATGTTTTCTGGAAATAAATAAAAAAGTGCAAGTTGGAGTCTCAGGGTCAGACAATATTCCTGAAGTATGTTGACAGCATTACAGTTCTTCATTTAACTGTGTCAAAAGTGATTAAGTGCATTAGGTGGTCAATGTTGAATATGACAGTTCAATGATAATTATGTTGCATGAGGTGTATTGTATCAGGCTTTACACATGCTGGCTGACAGCAAAGCATGTGGGTTAGACAATATTACTGTAAGGATTCGCCTGTGTTAGGTGTTTGTAGTTTGAGTTTTTGGTCTGTTTTCTCTGCACGACCCTGTTTTACAGTTGCTGTTATATTAGTTAATTAATTGTAGTTTGGATTAATGATTCGTGTGTTTAGATGTTTCTGTTACTTCCGTGAACTCCCTGCTCATCTGTGTTAATTAGCCTCCCTCCTTCAGTTGTCCTGCAATTTCTCTCTCTCTCACCAGCTGCTCCCGATTGCTCCTGATTAGCTCCCATAGTTCATTGGTCCATTCTCCACCCTACCTTAATATTTATACACTCTGGTTTTCATTGTTCTCCACTGTTTCCTGCTGGCTACTACCTGTTTCATATTGGCTTCATGTTTGTATTCCTGCCTGTGGTTCCATGTTTGGCCATTCTTTGTAAGTTCCAGCCTAAACTTTGTAATTAATAAATACACTCTGCAACTCACCATGCTGCTTCCAAGCATTCATTTGCATGTTGTACCAACAAAAACTCAGCATTATATGACAATTATAGAGGAACATCTTACATTTGCTTGTAAAAAGCTTGCTCTTGTTCTTGCCATCTGCTTCACAGGCTTTATATGGCACGGTTCGTTATCACAGTCTGTCCTGTTAGAATAAAGCTGATATAGCTGGACGTTTGGAAAACTACAGGCCTAAAGCCCGTGCTAGCTTTATTTAATTCAATTCAATTCTTCTTTTAAAATTTATATAGCCCCAATTCACACACAAGGGGGGGGGTCGTCTCAAGGCACTTTTCACAAAAGTCAGGTACATGCATTACAATTAATCCCAAACATTGAACAGTGCAGTCAAATTCTGTTATTTATTCAAATTGGATAAAAATTTTTTTCTATCTAAGGAAACCAGCAGATTGCATCCAGTCAGTGACTTGCAGCATTCACTCCTCCTGGATGAGCATTAAAAGAGACAGTGGACAGTCACTGGCGTTGACTTTGCAGCAATCCCCCCATACTGGGGCATGCATTTTAGCGACAGTGGAGAGGAAAAAACTCCCTTTTTTTAACAGGAAGAAACCTCTAGCAAAACCAGGCTCAGTGTGAGCGGCCATCTGCCACGACCGACTGGGGTTAGAGAGAACAGAGCAGAGACACAAAGAGAACAAAAAAGCACTGATCCAGGAGTCCTTTCTATGGGGAAAAAAAAAGTTAAATGTTAAGGGTTTAGCTCCTTTAGTCGTTTCACCTAGAAAGAAAGAACAGATAAACTCTGAGCCAGTTTTTAAAGGTTAGAGTCTGAAAGAGAGCACATAGAGTTAGTTACAGAAAAAGCTCCGTCAGTAGCTATGTCTAGGAGAGAAAAAGGGTTTAAAACACTGAAAGACAGGGCCATGTGGATCATCGTTTAGGGGTGAGCACCAAGTTTTTGCCAGCAGAAGCTCGGACGATCCCCTCTCCAGACAGTTTTCCAGGTAGACACAGAGTCAGGCCAGGTGTAGCTTCTAGGAAGGGAAGAGAGAGAACCAAGTTAAAAGCTGAAATAACAGAAAATAATAAAAATTGAAGAGTAGTGTGAGAAAGTAGCGAAGGGGGAAAAGTGGTCATTATGTCCTCCAGCAGCCTAAGCCTTTTAGCAGCATAACTACAGAGATAGCTCAGGATAACCTAAAGCCACTCTAACTATAAGCTTTATCAAAAAGGAAAGTTTTAAGCCTAGCCTTAAAAGTAGACAGGGTGTGCCGCCTCACGGGGTTAAAACTGGGAGCTGGTTCCAAAGGGGCCTGATAACTAAAGGCCCGCCTCCCATTCTACTTCTAGAGACTTTAGGAACCACCAGTAAACCTGCAGTCTGAGAACGAAGTGCTCTGTTAGGAAAAATATGGAAAAATCAGCTCTCTGATGTATGATGGAGCTAAATCATTAGGGGTTTATATGTGAGGAGGAGAATTTTAAAAATTCTATTCTGGATTTAACAGGGAGCCAATGAAGGGAAGCTAAAGTAGGGGGAAATATGATCTCTCCTTTTTAATTTTCATCAGAACTCTTGCTGCAGCATTTTTAATCAGCTGAAGGGCTTTTAACTGCATTTTGTGGCATCCTGATAGTAAAAAAATTTACAATAGTCCAGCCTTGAAGTAACAAAAGCATGGACTAGTTTTTTTCAGCATCAATCCTGGACAGGATATTTCTAATTTTGGCAATGTTCCGGAGATGAAAGAAGGAAATCCTGGAAAACCTGTTTTAATATGGGATTTAAATGACATGTCCTGGTCAGAAATAACACCAAGGGTTTTTTACTTTATTATTGGAGGTCAATTTAAATGCCATCCAGGTTAAGTGATTGACTAAGCAGTTTTTTTTTTTTAAAAACTCCGGTCCAAAGACGAAAACTTCTGTCTTGTCTGAATTTTAGAAAAGCAGAAAAATTTAAAGTCATCCAAGTTTTTATGTCTTCAAGACATGCTTGTAGTCTATCTAACTGGTTTGGGCTCATCAGGTTTTTGGATAATTTTAAAGCTGAGTGTCATCAGCGTAACAGTGAAAATTTATTCTATGCTGCCTGATAATTTTACCTATTGGAAGCATATATATAGTAAAAGAAATTTGGGCCCCAAGTACTGAACCCTGTGGTTACTCCCAATTAAAACCCTGGAGTTTAAAGATGAAAATTTATCATTTACATGAAAAAACTGGAATCTGTCAGACAAATAAGATTTAAACCAGCCTAGTGCTGTTCCCCTGATCCCTACAGCATATTTTCCGCCCTTTTCTAAGAGAATATTGTGATCGACTGTATCAAATGCAGCACTGAGATCTAACAGAACCAGTACAGACACAAGTCCATTATCTGAGGCAATAAGAATATCATTAGTGACTTTCAGCAGAGCTGTTTCAGTGCTATGATGAGCTCTGAACCTGACTGAAACTCTTCAAACAGGTCATTGCTGTGTAAATGCTCACACATTTGATTAGCAACTATTTTTTCAAGAATTTTAGATAAGGAACGGAAGATTGGATATCGGTCTGTAATTTTTTAAGTCATCTCGATCAAGCGAAGGGTTTCTTAAGCAAAGGTTTAATTACAGCTACCTTAAAAAGCTTGTGGTACAAAACCATTTACTAAGGATAAATTTAATCATATCTAAAGGGGGCTGGTAATCAGAGGGAACCTTCCTTAAAAAATTTGGTTGGGATTGGGGTCTAACATACAAGTTGAAGGTTTAGATGAAGCTAATATTTCTGAAAACCTGGGAAGCTCCACAGGATCAAAAATCCAAAAACACAGATCAGGTTCTACAGTTTTTTCCCAAATTTTTCTCACTTGTTGAGGATGAAGTAATCATCTCTGGGAGATTGTCAAAAGATTTTTCTTTTTAAATAGAATCAATTTTATTTTGGAAGAATCCCAAAAAACATGACTGCTGAGAGCTAAGGGGGAATGGTGGCTCAACAGAGCTATGACTCTGTGTAAGTTTAGCAACTGTACTAAAGAGAAACCTAGGATTATTTTTTGTTTCTTCTATTAAAAGGATGAGAAATAAGCTGTTCTAGCTTGGTGAAGTGTTTTTTTATACAACAGTAGGCTATTTTTCCAGATTAAGTAGGAATCCTCTAGTGTGTAGAGCGCCATTTTTCGCTCCAATTTTCTAAAATTGTGCTTTAAAGTACGCAGCTCTGAATTAAACCAGGGAGCCTGCCCCCCTATGAATAATTTCCTTCTTTTTCAAGGGGGGTGCATTGTCTAATGCACCACGCAATGATGAAGTAACACTCTGAACAAGAGAATCAATTTGTGAAGGGGAAAAAAAACAAAATTATTGCCCCCCACTGTGTTTTTCTGTGATAATGAGCAAATAAAAGTGGAACAGATTCTTTAAAGGTTGTTACAGCCTCGTCTGAAATTGATCTACTATAATGAAATTTTTTTTTCAGGTGTGGAGTACTCTGGGTTAAATTAAACTCAAAAGGTTATTAAAAAATGGTCGGACAGCACAGGGTTTTGTGAGAAAATATTGTAATGTCTGTACACTCAATGCCATATGTCAGCACAAGGTCCAGAGAATGAAAAAGACAAAAACGTTGGGTAGTTTTTTAATGTTTTTGAGTAAAACCCAAATTTGAGTCTAAGATACCATTAAAGGCTATATTTAAGCTTTTATCACTTTCAGTGTCCAAATGAATGTTAAAATCCCCCACTATAAATAACTTTATCTGTATTTTAACACAAATCAGATAAAAGGTCTGAAAAACTGATCTATAAATTGAGAGTAAGGGCCTGGTGGACGGTACAAAAACAAACAGAAGTGGTTTAAAAAGTGCTTTGCAAATTTTTGGATGAGGAAAAATGAGGATTAAATTTCAAAAGAGTTGTAGCTATTTTTGGGCCCCTGGGACTAGTCAATAAACCCGGACTGAAAGATGGTTGCTACCCCTCCTCCTTTCCCCAGTATTTCGAGGAATGTGAAAATTTAAATAATTAGTAGGAGTTGACTCTTTATAGTAACATAATCCTCTTGCTGCAGCCGGTTTTCTGTGAGGCAAAATAAATCAATCTGATTGTCACAAATTAGGTCACTAACTAGCAAAGTCTTTGAAGAGAGAGATCTTATGTTCAGTAAGCCACATTTAATTGTTTATTTTTATTTTTGTCTGAGTTTGTTTTTTTTTTTATGAGATTTTCCTTTTTCCCTCTTTTTAATTTTTTTTTAATCTATTCAATTTTGGCCGTGGCGAGACACTGTTTTAAAAAGGGTAATGGGGGGGTAGCAGTACAGAACTGCAGAGAGGAGTGTTAAACTACGCCCTGTTCCCGGGTCTGAACCCGGGTTGTCAGAGGTTTGGAGAACTAATAAATTCGGCCAGATTCCTAGAAAGAAGAGCTGCTCCATCCAAAGTGGGATGGATGCCGTCTCTCCGGATCAGACCAGGTTTTCCCCAAAATGTTCGCCAATTATCAATGTAGCCCACATCGTTTTCTGGACTATTTCAAAAGTATTAGAAATAATCTTGCAAATTAGGGAACTCAAAGGAAAACCTGTTTGGATTTATGATTAAGCATAGCATTGACCTCTGTTGTTTGTTCTTCTCAATGTTTTTTAAAAGAAATATTGAAAAGATATGGAAGACTAAGCTCATCAGTTCCAGTGTGTTTTATTGATGCTTCTAAAGCTTTTGATTGTGTCAAGTTGTGTTTTAAACTGAGCCATAGAGGGGTACCTCTGCACATTGTGAGACTCCTGGCTTACTACTTTGCTCACCAGACTATGCAGTTAAAATGGAGCTGTAGTGTATTATTCCATTTGGCAAAAGCAATAGTGTTAGGCAGCGGGGAATCCTGTTACCTGTTTTATTATATTTATATATGGATGATCTCTCAGAGACTGAAAACATGTAGCATTGGATGATTTTTTTGGGAAATCTTTTAGTGAATCATATTATGTATGCAGATGATGTGGTTTTTAGTCTATCAATTGATGTCTGCAACAACTGTTGAATATATGTAATGTGAAGGGTGTAGAGCATGATATCAAATACAGTGCCTTTAAGAGTGCTGTTATAATCTGTCGAGCTAAATTAATATTTACATTTTCCAGAATCAAACTGTTTGATAATATAGTTAGTGTCCATGAAAAAACAAGCTTGGTCATTTCATTACAGAAGAGCTGACAGATGATGCTGATATTAGTCGGCCGTGTTGTATGTTGTGCGTTCAGGCAAATATTCCCTCATGTAAATTTAATTTGTGCTCGGATCTTTTAAAGCATTAAGCATATTGCATGCCACTCTATCCTGCATACTTGTGGTCAGACTATGAAGGCAAGTCTTAAAAGACTTCAGGTTGCCTACAATGATGCTTTGAGAGTACTTCTGAAAAAGCTGAGATGGGGCAGTGCAAGTAAAATGTTTGTGACAGCAGGAGCCAACCCTCTGCAGGCTGTGCTTAGAAATATCATGTAGAGGTTAATATATCGTCTAAATAAATCTGAGAATAAAATTATCATGGCCTTAGTAGACACTGATACAGTTGTCTTCTATTACATTTTCTTATCCTATTTTTTTGTTTTTAGCTGAACCTTAAATAAATAAAATAAAGTTTCTATCTATAAACTAACCCTGTATAAACTTCTCCACAACTTACTTCCTGACCTATCAGCTGTGGTTCTTAATCTTCATGATGCTGTTTGCCCACAAATTAATACCCTACGACCCTATGAGGCCTTCACAGACAAGCTGGATTTATACTGAGATTAAAACCTAGTCAGGCGGACCCTAACTAGGAGACGTTTGAAGGTAATTGGTTACACTGGAGTTCTGAAGTTTGCGGTTATAACTTGAAAAACCATGAAAACGTATAAGCATATATATTTTTGCATTGTTTCTGCAGACTTACTTAAAAACCATAGCAGAACCTTTAAGTTTTTCTGCGTGTGTAGAGCACCCCCTGCTGGTAAAATTCTAATTCAATATTCAAACTCAACCATTTGAGTATTTTGGATACATTTGAATTTAGAACACCCTGTAGTTTTTTATTCTGCAACCTCCCAGGGTTCTTGAGTTGTTTAGTAAAATAATCTCACAATCAAGTGAGTTGTTGAATATTTTTCAAAATATTCACATATGCATCCGAAAGAAATTGAATCAAGTGTCACAGGGTCTATAAGGGAACATGCTCAAGTTCAAGCACTGCTTCTGGTCCAAAGGGCAAGGGGAGCGCCATTTGGTAAGCACAGAATAAACATAGAAAAGGTCAAGGTTGACTACACCGGGTTATGTAAAACAACCTTCACTTTAAGATCCCAAAATCGGACACAAATCAATCACTGCAGGCAGAGCAAAGAAAGATAGGGAAGTTTACAGATTTACTTAGAAATTACCCACATTTATTTATCCAGGTATGCATTACCATGACATTTTTTTGATAAAAACTGGGATGACTGGACACAAAACACAGAAATTGACTAAACCACAAATGTGTCAGGGGTGAGAAAAGATTCCAGGAGACAGAAGCAAATTGCAACACTGTTTACTTTTTTCTTATTTTAGACATCTGTTTGGACTAGACCAACTGAATCTTTAAAGCCTGATGCAAAACTGTACTCCAATTACTCAGTCCATTTAAAAATAATGTCTTACAGTTGAGCCCAAAATTATTCATACCCCTGGCAGCTTTAGATGTAATTTTTTTTTCCTTCAACCAAGAAATTTGTTTCAGATATAAAATAAGACAGGCAGTTCTCCCTCAAAAGAATATAAACAATGTTAAATTGTAGTATCAATTCAGGAAAACATAATTTATCTTTTTTGTTTACATTTTATTAAAAAAGGAATGTCGAAAATAATTCATTCCATCCTCAATAATCAATGGAAACACTTTTATTGGGATTACAGCCATTAAACCCTTCTTATAATTGCTGAGCAGCTTTATGCATGTTCTAACGATATTTTGAAAATTTACTTTTGGTGATGAAAGGTTGGAAGGCCCCCTTTCCATCACCCTAATCTCGAGCTGCCCTTATAGATTCTCAATTAGATTTTCATAATTGTTTTTGCATTTAGCTTTGTAGTTTATTCTTGTGTTCTTTATACTTTGAGGTATTCTTGTTATGATAGTTTTCATTTTCACTACATTTCTAACTCACCGTTCTTCTGCTGCTGCCTGCCTGTCTGCACCTGTGTCATACTTCACAAATTCCTTGACAATGCTTCAGTTTTTTTGTTCAAATATGTATTTTCAGCTCAAAATGTAACTCTCAAACAGAAACCTTGTTCATTCGCTTCTTACAGTGTTAGAGGCATACTGGAGTGGCCGGTCTGAAATGCAGATGCTGCACACATTTTAAAACATAAAATATTGAGAAATGCACTTGTCTAAGAGCTCTACTGAGATGTTGCATATCAAGAGAGCATATCAAGATATGTTATGTTATGAAAAAACAAAAAATATTGAGCAAAGGTGAAGATGAAATACGTGAAAATATTAAAATAAACAAAAAATGAACAAATTCAGGTAAGGGTTTATGTCAAAATTTCTTCTAACCAGTAGAGCCAGTTTAGGCATCCAGAGATTGGGTTGCTGAGGTCTCCACTTTCGTCCGCTGCCCAATTCTCTTTGCAATAGTCCCTTATGGTTCCCCCTGCAGGTGGTGGGCCCACTGGGGGATGGCCTTGCATCTCTTATTTGGGTTTGGTCACCAGGTGCTCGCTGACGAGTCCCGACCCCAGGCCTGGCTCTAGGGTGGGACCCCGGCTCTGCCGTACTGGCAACGTCACGTGCCTTGTTGTAATGCAGAAATTTACAACATGCGCAAAACATCATAATGGATTAGGATAAAATAATGAAAGGATTGTCTTTAATGTATATCAGGCTGTACAAACAACAAAATTATGGGTAAAGAGAGAGTGGAAGAAGAGATAGTAAAGCAATATAAATCATTAGCCTCATAGCATAATTGCCTAAGTCATGAGTGAGGCAATAATGCTATGAGGAATAACATCATAAAAAAACATCTAACTTCATATGTAAATTCAAATTACATTAACACATTATTAACAGTGATTATTTAGTCAGTTCTGTGTGACTGAATGTTACGTTTCTTACAATGTATAAGAAAGTAAATTTCAAAAATGTCACGCTTATCACTCAACCCAGTGGGTTGCAGTCCACTGTTCAAACAGCAACTAACTTTACAACACTTTATGAAATTATGTAACAAAAACTATAATGTGTTATATAAGACTGACACGCAATACATTGCTGAGGCACATTTTAGGGTTCTTTTAATGACTTTAAAATAAAACAATGACTATGTATTTCCGAGTTGCGTAAGCTTGTAAGAAAAGTTTCAGGATGTGAGGTAACAAACCAATAGGATGACTGATAACCTCCAGTGATGAAAAAAACATTGAAATTGAGTGACAGATGACATTAAGAGACTCGAAAATAAACTAAACAATAGTATGTCTAGGAGATACTAGAGTTATTTTGAGTATTTCTTACAACATAACACCTATCTAACTAGAATTACTGAAAAAAACTCAAAAGTGTTTCAAATTTCGCTGAGGCAATGTTACTCCTTTTGAAGAACATGCTATTCAGTTCTGACCAAGTTAAAGGCTGCTGATCTTACTCTCAAATCTGCTTGGTAAATTTGATGCTACATCACAAATAGGGCTAGCTAAACTAGAAATATTAGCCAAGTTCTGTTTTTATATCCACAGAAGGTAAATCATCAAGTCAACTTCACAGAAAATCTATTTTCCAAGCTTAAAAGATCTCCAACAAAGATTCCTTGATGATACACGTTGGTTTCGCTTGGCTAATAGCAGTAGAAGGAAAGACCTTTAAACAGCACAGTGCTAACTCTTCTGCCTTTTTCATATGGAGTTTAAATGAAAATTCAACATGGAAGACTCACCACCCTGCCACGTCCAATCACTCCTCACTGGCTGCTCCAATCAACGGCAGGTCCACACTTCTCCTCGGCCAATCATCTCCCAGGGCATCACTTTTAAAGACCTTCTGCATGGAAGATACCGCTCTTCTGCTGAGCTTCGACCCTCCTCCACCCCTTCTCCACAAAAGGCTCCCAACTCCTTCCATACCAAGGCCTACGCCACCACCAGGATTGGATTCCGGGGGGGGAAGACGTACATAATCATAATCCTAAAATGTTTATTCAAACCCACTTCGTCCTCAGCGTTTATGTCTTCCTCAGGGGTCCGAGCGCCAAAGAAATAATCTTTCATTAATAAACTCTTTAACCGTCATCTTGTTGTTTCTCCTTTATGTGAGTCTTTCCAGGTTGAAATAACCATTCAAAGCCAAACTAAGCATGGTGGCATGCAATGCAAGTAAGGGTACTTCTTGGGATAGGGTTTACCAAAAGTAATAATGCTAACATACATTTGCTTTAAAAATGTATATGTATGTGTTACATTGTTGGCACTCGCGTTAATAGTGTGCTGTAAAAAAGTACCTGCTCTGTTAAAGGTTCCTTCTGTTTTTGCTTTTTTGTCACAGTTAAATGTTTTAGTTCAGCAAACATATTTTAACTTTAGTTAAACTTGATTAAATATAAACTGCAGTTTTCACACGACCTATGCCTTAACAGTCTGTTTGAGGTCATGCCATGGCATCTCAATTGGATTTAATTCTGGACTTTGAGTAGGTCACTCCAAATCTTTGTCTTGTTGGTTTTTTGGGCCATTCAGAGATTGGCTTGGTTTTGTGCTATGAATCAATGTCCAGCAGCATAAACCAAGTGTGTTTGATAAAAGTTCCACTTTTATCTCATCAGTCCACATATTTTCCCAAATTTCTTAGGGATTGTCTTTTTTGGCTAATATGAGATGGGCCTTTGTGTGGAATGCTTACATGGATGCCCTTGTTGCCTAGTTTCTTTCTTATAGTTAATTCATGAACACTGACCTGAACTAATTGGAATTGAGGTCTGCAGTGCTTTAGCTGTTGCTCTGGGTTCTTTTGATACCTCCTGGATGAGTCGTCAGTGTGCTCTTAAAGTAATTTTGCAAGGAGGGCCACTCCTGGGAAGGTTCACTACTGATTCACGTTGTCCCCATTTGTGGATAACGACTATCACATTTCTCATCTATTATTGATGACCTGATTTAACAAGCGGGCTGATTAGCTTTTCACATGGGACCAAGTTAGTTTGATTGCTTTTTTCCTTAAGAAATTACATCATTAATTGTAAACTGCTTTTTTGATTCACTCAGATCATCGTTGTTTAATACTGCTTATAGTTTTATGATCTAAAACATTCAAGTGTGACAAAAATCTGAAAAAGAAAAACTATAGGGGGGAAATACTTTTTCACAGTGCTCTATAGGGGATTCTTCCAAACTCTCAGAACTTAATTGAGCTAAATTATGCCACAATGTCCTAAAACATAAGCATTTCAGCTTTAATGGCATGTAAACCTGTGATTTAAAAAATTTTTTTTTTTATTTTTTGTAATTTGAAAGTCATATCTTAGACAAGCTTAAAACCTTAGCTAAAGACAATGGTCTGATCTTCTGACCTAATAACAGTCAAGTACTGTATACATTTTGGAAAGTTAAAAGCTTTAAAATGTTTATATTGTTTACATTACATTATACAGACTTGCAGAAGTGTATAACTGAAATACATCAAAAATTAGTTGGGTTTAGTTCCTAATAAACAAATATGACATTTAAAAAGAAAGAAAAAAGAAAGAGGTTTGCTACTAGAAGACCAAACAGTGCTGAAACTGTACCTTACCACACCTGGTCCAGTTTGGGAATGAACACAGTACAACTGGGTTTTGCTTCATTACAGAATGATCTGGCCCTCTTGTAATATATTAAATAGAGCTCTCCTTGCTGTCCTCTTCCTTGTCTTTAGCAATGCTGATGTTTGCATGTCCATTAGTCGGTGCGTTACCCTCCACTCCATTTTCTTTGGCCTGCTCCCTCAGTGCTAACTTCTTCTGTCTCTTGACAATTTTGACATAGAGGACTCCCCACAACACATTGGCAAGGAAGTAGAGTCCAGTTATTAATCCCAAGAAAGTCATTCTGAAAGTAAAGTATGTCAGAAAAATATTGGTTACAGATTTGACTAATTTTATTTGGCATTATTTGGGATATAGCTAGCAAGGCCAAAGTCTGTTTTCACCTAAACGCATTAGAATCATAAAGTCTACATGCTCCACGTCCTCCACATTGCTTGGTGCCCCACTTCAAACACGTCCGATCAATTAGTGCTCCAAAATATATTGGCGGAGGGATTCCACCTGGCAGAACAAGGTACAAGGGACACTCATCAACTCAAATATCATCAATGTCATTACTAAAAATAGGTGCTGTTTTGTAGTTTTGATACTCACCCAGAGTTCTCACAATCAGTGTCTGCATACCCAAGGCCAAAGATTTCAGATCTGGCTGGATGGATCTAAATCAAAGTAGCACAATAGTATATTAAATCAGAGGATAAAAGCATAGATTTTTAGAAACGGAGGTTTGATACTTGGCAGTAAAGCATAAAACATAAATATAGCCAGAGCTAGACAAACCTACTCAAATTTGTTTTCTAATGGCTCTTCCTTAAATTTTATACTAATGTTCCTAACGTTACCATTTTGATGCTTGTTGTCATCTGTAAGACAATACCAAAGAATACACATTATGATTATGACCATTACATTATGACCATTAAAATTATGACCAATTGCCTAATTGAGTGGTGGTCCCATTTTTGCTGATAAAACAGCCCTGAACAGTCTAGGCATGGACTCCACCAGACCCCTGAAGGTGTTCTGTTTTACCTGACACCACGACTTAAGCAGCAAATTATTTAAGTCCTGTATGACTGCAAGGTGGGCTCTCAATGGATGAGACTTGTTCATCCAGCTCATCCTACAGATACTCAACTGGACTGAGATCAGTGGATTTGGAGCCCAACTTAACACTTCAAACTCATTGTTGTTTATCTCAAACAATTATTCAACCAATTTTGCTTTGTCATAGGACACATTATCCAGGAGAAAGAGGCCACAGCCATCAGAGAATACCTTTTCCACAAAAGGTTTTATATGGTCTGCAATAATGGTTAGGTAGGTGGTACATGTCAAAGTAATGTCCACATAGATGACAGCACTCAAGGTTACAAACAACCCACTGCCTATGCTAGCTTGTATACTTCCCATAGTGCATCCTGTGCCATGCGTTCATTATTTTAATGAGTTAACATTTTATGTGTTAACATTATTTTTAGTATAAGTGAATCTTACCTGAGCAGTACAATATATCCCGGTGTGCCTCCACAGGCAGAAATGAAGGCTCCCACCACTGTCAAAGCCATGTAGATTTTAAATTTAAAATCACATTCATTCTTCCTCGGACACTGGCCCAGCACAGCAGACATGTTTGCAGCAGGAGTCATAAAGGTCTCAACGCAGGTACAGTTGTGAAATACCTGAAGAACAGTAAGACCAACATCTGCTGTAAAATAACTGTTACTTTAGGGTGAATTTGTGATATTTGTAACAATACTGCATTGTTGTGTGGATGGATTTTCCAGGGTTTTTTTTTGTTGCAAAAAAGAGAAAAAACAATTTTTTAAAAGTGGATTTTACAAAATGTGGCCTTTTAGCTTATCTAAATGGTCAAATATTGCTAAATAATAACAAGCTCCAAATATTCTATTATGTATGTATTAGCTGTGTAGCAAATCATTTGGTAAATCATGTAAGGCAAGGAGTCAGTATATGATACAGTTTCCTCTATAGTATGAAGTGATGGGAATAGGCATTATACATTCTCAGTTAAAGGTCTTTGTCTCTGGTTAACCTATGGAAAAAAAAACTCACCATTGCTTTTCCTATTCCTGTGGAGGTCTGACAGCCAGCCAGGCAGGGCGAGGCATATGTCATGCCATTATAGGCACAAACTGGATCCCAGTGCTTCAATGAGCAGGAACAGCCCATGTTGCATGGGGCCAACATTGTTGAGTAATTGTAAGACACTTGTGGATAACTGGAGCAAAGCAGACATGTGATATTTATAAGAATATTCATCAGTAATAATGAAGTCTAAAGATTTAATTTTAAAAAATAAGTCTTGATTTTATGAGTGAGTACACTACTCACCCTTGATATGCAACAGTCAATCCAGCAACCTCTGCATTGTCACAGTGGAAGAAACCCTGCAGGACAAGCAGGGAAAAGGATCCAAGAGATGCAGTGAAGGACACTCTGGCCGCTCCAACAACACCCAAGTTGAAACGTTTCAGCACATAGCCGCCAGTGATGATGCCCAGAGCGACTGCTGGCAGGTTCATAATGCCTGAGTGGTGAGATGTAGAGATGGTTTATTAGAATGGAAGAATTTTTCCTTAAAATTCAAAGATTGAAAACAAAGGGTTGATCATGCTGGATATCCACACAGTCACCAAATGCTAGATATAGCTTCTAGACTTGACAAACACATAAACAAAGGGAGATTTTACAGTGGGCCAGTAAGTGCGGTTAGTCAGTTTTATTACATGCAATCACACTTCCCTTTAACAACATCATTGTTTCAGCCGCAGCAAACTTGGGGTGAGAGGGGGTGGAGTGAGCAGTGTACCTATGAGAAAAATGGCCCTGGATGCTGCCTGGCCATAGATCTGCTCCATGAATTTTGGTTTGAAGGTAATCATCCCAATGAAGCCATTGACTACAACCAGGTAGGTGAGAATCATCATTGAGTAGATGCTGTTCCTGAAGAGTCTTTTCAGCGAAGGAATGAAGTCTGATAAATAAAAATGCATAAAATCAATAACTGTCATCTTTTATTAATTTCTTTGCCATAAAGCTTGTTTGCTCACCTAAAGACAGTATTAAATTACCTTGAACCATTTCTTTAAATGCGACTGTTTTCTCTTTGTCCTCACCATCCTGGGTCTCATCTGGCAGGAAATTCTCCTGTTCTGGCCCAGTGGCTAGCTCTGTACTTTTGTTGCTGCTGTCTTCCTCTCCCTGTTTGGGCAAAGACTTGGGCAGGAAAAAGAATGGGATACTTGACAGCAGAATCACTGTGCCAGTCACAATGAAACCCAGCCACCAGGCTCCCACCCAGCGAGAGTCCTTGTAGGTAATGGTAATGCTGTCTGGGGGGGGAGTAAAAGAATGGTTATTAGGTTATAAAGTCGAAGGACTTTTTATGTTGTGTTGCTTTTGTCTGAAGAAGTTGTAATTTCCAGACAAAAACTGAAAAAAATGGAGCAACCCCTACATCTTACTGTTGATGTTGTAGGTCTCCAATCCTAGTCTTAAAATCCAATATGGTTGACATGCATGTAAAAGTTAGTAATAACTGTATAAAAATAAGTAGCTTATTTGTATTTGTGCTTTTATTTCATACCAACATATTGCCATTTTTCCCAACCTACTTCCATTTAGCACCTGTATACAAACAATTTCTAAGCACAAGCCAGAACCCATTGCTAATTATTATTGATGAATTATGGAGATGTATATATAATCAAATCTCACCTACCTATCATCAAGACAGATAATTGCCATAAAATTCTCCTTCTTCTTTCTTTGTGTCTTTCTGTCCTTTGATGTCCTTTAAATAACTTTGGATTTCTTTGTGCATGAATGTTGCTACATAAATAAACTGGCCTTGCCATAAAATTAGTTTTTAAAGCAGATACCAAACTTCCATGAGCCATGCACGAATTGGCACATGATTGGTACAAAACCTCTTATAGAAGATGGCTAATTTTCAAACCTGATCAAAGCTAAGGAATGATCAGATACCAGTAAACACGTTGCTATAGTGTGTATGCACAAAATGGTCACGAAATACTTACATTGCTAGTGACTTGTGTTGCTATTCGAGGGATAAGATTATCATAGTATTTAAAGACTTGGCTAACTACAATTAGCAACACAATACATTGTTAGTGGTTTATGTTGCTAATAGTGGGTTTAGTTATTCAAATCATGTAATGACTCAGCTAAATATAATTAGTAATAGATGTCACTAACAATGTATCTGTTGTAAATATTATCATATAAAATGAATGCATTGTTAGTGACTTGTATTGCTTATGTTGTTTTAGCCTAGTCATTGAGTACAAGCTAATCCCCATGTTTTTTCAACTTACAGCTTAAAAACAGTTGGGTGTTACATCATTTCTAGATCCGAGCCTCATTTTCCAAACTAAATAAGAAACAGCATTAAAGGAAACACACATTAGCACCATCAGATGCAGGCCAAAAAAATACCCCCTAATTATTTTCTATCAAAGAACCCACACTGGCTCTGTTTGGTCAATGACCGACACTTCAATGCACATGCCCAGCAACCTTTTTCTAACCCATTTTGATCAGGTGTGCTGATGGTGTCCACTAATCTGTTCTATCTTGGTGCACTTTGGCACATCCGATGTGCGTTCCCCTTTAGTGTCAGGCCTTTCTGAAGAGCCATTCCATAGTTTCAAAGGGACAAAATGTTGAATTTGTTCTTAATGTCTCCTTCAAAGGTGGAAAGTATATTTTTCACAAACTAACAAAACATCGGTCTGGCGTCATCTAAGTCTTCCTGGTAATAGTTTCACTGATACACCACAGCAACAAATTACATAGGTTGATGCTAGTTACTCACAATTACTCAAATTACAGTTGGCATGTTTTGCTGAGTGGCAAACCAGTTTAGTTTGCCATGCTTGTTTACTTTTATCTCCTTTTTTCTCTGAATGAGACAACCCATACCTAAATCCACAAATCCAATGTCCACGTAGGTCTTGGCAAGGAAGGACCCCAGCAT
Source organism: Crenichthys baileyi (assembly GCA_036173005.1). NCBI lineage: Eukaryota > Metazoa > Chordata > Actinopteri > Cyprinodontiformes > Goodeidae > Crenichthys > Crenichthys baileyi. Next base: position 1,105,159 of record JAHHUM010000297.1, on the reverse strand, counting down.
GAACCCAAACATAGGGCCTAAGATTCCTGTTGTATGGATGCAGGCTAACACAGAAAAAAAAGGAAGAGGGAGAAGAAATTATGCATTGGGATGTGTGATATTTTAGCATTATGTTTAAGAAAAGAGGACATCCAAATAGAACAAAAAATGCATCCTACATGACTCTATCAAAATAAAGACAGGTCGAGCAGAAGCTGAGAGTTGGCTGTGAAGAGGAATGATGATGTAGCAATGCTCCCGAAAAATTGGGTAATTAATATTATCAAAATGCAAATTCAAAGTATACTGTAAATAACAAGACCAACAAACCCAAATAGAAAGGAGTGTTCTCCTGTCTAGAAAAATCATCCAGATAGGATATTCCCAAAGGCATGATAGGAGTCTCCCCAATTCCACGCAGCATGTTTCCCAGGAAAACATAAATCCACATGGAAGAGCCAACTGCCTTTTCGCAAGCTGAGGAAAATAAATTTTTTGTAGATGATTTAGGATAGAACCTTGAGTGGATAGAGGTAAACTTCCAAACAAAATACCAAGTACCCTGTAAGGCTGCTACATCAGGGATCTCATCTTTCTCAGTCAGGCTGTGGTTGGACAAACAGGGCAGACTGTTTTCAGTGCTGTTTACCTGAGTATTGTGGGACATACTGGTCTCATATTTATACCTAGAAAAAGTTGAGAATATTGTCACATACTCAGTACAAGATTTGAAAATATATAACTGCACTTTTCCCAGTTTGTGTTCTAATACCTGAGTTGTTTAAGTAATGCAAAAGTGTTATTCAATCACAGTTGCTCCATTAATACGATCAACTTATGTACCCTGTAGTACTGTTGCTTGACAAATCATTGGCGTAACATACAGATGATTTTTAAAAAGATGGAAGAAGAGTAAATAAGCTCAATACTAACGGTTCTTGTAAAAAATGAGGCAGTGCAACAATGAAGGATCCAGCAGCCATGATTAAACAGCCGATGCCAATCAGCCTGGGACGATGGAGCTTTGCACCAAAGTAGCTCACAAAGGCAATCACCAATAAGTTTCCTATAAAGGAAAATTTTAGAATTGTTGTCTTAAAATAGCAGTTCCAGTATTTAGCCACTATTTTAAGAATACATTATATTTCTTCTTCATATTCATCATAAAAATTACACAAACCCATTTCAAAGCTGCCATCTATGACCCCAATCAGAGAGCTGGGGATGTCGAACCGTCTCTCAATCTGGGTGATGGAGCTTTTCATGTATGATCCACCAAAAGCTTTGGCAAAAAACACAAATGCCAGGGAGACTAGGAACAGCTGCAAGAGCACAAACAAGTAGTTGTTAAACTAGGTTGCTAATCGATAGGTGTTATTTGATTAAATTAGATAAAAAATCTTAGGATTTGCTTGTTTCTTTCAATGTGAGTACTGTAGTCCAGAAGAATTTTCTCAAAGATTTCAGAGTGAACAGGATTGTAGCGTTAAAAAGCCATTCCTGTTGCAGTAAAAAGAGATTTATTTTGAATTTTGGGCCATTGTTGTGAAACCATTCTTTTCAAGTAGTAACACCAACATTTCCTGGAAACAAACTTCAATACCACAAGTGCACTCGACTGCAGACACTTTAACTTGCAGAACTGCAGTAAATATGTACATGTGAAAATATGTAATCTATTGATGGTCCTCTTTGCACACCGTAAAGAAGGAACCGGGTTGCTTCTTCTTGAACACACACCAAATAACATAAGTTACCAGCTCTTTTCCCTTCATGAGTGAGTTTGAACAAGTGAAGTGCTTTCTCAAGATTCTAGGAAGTACCAAAGTAGCTGGGCATAGCATACCATTAGCAAAGTGTTCAAGGTGTGACAGGAAAACATCCCAAACTAGATAAATTTTTATGTTTTGCCATTGATCTTTATGGCTATTTTGTTGAGTGGCAATAGTTGGGCTAAAGGGGACCTAATATGCAAAATTCACTGTTTGATCATTTTTATGCTTCCATTTTGGTCTCTAATGCTTCTACAAACAGTCCAAATGCAAAAAAAACCCCATTTAGCCATTTTTTGGCTATAAATTTTTATTTTTTCTAGAAAACCCCCGCTTTCAAAAGCTGTGTAATTGTGATGTCACAATTACAGTTGCGACAAGCAACATTACCTGAGTCCCGCCCTTGACTAGCAACTGAATCGGAACTCCACCCACTTGATTTTCAGTAGAGGATAACGTCTTACCGGCTGGTTTTACCTTACACACGCTTTACAATGGCTACCCTGAAAGGCAAGTGTTCTGTTGTTGGCTGCAAAGACCCACATGTGTCCATGCACATTCTCCTGCTGTCGGATAACGGAGATTCATGGCTTCATTTTATTTTTGAGGGTGTGACAGAAGTGTATATTGGATATTTTGTATGTTACGGGTAGGGTGGCAACCCAAATTGAGATGGTAATAAATAATAACATGTTGATTTATGAACATGGCATTCTGAAGTTAACATTCAGAAACTGAATGCTGCATCCTTGATGTTAGTTCAAGAGGCTTCGCTTCTTCTGCTTCTGGGTCTGACTCAGGGTCAAAGATGTATGGCTGTACTGTTGCGCATCTGCTGGCAGCCATTTTCACGTGTACGAAGTAAGTTGGGGGGCGTGGCCAGATACAATTAATTTGCATTAAAGTGACAGAGCCCTAAAACAGCTCATTCTGAAAGGAGCTCAGAATTTGGGAAACTGAGGAGGTGAAATCTGAGAATGATTTTGTGTGAAAAATGAAATTAACATGTTTTGTATAGCCCATAGACATATCCCGAATGTTTAAAAGGAAGTATAATGGGTCACCTTTAAGATAGGCTCTTGTATGGAAATCTAAACCTTTTTTGGGGTTTTAATTTGGGCACATTTTTAAATAAAATTTAGACATCTTTTCCCTTAGGGGCCCAGGACTAAAATGGACAAAAAAATTCCCACTTTTTTTTAAAATCCTTTTGCCCTCCATCCACTAGTGTTGCAGGACCACTGGGCACAGACCTCATGGTTTTTTCTTGCAACTTATGATCTACCAGATATTGCAACTTGTAACATGTTGCCTTGTTCTGGTCACAGCAGCCATCTTGTTACAAGACCAGACTGACATAAAGTTGACAAACAGATTTGAGAAATCTTGCACACACACACCTACTCGCACACACATTCTTACACTGATGTAGTCATTGACAAATGTGTAACTTATGAAAAAAGTAGTTGATGGAAGATAATTGTAATTATTCAGTGTAGTATAACAGATTTTATTCATCATTTTCTAATGTTAATAAAAATCTTGTTTGAATTTTATAGAAGTGGGGTTTTTTTAATTTATTTGTGTATTCATGCTTGTAGAAAAAACCCCTTTAAAATTCCCCCTTTCCCTAAACTGTGTGAATGTGTCAGATCTGTACAGACTGAAAACATTATGTCAAAAAGAAATATCTTTTTTTGGTTAAATTATTTGTCCCTGATTTTTAAGATGCGCCTTTAGGGAATTTTTTTAGGGTTTTATTAAGTATTTTGTTCCCGTAATTAATAATGCCTTGCCTTTAAAACCAAATTTAAATTTATTTAAAAAACTTTAAAAACCCCCCCTATAATTTTGGGAAAAAATTTCTTCACATTTCTAAAATCTATAATATATGTGATCCCAATAAATCTGACATATCTTCAGTAGACATCCAGGATCGCTCATAAAACTCCAGCGACTCCTTTCCTGCATGATTGAAAAAAGTTTTTGGTGTAAAAAGCTTTTCCTAAATGTGATTGAAGGCGTGAGTGTATACTGATAGAAAAGTAAAAAAAGGAGCTGTCATGTATTTTCCCAAAAACGTTTCCAGTTAGGTTTTTGGGGCTTGGGGACCAAAATGACTGGATTTGGCCTTTGCCAATCTGATTATGTAATGTAAAGATGAGATTTATGATTTGTTTACAAAACTATCTCTTTGGGTTTTCATTAGTTTATATCACTGCTTCAATTTGCTTTACTTTTGGCACCAACAACAATAATTTACCGGGATTTACTGAAAGCAGGTGTGCATAAATAACTGGAATTAGCCAGGTAATTGCAGATGCTTACTTAACTTTTAACATGCTGCTAATAACAGAAACCAAAATCATTTTCCTTTGGAAATCAATGTCCAACTTTCTAGGCAAGGCTGTTAGTGTTCCCCATGCAATATAATGTGTATGTAAACAGTAGTAAATATCCTGTACTATAATAAACTCTGATAACATATTGATAAATAGAACAACTTAATTACTTTTGTGTGGTACAAATGCAAATCACAGGGACAGTGTAATGTAAATCTTAAAATTAACCCCCTCAATTTTTAAAATATATATTTTCTTCTCAGGATAATATGATTAATATGCACTTCATTAGTTACACACAAATAGATATTATCCATCTTTAAAAAGGCATTGATTTTAGCAAATTTTTGAGTTTCAAATCTTTTTTTCAAACAAAGTCAAACATGATGTAATATAGGCTAAAAGTAGGACTACACTGACCTTGAGCTTGGAGCAACATGCCTCACGTGTTTTTTTCGACTCTACACTCATGATGATGTTGCTTGTTCGACTGGAGAGAGAAAATGAGAAAATACAACCCTAAAATTCCTACAAAAAGAAAGCAAATTTTTCAATACAACAATTGTTTTTTTCTGAAACCAGCTGTAAAACAAGCCTTACGTTGCACACTAATTAGTATGATACACAACATGTTAATATATCAGCGTATCCTAATTAAGAGGTTGGGGAAAAAAAATCTTTTAAAAGGGGTGTTACCTGAAGCAGGTGGAAGTATAAAAATTCCGTGAACTTGTTGAACTGGGAGGTTCTGTCTTAAAAACCCCAATCTTATCCCAAATTATAAAATAACATGTAATCAGTAACTCAAGCTTTCATGTTGATCTTGTTGAACATGTCAACAAAAAGCCATCCAGCCCTCACGTAAAACTGACAAGCGCCCTAGGCTCAAACATAGCTGTGCCTGCACGACTTGCTCATGAAGGACGCCTGTCCGGGCAGTACGTGAAGGGTTCAGAGGTTCTCCAAGTACAAATACAAACAGAAGATCACAGTTGTGCACTTCCTTCTCTGTGAAACATCACAGGGCTCCCAACTGGCCATCCTTTTGAACGCACAACAAACAGCAGCAGCGTGAAGCTGGCCAAAGTTTATTGTATGTTTGCTTGTTTAGAGACGGCAATAGAGCTGTTGGCTTAGAACGGCTCAGAGGTTAACAGGTTTAAAACAGCTACACTACTGATTTTTCTGGCAAATGTTTGTCCTCTGAATAACAGAATAATTTTTTTTACAGCCTTAAGTACATGAGTATTTCCCTATATAAATTTTGATGAGCTCGATAGGAATTTTGTTCGAGTTGATTGCCTGGACTAGCATTGCTAAAAGCTAACATCTGTGCCTACAGATGACAAAGCAGCGTGTCTGTTGCAAAACCTTTACCCTCATTCTGTGGTGAATATTTTAGTTAGAATCGGCAATAGAGACTATGTGGAGACCACCACTTCCCTATGGCCAGTGCAGCAGTTTATTACCATAGAGACTAAACACAGGTTTGTGGACGACATTCCCTGATGAAAGATTTTTACTGATTTTCTTAGGGCGGTGCTTGGGATTTTTGGAGAGGGGGGGTGTTTGCCCCCTTTCTACATAAAATTTTTTCTCCCCTCTTTTAAAAGAAAAAAACTACTTCATTGATATCCTCACTCACTCACTCACTCACTCCTAGGGAAATTTTGTTTAGCACATTATCCCAACAAGAAAATTTCAAAAGGGCTTTACATGGTAAAAAAAACACATTGCAGTGGCATGTAGATAAATTAAAAGAAAAGCCCAAAAAAGTTTGGACTAAAACCCCCAAAATTAGTGATGTTTCAGTTCATAGTTATATAGAACAGTCCATCATAACTTTAAACAAATGCATTTTTTCCTTTGATTTAAAATAACTCAGGGTTTCAGCATTTTTGATTAGTGAAGCATGAAAACTGAATGCTGCTTCTCGATGTTTGATTCTGATTCTAGGGATCCAGAGTAGACTTGAACCAGAGGACCTGAGTGGTCTGGAAGGATGATACAACAGCAATACATTTATATTGAATTTTGGTGCTAAGCCATTCACTGACTTATAAACTAACAGAAGTATTTTGAATTCTCTGAGAAACAGGGAGCTAGCATAAGGACTAATCGTCATTATGTGTCATTGAAAGATCAGATCTGAGTCCATCACTACACCCAGCTTTAGTTACTGAAGCTGTGTGATTACTCTTCATCAATCCTCCTTTGGTCCAAAAATAAGAGTTTTGTTTCTTACTCAACTGAAGCAAATTCTGCACATCCATGCATTGATGTGTTCTATGCATCTACCCAACACTACAATAGATTGATAGTCACCTGGTGATGTAAAAGTAAAAACTTTTGTATCACCCAGTTTTTGGGGAACCTTTTCTTAAATTTATTCTTATGATTTGAGCTAGGGGGGAAAAACAATTTTAAACTAAAAGTCTGTTTTGGGGCTGTGGGAGGAAGCCAAACCCTTTTGGATAGGGTATGGTACCCCAGGCAAGGATCATCCGCTGCAACGCCAGATTGCTAACAATTGTGCTGCCATTGCAGCCCCCAGGCGACCCGATGGATGGATGGATAGATGGATGGATGGATCTTTCCTAATAGTTAAGTCCAGCAACATCAGCACAGTCTTGGATGACACAGGGAGGGCTCTCTCAAAAGACCATAAACTCACTGACATTTTATACACACACTCTAATTACAAGCCAACAGGTTAGAGGTCAGGACAACTACATTTACTGGCCATTTAACCAATTTTAACGTCTTAGGACAATGATTGTTTTTACCAACATTTGCTTCAGCTTCTCCAATCCTGGGATAGCCTGGGATTCATCCAGTCAAACTCTGCCTCAAACAAGCCAGATTCCATGATGTTTAAGGCAAAAGGTAGCCAGACCACGAGGGGCCAAGCTTGTCTGGTTCTTTTAGGGCGCATACTGGTCTGCTCAGCCCAGATTGAAGAAGACCTTTAGGGACCTGGCAGCCCTGAGGACCAGCTGGTCCCTCTCTTCATTACTCCAGAGGCTGCTGGGGGTCTCTCTCTCAAGCTTTATAATCAAGTTAGTAGGAGTAGCCACAAATATGCCCACATTTGACCTCAGCTCCACTTCATCAACTTTCGTGTGGATATCTGGTAGACAACAACATTAAGATTTTCTTCTGTAACAACAAAAAGATTAATTGTTTACCATAACATCAGCCCGACAAGTAAGGTAGCAGGGGATCCCAGGACAAGGAATCTTACTAGCCAGGTATAGAAAGCTTTCCTTCTTAGTCGGGATAAAAGGTAATGCAATTCCTCTTTATTCAGGTAAGGCAAGGAACCTCCTACTTATTCAAAGTGTGATCTGCCCTTGACACATAGGCTAATCCTATATGTCATTAACATCAGCTGATGATGATCCACTGATCCACACTTATCCTGTGTAAACAAAGTCATTCTTGCGGGGTTATGTTTTTAGATTTCTATGTCGCCAAGTCTTCAACATATTCAGTGTTGGTCCATCTATGATGAAGCTTTAATGGATAAGGATGCTTTGAACTCATGCACATTATACCCCAACCCCACCTTAGACACATTCATTTAACACACATATGCACACCATGTTATGGCATCCCTAAAGTCTTAGATTTATTGACGTTTCTTTATAGGTATGATAATATGCAACCATGGATGACATCATAGCCACTGTTAATTATACCTACCATATATGAACAAATCAGCCCCACGGTGAAAGACTACAAAAACTGAAATTGCAGCCAATCACTAGTCTGATATCTTGAAAACATTGATAACAAATGCATTTCATACAGCAATGACAGTGTATTGGACATTCAACTGTACAATCAACAAAATTATAAAACAAAACGAAAATAACAATAGATAGCCCAGTGTATAAATTCAATAATTTTAACAGTGGTTTTGTAGTCTGCATTAGTGGATGATACATTTAACAACTGAAACACAATGAAGTGGACCCAAGCTTGAAATTGACTCCACTAGCTTGCAGTCTACTGTTTAAAGCATACTTAACTTAACGGCACCTACACTTAATTTAGAGGACATTTATGCTCGTGACCTTTTAACTGAAAAAAAATAATAATGTAATGCAACAAAAAAATGTAAAGTACTCTACTTACACAACACTGTAAGCTCAGAGAAATGTGTATCACAGGTAATAAAATGGCAGCATGACTGATAATTTTCTTAAAGCCTTCAACATTTAAACTGACCAAAATGTATATTTCAAGAAGAGTGAGACCCTTTTCAGTGTTTTTGACAAGCTATATTACTACAATTACAATCAAAACCCTAAACTACAAAAATAAACCCTAAGGTTTATCGTGCACAATATTGAATATTTTACATATCTCTGTGGATTTATTCCTCATTTTGAAGAACATACTCAGTCCTTCTCACCTAGTTATTACTACACAGACTTCTCCCATGCCTTCTTGGTCAAATAGATCCAAGAAAACTAGTTAAATTAGCCAAGTTAAGTTTGTAAAACCACAGACAGCAAAATGCCAACTTCAAACTCATGAGCACATAAAATCAAGTTGTATATGTGTGACCATATATCGTGGACTTAACACAGAGACCCATTTAACTTTAGGTTTGCTAGCAGGAATGTGTAATTCAACAAAGCAGCTGGTAGAAGGAAGTGTCTTTGGACAGCACAATACTACCCATTCCCACTGTTTTTCATACTCAATGAGAGTACAACTAAGCTAGATATCATACAATACAGACATGGGAATAGCACTGGGCTTTCACCTCCCAAAAATTCTAAGAAAAATATTATCCAAAAGTTCCATCATCATGTATATGTTTTGCATTGATATGATTCCTGCTGAATTCAGGGCTGGTGACTCTGATCCTGCTAAGATTAGTAAAGCTTTCAGTCATGATGTCTTGACTTACTGTTCAGACAAAAATGTCATATCTTTTTATGCTATTTAATTGTTGTAGTCAAGATATACAACCTTTGAAGAGGATGAGTGAGTCTTATTTCTTAATGAACAGTGATAACATTAAAAAAGGAAAAAAGCCAAAGAGGGATACTGCTAACCACCCAAACAGCGCTAACACTGTACCTTTACCACATATGGTCCAGTTTGAGACTGAACAATAGAGTTCATTTTCATTATGCAATAACTTCTTGCAATATGTTAAATAGAGCTCTCATTGTTTGCGTCTTCTTTGTGTTTAACAATGCTGATGTTAGCATCATCATTGCTTAGTTTGTTACCCTCCACTCCATTCTCTTTGGCCTGCTCCCTCAATGCTAGCTTCTTCTGTCTCTTAAGTATTTTGATGTAGAGCACCCCCCACAACATATTGGCTAGGATGTAGAGTCCAATAATCAATCCCAAGAAGGTCAGTCTGAAAGTAAAGTATGTTGGAAAAATTAGGGTTCATATTTGAGGAATTTTTAATGGAGATTGTTTGGGATATTGATAGCATAGTTAAAGTTTTTACTGTACCTAAATGCGTTGGAATCATAAAGTCTACATGCTCCACGTCCTCCACATTGCTTGGTACCCCACTTCAAACATGTCCGGTCAATCAGTGCTCCAAAATAGATTGGGGGAGGGATCCCACCTTGGAAAACAAGGTTACATAGGCTGAGACTCAGAGAAAAGCTGTCAAAAATATACCAATTGGTGATCTAGCATTGCAGTATAGATTTTGCCACTCACCTAGGGTTCTTACGACCAGTGTCTGCATACCCAAGGCCAAAGACTTTAGATCTGGCTTGATAGACCTGATTAAAGTTACATGGCAATATTGTGAATCACAGTGTAAAACTAAGCAAAAACGAGAAATATATGTTTTTCTGAATGAAACAATGTGGTCTTGCTGTCATAGCATACAAAATGAAACTTACGGTCATATTCAACATATCAGAACATTATTGAAAAGCTAATTTATTTCAGTAACTCAACTCACGAAGTGAAACACATTATAGAGATTAATTACACACAGTTTGATGTTTTTAAGCATTTATTTCTGTTTGTTATGATGGTTTTCAGCTTGTAGGTGTCAGGGTGTGACACTTTTTGGACTCTGTGTTGGTTTTGGGTTTTGTTTTTCCTCAGTTATTTTGGGTGTTAGGTTGTGTTTCTCCCTCCTCATTCATAGCTCCTTTAGTTATTATTGTTTTTCTTATGACTTAGTATGGTTTTCTCTTTGTTGTCATTGTTGCTATTATTGTTATTATTATTATTATTATTGTGCTCTGTTTTCCTTGGTTTCTTTAGTTTAGTTTCCCATCTAGTATCTCTGTGTTATTTATGGTTTGGTATTTGTTTACGTTTAGTTTGGTCTCTTGCTGTTCTAGTATGGTTAGTTTTTGAGTTCCCGTTTCTGGTGTCTGTGATTTTGATTGTATTATTCGATCTGTTATCTCCCTGTGTTCTGGTCCCTTGGGTTTGTTTACTGTTTGTCTTGTCAGGCTCCCCATGTTCTTGTTTCACCTGTTCCTTCTGCCTCCCTGCCTCCTTGTCACACCTGTTCTTAGTTTCCTTTGATTACCTGCCTTTGTTCTCCCTCAGTATATTAGTTGGTTTTGTTTCATTGTCCTTTGCTGGTTCCTCGTTCACACTCGACTCACTACCCTCATCCATGCCTTGAGTTCCGCATGTTCCTGCAGTGTCTTTATGTTAATTTTTGGGTCTCGACTCTGGTCAGTACCTGCAGTGTTTTTGTTACGTTTGTGAACTCTGAATAAAGCTCAAGATTTTTTTGCAATGTTGCTGCCAAGCTCTTGTCTGCGCTTTGGTCCACCCCAAAACCCCATCGTGACAGTAGGTGATGAAAACACAACATTTAAGATTACAATATTACATCTGACCAATAAGAAAACAAGTGGGCTTAATCAAAGAGGGTATTAGTGCTTTTATTACAAGTTTAATCAACAGGCCGTATTGGAACAAATATTTAAATTTATTGAATATGACTGTATGCACATTACATCTTCTATATTTTAAGTTTAGATTACTGTCACCATAGTTAGCATGCTGATGTACGTGACATGTACATGCTAATGCCCCATGAATGAACAGAAAAGCACCAGATCTGTCCCTGTGAAAAGTCTTACCTCAGCAGTACAATATATCCTGGTGTGCCCCCACAGGCAGAAATGAAGGCTCCCAACACAGACAAAGCCATGTAAATTTTAAATTGGCTATCACATTCAGTTCTCCTGGAACACTGGCCCAGCACAGCAGACATGTTTGCAGCAGAAGTCATGGAAGTCCCAATGCAGGTACAGTTGTGAAACACCTAAAAATATCAAGAAGATCTGAATTGGGTTTTTTTGGTTGCAAAAATAAAAAAGGGTCTGAAAAATAATCTCCTGTAGTATTGATGATGTACATTAAAACATATAAATGTACAAACATATATAGTATTGTAATCAGTCTCAAAATCTATCATAATTATGTCTGAAGGATGGATTCTTTTCTCCCCATTAAACAATTTTAATTTCAAATTAAGAAAAGAAAAGGGAGTCTGTATAATTAAGATTACACAGACTCATTAATTTTCAATCAATACAAAATGACAAAACTTAAATTTATGAATTAAGGTAAATACTCTGTAAGAGTGTTTCAAAGACTGACATTATTTTTGATGAACCTAAGATCAATTTTCTAATAAATTATGTAAAAATAAAAATACAGCTCATGGATGCTAACACTTAATACTCAAAATTCTGCTGAGGGGTTGGTGGTGTGAATTTGAATGTCCACAATGTTGGCTGATTAACATTTAACTTTTATCAACTGTTATCAGTCTCTCAGGAGTTTAAAAAAGAAAGAAAGAAAGGAAGGAGAAATTCAGTATTTCAGAACCAACATAATGTCTATCTGCTTCTCGCACCAGAACCTCCATGACAGAACAGGAAAACATAGATTGTATTTTGATGGGATGTAATCGCACTGTTGTGCTGCTCCCACTGTCTTGGTTCTCAGTTTGGATGACAGGAGGAATATCTCAAAAGAACAGGCCATTCAAACTAAAAGGGTGTTGGTTCTGGTTCAATTTGTTGAATGTTCGCGATAGTTTCTCACTTTGGCTTTGGATTAGGTCAATGTAGCAATGCATATGATGCCACCAAACACATTTATGGCAACCAAATATCTCAAGCTGTTCAAGATTGGTTCTGAATAAGCTGGAGAAGGCTTTTTACTGGTTTTAGTTCTTGTTCTGTTTGTTCCCCTCTGTGAAACTTAGAACTGAGCTATCTCAGAAGACTGCAGCTCTCAGGGGAAGGAGTCGTCATGAGAGTCTGATCAGCAAATCAGAGGAGGATTTGGAAAACAGGTGGGCCACAATGCACTTGATGGTAAAGAAAATGTTTATACAACTAAACAAGATACAACTGTCTCTAGGGCGAAGCTGTTTCCACATGCAAGGATTCAGGTTTAACACTGTTATCTAATCACTTAATATTTTTAAAATCTTTTCTGAATTTCTAAATTAGATAAATAAGACAATTTATACATAACTTTGACACTAAAAGTTGATTTTACAGACAATGTCTGCTCTGTTCATCTAACCTAATGACAGCTGTATAATTTAATTCGATTCAGATTATTTATGTAGCACCAATTCACAAAACTTCATCTCATTGCATGTTACAAAAAAGTCAATTAAGTTCAATCTTACAGACAATTACATACATTCCAGTTTGATTCTAGTTATTAAACAATGCAGTAAAGTTCAGTTTATTATTCAAATTGGTTAAAAGGTTTTCTATCAAAAGAAGCTCGGCAGATTGCATCGAGTCACTGACTTGCACCATTCACTCCTCCTGACAGTGGGCTGTCACTTGCATATCTTTATGTTGCTGTGCTATTTTTCTTAATTTCATGTAAACTTGTTTAATTCTGCAGTATTAGTCCTAAACCGTCTTAGTGCTGCCCTCTTTGGGTTGAACGGTGGCTACTGCAGTTGAATATTCCTATTTTTTTATATTATATTTTCCTATTCAAATTGTACAGCTTGGTAACATTGCCTACATCACAGCCTCCGTGTTCAGGTAAAATCATCTCACTCCGACGCACCCCTGAAACGAGTCAGTAGTTGGAATTGTTCCTCCTCCTCAGCGCCTTGAGCCAGCGGCTCGAACTGATAAGACTCAGGCCTGTGGGCTCCGTAAAGCCTCTCTTAACCTCTAATGATGGGGGGGTGCCCCCACTTTCTGTAGTCCTTCTGACCTCACTCCCACTTAACCCCCTCCGTTCATCCCTACATTTGGCCGTGTCCCTCAGCGTCTCTTGGCACTGCCCACTTTGGTGACATTTTTCAAAATTTGTCTGGGGGCGGAGTTATCCTGTTTAACTTTGCAGCAGTTACTTATACTGAGGGTGCTTGTGGACAGTGGAAATGAAAACTCCCCTTTAACAGGAAGAAACCTCCAGCAGAACCAGAACCAGGCTCAGTGTGAGTGGCCAACAGCAATGACCGACTGGGCCTTTGAGCCAGCAGTACTTTCTATGTTAAGGAAAAGTGAATAGTAATTATAGCCAAATCCAAAAAAACTGTCCAAAACATTTATTCCCAAATTTGCTACATCAGGTGAGCACCAGGAGTCTATGTAAGATGCATTTTATTTTAAGTATGTGAAACAACATTCCAGGCTAGATTAAAATGATGGGTGCAGCCATTTTATGTTTCTTATAAAGGATCCAAGGGACCTGAACTTGTGTTGACCTCTGTGAAAAAACTTACCATTGCTTTTCCTATTCCTGTGGAGGTCTGACATCCAGCCAGGCAGGGTGAAGCATATGTCATGCCATTATAAGCACACACTGGATCCCAGTGCTTCAGTGAGCAGGAGCAGCCCATGTTGCATGGCGACAACAAAGTTGAGGAATTGTAGGATACTTGTGGATAACTGGTATAAAAGAGACAGGTTAGAAATTTGTGAGAATATCCATGACTGAAAATGAAGTAAAAACCATTCAATTTCAAATAGGCATGGGATTGTGTATGTGTGCACCACTCACCCTTGATACACAACAGTTAAACCAGCCACCTCTGCATTGTCACAGTGAAAGAATCCCTGAAGGGAAAGCATACAAAAGGATCCAAGAGATGCAGTGATGGACACTCTGGCCGCTCCAACAACACCCAGTTTAAAACGCTTCAGGACAAAACCACCAGTGATGAAACCCAGAGCAACCGCTGGTAGGTTCATAATGCCTGAGTGGGGGGATGAATGAATGGATGGTTTGTTAGATAAGAACACGCTGCTCACAGCACTGTTGTTGCTAAATACATATGAAATAAAACAGTTCCAGTAAGCAGCCATTTCAAACTGTGTCCTTTTTTTATTGGTGGTTTTAGACAATTCGTTTTATAGCACTGACCACATTGGATTAGCACTCAGATAAACAAGCAATCAAATACTAAATATACCTACTGTATTTGACAAACACTCGCACAAAAGGAGATCTCACAGTGGGCCATTTAGTGTCTACATTCTTGAGTCTGGTTTATCACACAATCACATTTCCTTTCAACAACGTCATTGTTTCTGTTGGAGCAAACTTGGAGGAAGTGGGGGAGGTACCTATTAGAAAATTAGCTCTAGATGCTGCCTGGCCATAGATCTGCTCCATGAACTTTGGTTTAAAGGTGATCATGCCAACAAAGCCGTTGACTACAACCAGGTTGGTGAGGATGATCATTGAGTAGATGCTGTTCCTGAAGAGTCTTTTCAGTGAAGGAATAAAATCTGGAAAACAACAAAGCATTAAGGCAAAATAAGAGTAGCCATTAATTGGGCAGGAAACTGCTCACCCTAATTTATTTCATTTTTCCTATATCTAACAAACCGATTTAAAAACTGATTTACCTTTAACCATTTCCCTAAATGTGACTGTCTTCTCTTTCTCTCCACCATCCTGGTTTTCATCTGGCAGGAAATTCTCCTGTTCTGGGAAACAGGCTAGCTCAGTACTTTTGTTGCTGCTGTCCTCCTCACCCTGTTTGGGCAAAGACTTGGGCAGGAAAAAGAATGGGATACTTGATAGCAGAATCATTGTGCCTGTCACCAAGAAGCCCAGCCACCAGGTTCCCACCCAGCGAGAGTCCTTGTAGGTAATGGTAATGCTGTCTGGGTGGAAAAGCAGGGTTAGGGTTAGGGTTAGGGTTAGTTTGGTTATGAAGAAGATTGCATCTGTTATGCTGTGCTCCATCTGTTCTCAAAAGTTAAAATTAAAACTAAAAAATAAATAAATAAATAAATCTCAATTGCTACTTGCAAATTCTCCTCAACATCAAAATCCAATATGGCTGCCACATGCATAAAATGTAGCAATAGCTGTATTTATAAACTGTTTATTTGCACTTATGACAGTTTTCATCAGCCACACACAGTACTGCACAACTTCTTTTGACTATAGCAATTAGCCTGGTCACTAAGCCTTATAATTAGCTAATATTACTTTTCCCAACTTCCATCTGGCACACAGTGCAGTTATTTACTGACGTCATTCCAACTTTCGGTTTAAATGGAACCCAGCCTTAGAGTAATATCTAACTGTTGTTTTTACCAATCTAGCAATTATCGGGGATCTCGTGGCCTAGTGGCCCTGTTGTTTAAAACCAGTTATTGTTGTGTCAACAGCCTCCTGCAACTCTTGCTCCATGAATAAGGGCTTTACTCTTTCCAGACAGCCATATCATAAATGTTCAAAGTCACAAAGGTTAACAATTTTGTTGAAATGCTGTTCAAATTGAGAAACTATATTTTGCACAAGCCAACTGAAGGTCCAGTAGCCTTCACATCTTATCAGTCCTATTCTTATCAGTTACGGTTTCACGCACAGTATAAAGTAAAAGATAACCTTTGTTGATTTGAGTTATGCAGCATAATTGAAATTCCAGCTGAGATACAAGTATAATTGAAGTATATGTTTTTAATTTGATTTTTTTTTATTCTTACACTGAGAAATCTCATACCTAAATCGACAAATCCAATGTCCACATAGGTCTTGGCTAGGTAGGACCCAAGCATGAACCCAATCACAGGGCCCAACATTCCTGTTGTGTAGATACAGGCTAACACAGAAGAAGAAGAGGGGGAGAAACATGTAAAAAGAATTAATCATTAAACATTTATGATTAATCATTAATCATTTAACTTACAAATATAACAAACTAGGCAGTTTCACATCCGTTGACACTAGAGATAGACACCTGCTCTCTGGTGACCCGGAATGATTAATTGGTAATTGATGATGGCTGGATGGATGGATGTTATTTTGGGGTTAAGAATAAGAAGGTGATTGCTTTAAGCTTGACACCATGTATCTCTTATTTTGAGGTTACACCAGAAGTAGTTTTTTAATTGTTGTTCGGTTGTATGAGTTGCCCAATAAAGACTGTACATCAAGTTGGCTGACAACACTCAGAAGCCCCTGTCAAGTTTTATACATTTTATCATTTTGGGTACTTCAAATTAGTGACAAAGTGACAGCCAAGACACAAGTATTCTGAACCACTGCAAGAATACAGCAGCTGGCTATCATTAGACAAAGAAAATACAACACAATAGAGTGACTCAAACCTGGACTTAGTTATATTAGCTGAAAACAGATTTTTTAAACACTTTGCAATTTTTTTAACCATTACGGTTTTGTGAAAATTTAAAAAATTGACTCTCATCTTGTTATAAAGCCAATATTTTGTTTAATATAATCTTGTTACACCCCTAATTCCTATGACACCTAATTAAACTTAGGTAAACCATGATCTAAAATTATTTAAAATGCCAAGACAGTTCAGCATACTGCAAATAATAAAAACAAAACAAACCCAAATAGAAAGGAGTGTTCTCCTGTCTAGAAAAGTCATCCAGATAGGATATTCCCAATGGCATGGAGGGAGTCTCTCCGATTCCACGCAGCATGTTTCCCAAGAAAACATAGATCCACATGGATGAGCCAACTGCCTGTTCACAAGCTGAGAGGAAGAAGACTGGCGTTAAACATTATTTAACACCGACTGAGCAGATTTAGGAACATCCAAACAAAATACCAAGTACCCTGTATGGCTGCTACATCAGGGATCTCATCTTTCTCAGTCAGGTTGTGGTTGGACAAACAGGGCAGACTGTTTTCAGTGCTGTTGACCTGAGTATTGTGGGACATACTGGTCTCATATTTATACCTAGAAAAAAAGAATAATATAAGGTATCTGTCAGACCACGGAGCTGTGTGCAGGTTTGTCTAGCTGTGTGAGTCTTGCTTCTCCTTTCCAATATTCAGGGTGGTGTGCTGTTTAATTTTTCCACCCATTTTGCATGTGAGCCAAATTTTAAACTTTGTTTTAATTTTGACCAGAACACCTTTTTCCACATGTTTGCTGTATCTTATGGTGGCGTGTGGCTAACTACGTATAGGATTTCTAATGGCTTTCTTTCACCAACGCCCTTTTTCTTGCCACTCTTCAATAAAGGCCAAAGTTTGTGGGGTGCAAGATTAATAGTTGTCCTGTCACCAGATTCTCCCACTTGAGCTGTGGATCTCTGGAGCTCCTCCAGAATTACCAAGAGTTATACCTGACCTGTCTGCTGTGATCCTTGGTATTCAGGATGTTTGTTCACTAATGTTCTCTAACAAACATCTGAAGCCCCCACAGAACAGCTAGATTTATACAGATTAACAGGTTCTACAGTGGTGACTTCTGAATACAACTAGGGGTATTAGAGTAATGGGAGCTAAGTACTAATGCACACCACGATTTTCTGTATTTTGTTGGTAAAGAATTTGAAAACCATGTATAATATTCATATCCCTTTGCTGTTATTTGTAGCTCTATCTACATAAAATTCCCAAATACATTCAAGTTTGCGGTGAAAAATCAGAATTGGCTTTATTGGTCAAGATTGTGCACACAGACAAGGTTCAACAGAGATGGAAACTTTTCCAAGGCACTGTGTTTCCAGGTGCATATGTGCTTCTTGCTATTAAATATACTGAGCCGTTCCTTCACCAGCCAGCAATATTACATATGGAAGAATAAATTAAAAGGCCGTAGAAGAGTAAATAGACAGTATACTAACCGTCCCTGTAAGAAGTGTGGCAGTGCAACAAGAAAGGATCCAGCGGCCATGATCAAACAGCCGATACCGATCAGCCTGGGCCGATGAAGCTTTGCACCGAAGTAGCTCACAAAGGCCATCACCAACAAGTTTCCTGTGAAGGAAATGTCATTAATCATTCTTTTAAGGAGTAGCTCTAGTATTTACCTATTATGTGTCTAAGGACATCTTTAGCTATCCAGATTCAACAATAACAAGTGCCCAAACCCATTTCAAAGCTGCCATCTATGACCCCAATCAGAGAGCTGGGGATGTCGAAGCGCCTTTCAATCTGTGTGATGGAGCTCTTCATGTATGCTCCACCAAAAGCTTTGGCAAAAAACATAAATGCCAGGGAGACCAGGAACAGCTGCAAGAACACATCCGACATGTTAATAAGTTAGGCTTCTCTTGGCCAGACTTGTTCATTAAATCAGATGATCTTTCTTAGCATTATGTTTAAGATGTCATTCTTGTTACACAGGAACATTGTTCTCGTTCACAATGATTAAAGGCCATTGTACAGGTAGGGGAATGCATTATTATGTAACATTAACACTTACCACTTAGCGTGCATTAAAATATCTACAGAGCTTTAAATCAACTTTAAACAACACATACATTTAGATTTGATTGGATCAGGGTCTTTTTCAAGATTGTTTGTTACAATATCTGCTGGTATAAAACCAGATATTTTATGATTAAGCAATTATTCTCAAAAGTTATGAAACAATACATTGCTGTTGATGTTTTCACATAGGTAGACAGGTTAATTTTTGTATGGAGGGTTATTTTTTGCAAAAATCTGTCAAAGTACAAATTACAACAAATATTTCAGTGGTTCTATTATAAAATTAACTTTTCAAAGTTTGCATGTCTAGTTAGCAAGACATGCTAAACTTTGTACCAAAGTATACCAAAGTTGCATCTCAGAGTTACAGTATGTTAGTATGTTAGCTGTAAATTTTTTCTCATCAAAAAGGGACTTTAACTTTGCGTCCTACTCTAGCCATGAGGAAGAGTGCCAATCAAATCTTGTAAAAATCGAAAAGGCACAATCTGTGTTTACTAAAACAAAATAAAGCGTGCTAGATCATCTAAATCAGATATGCAGCCCATTTGAACAAAAATGGTTGGTTTTTTCAGATTTTAACAACTCACAAACTATGTTAATTTTATAATCATGTCTGTAAAGTAGAGCTGGAATAAAACAAAAACAATAATTTTTTGTTTGTGGTTTTATAACTCATTTAGTCTAGGCTTAATATCAAAAGGATGTTTATGAATCAGTTTACAAAATACTCTTTTTTTAAACAATTACTTGGCAAGCAAGTATCTGATGAGGCTAATTATAGCTAAATAAATAACTAAATGACAGAGGTTATGTGGATTGACTATATAATGCCAAACATATCATTTTGATACACGTACACTATATTGCCAAAGATATTCGCTCCCCAATCCAAATAACTGAAATCAGGTGTTTCAAAGGTGTACAAAATCAAGCACATGGGCATGCAGACCGTTTCTACTTTGTGAAATAATGGGTCACTCTCAGAAGCTCAGTGAATTCCAGCGTGGTGCTGATAGGATGCCACCTGTGCCACTAGCCCTGCTGCATCCAAGCCATAAATCACCAAGTGGAATGCAAAGTGTCAAATGCAGTGGGGTAAAGCACGCCGCCACTGGACTCTAGAGCAGTGGAGGCGCGTTCTCTGGAATTAATGAATAGCGCTTCTCTATCTGGCAATCTGATGAATGAGTCTGGGTCTGGCGGTTGCAGGAGAACGGTACTTGTCTGAATGTATTGTGCCAAGTGTAAAGTTCAGTGAAAGGGGAGTTATGCTGTGGGGCTGCTTTTCAGGAGCTGGGCTTGGCCCATCAGTACCAGTGAAATGAACTCTGAAAGCTTTAGCATACCAAGAGATTTTGGAGGATTCCATGATCCCAACTCTGTGGGAACAGTTTGGAGATGGCCCTCTTCTCTTCTAACATGGCTGTGCACCAGACACAAAGCAAGAACCATAAAAACATGAATGAGAGAGTGTGGTGTGGATGAGTTTGACTGGCCTGCAAAAAGTCCTGACCTCAACCCGATAGAACAGCTTTGGGATGATTTTAGAGTGGAGACTGGGCTTCACATCCAGCATCAGTCTATAACCGCACAAATGCCTATGAACACGCTCCTAAACCTTGTGGACAGCCTTCTCAAAAGAGTTGAAGCTGTAATAGCTGAAAAGGCTTGACCACAGTCATATTGAATCCTATGGATTAAGAACGGCGGTTTTACTTAAGTTCATATGTTAGTCAAGGCAGGTGAGTGAATACTTTTCACTGTATAATTTATTTCTGAGAACTGCACCAGTTTCAAAACCTGCTGTATCAAATCCTATGCTTGACTTACATCATCTGGTGGAGGATCTCAATACTACAAGTGGTACATGCAGCGTCTAAGAAGCACACTTTTACAAAGTCCTTGTGTTGGAATGGTTACAGCATGTAAAATATGTTACAAAAGAGAATTGTTAAAAACTGTTTGTAATTAAGTCATACAGCAAATTATATTTTCAATATTAATACAGAAATCTGTATATTAATACAGATTTCAATATTAAATGTTTGCGTTATTTGTATTTTAGGTGTACAGGTATGTTGTTTTTTAGTAGGTTGTTGATTTAATTAATATTTTAAATATCAAAATAAAACTGCAATATATTTGACTTCATTTACGCTTTAAAGAATCAGAGGAAGCATATTTTGAATAATGATAATTTATTCCTGTTATACATTTTCAATGTATGGTAAAACTTTTATATCTAATAGTGTAACAATGTTGATCCATAGCATATTATTTCAGAAGCATCTGCTAGTTTAATATTTTTTAGTTTTTTCCCTTTTTACTTGTTTTTCTCTTTTTTCTTTTGAAAAGTTATTGCTACAGCCCAGCTTTAAAGTGTCAATATACAAACAGCACATTTGCTTAAATCATCATTTCTATGGAGTACACATAAAATATTAAAGAAAACTTTCAGTTGTTGTTTTATCATCAAATAACAGCCTCTAACAGCTTTACTTTTCGCACCAAGTGATTCACAGCAAGATGTAATTAATAGATCCCTGACACTCAAATAATTGCAGATACTTACCCAGCAATGTTTCCTGAACAGTTCATACTTTTAACATGTAGCACATTTAATTTTCCATAGGAAATTAATACTCCTACTTTTTATTCCAGGTCATTATTGTTCATTAGGTAATACTACACACAGTACATGTCATGGTGAACAGAACAATTTGTGATGTGTCAGTGTAAGTCATAGGCATAGCATGGTATCAATCTTAAAAATCACCCCACTTATTGCCATCAACCTTACATTTCTACTTTTGAATATAGTTTGCTTTATATGTATCACATTAGTTACATTCATACAGACTCAAAACAGTCAATAAACAATGGAAAAGGTCTTACATAATTTCAAAGTGAATATATTTGGAAATGGTTGACACTTCAACTGTTTCTTCAAAATGTAAATCAGATATCTTTTTATAGAAGAAAGTTTACTAACCTTGAGCTTAGAGCAACATCCCTCACGTGTTTTTTTGGCCTCTACACTCATGATGCTTCTGTGGGCTCAATTTGTGGCAGAAAAGACAAATTCTTTTTTCATCCAAGCCTGGTAGGATTTAAAATAATATAATCAAAAGGTTTGACAAATTAAAAGGTATTTTTCAAATAAGTCATTGAACTTGATTTTAGAGGATTTACATGCACAAGGCTGTAAACATAAAATTGCAATTGTGTCATTGCATACTAATGAAGAAATTTGTAAAAAAAAATGGAAAAGCAGTAAAAGTCTTTACCTGTAAAGCACTGACAGCCCAGTATAGAGGGTTCCAGCTGATAGATCTCTGTAACTAGTAGGACCTTGTGCTTAAAGCCCAAGTCTTATCACCAAATTATAAAATCACATGTAATCAGTAACTCAGGCACTCGTGTTGATCTTGTTGATCATGACAACAAAAAGCCATCCATCATACCCTCACGCAAACTGACATGCGTCCCACACTCATTCATACCTGTGAATGCACGGCTTTTTTCAAGCTGGATGCCTGTCTAAGCAGCTGGCGAAGGGCTCAGAGGTTCTCAAAGTGCACGCAGAAACTCGCAGTCACACACATCCTACTCTGTGAAACATCACAGGCCTTCCCGGCACCCATTCTTTGTGGAGACACAACAAACAGCAGCAGCGTGAAGCTGGTCAAAGTTTATTGTAGTGCGAGCTAGCTGTTTCTGTTAGTTTACCTGTTTCAAAGAGTGAAACGCTTTCCTCTCCAGGAGAATTTTAGTTCTTGCAAAGCTGGGTGTTTCCATCCAATGCCTGATCAAAGTCTTCCTGTACCATTGATAGCGCTGAACAATGGCTTTCTCTTGAATGCCCCAGTACAACACATCCCATCACCTTATCACTTTTGTTCAACAGTAGGTATTCACTGGAGGCTCATTCCGTTACAGCTCACAATTAATGGCGTGTCCGTTTCTGGAGAATATTTTAATGTAAGGACTTCCTAAATGTTTCAGCTCCTGTGAGAATGGGCTGTTGTTTACAACATTCTCTACCCTTACTGCTGCAGTACTTAGTTTAGAACAGAAAACAGACATACAGTTCTATTAAAAAGCATTTTGCCCTTACTGATTTCAAATCTTCAAGTTGCATAACGTGCGATTGAGCTTGAGGTTAGGAACTAATGACCAAACTATCTTCTTTAGGGTTTTCAGCTAGAGAAAAATCAATGGTTCCATTAGTTAAGTCATGCGCTCCAGTTTCTGAAGAAAAAAAAAGCAGCCCCAAAACAATCTCACTACTGCCACCATGTTTGACTTTTGCTATTATGTTTTTTTTCTAAACCAGTTTTATGCTGGTGGTAACAGAGCACACACCCCACAGGTGAGCCCTGTTGAGCTCTTTGAGTAATTTTGGTAGGCTGTCTACGTCCTGGGAAGGTTCTCCACTCATTCATGTTTTCTCCATTAATGGGTAATGCAGGTTTGCTTGAGTACCAAAGCTCTAGGCATGGCTTTTTATCTTTTTCCTGACTGATATATGTCTGAATGAATATAATATGAATTATGATTTTTTTTTCTCATCTGTGCTGGAATTTATTTATGTCGAGGCATGATGTGTTGGATTTTGATGTGATTTGGCCTACCTCATATTGTCATATAGGTTCAGTTTAGGTTATTTTTTGATTCTACAGATCAGGTAGTAATCATGACTGTGTATGACTAGTGAAGCTGAACAAAGAAAGGGTTCGTAATTTTTTCCCACACAGAGGGCTGGGATAGCTCTTTTCTCTTAATAGATGAAATCATGATTTGAAGATTTTCCACTTTTTTTAGGTAACTTTTTTTCTTATATTAAAATTGTATAAAATGTTTGGGTGTGTCCAAAAAGCTAAATCTAAAGAAATTTGTAAGGAGGCAAAAACTTTTTCACAGCTTTCTACTGCAAACATACGCCTCTAGATAGTACTTAATGTGTCAGTAAAAGCTTTACTTTGATGAAAACTAATCCAAACATGAAGATGAACAATAATTGTCAGGTGAATATTGAATATCAACACAAAATTAAAATGAAAATAAATCTATATAAAGCAAATTTAAATATAATTAACACATATGAGACTTAGATAGATTATATTAGGAATATGCAACTGGTCTTCTGAAACATTTTTACCAAGTTGTATAGAGCAGGATATTTGATTATTCATTTGACATAATCTCTTTAGATTGCCCTTGGTCCTCGCTTATACTCTCTTCTATTCACCCCACATACTTTCTATAGGCTTTAGGTCTTGGGACTGGAATGGCCATTGGTGAAGGTTGATCTTCAGACTGATGAAGTGCCCCTGTTAATGTGGGAGGAGGTGCTGGATCATTAACATAATGAAGAGCCCAGTGATGACCCATTTTCATTCACTGGCAGAGTCCAACAGATTTGATTTAAAATGTTGTGGTATTTTCCAAGGAGTTCATGATGGCTTGCAGTCTGAAAAGATTATCAGAGCAGAGTTCTTTTGTTTTGTTTTTTAATTTCCATTGTTACCATCGTCCTATTGTGGAAAATTCGACTTGAGTGCTCATTCGGCCTTGTTTGTCACAGTTTCAGTTGTTTTAACCTTTTTAATCACGTCTCTGACTGCAGTTGTGAGCACATTTATACAAGCAGCTATTTTTTTGTAGCCTTTCCTGACATTTGATGATCATTTCATGTCTTCTTTACTTAGATGGCATATTCCATTGCAAACTCTGTGTCTCTCCCGCATGAGGTCTTGTTTAAGCCCTAAATACTTAAATACAAGTACCAAGACACTTTAATCAACTGTAAAAAAAAAAAAAAGTCAATAAGTGTGGAGGATGCTGTATTTACTGCAAGGCAATAGAACCCCACGCTGCAGCTGCAACATTATTTGTTGCCTTTGGCTCAATGAGTCATTTGTACAATGCCTCTAGAGTGACAACATTAATATGCTTTCTCTCTAATGACTCATAATTATTGTGTGCTTAGGGCAATTAAATAAGCTGTGCACACAAGTCATGACCTTGTATCCACAAAATGTACTTCTTGTGTGCTCCTACATTATTAACTTGTGTAATATGTTACTCAACTTCCAGATAGCGTGACATCAAAAATAATCTTACCATAAGAACGCTGGTTATACTACAGTAGGACATTTTCTAGTTAGTGAGCTGCGAGACAAAGTAGCAGAAGGTATAACAGAAAAAAGTCCATACACAGGAAACGATCCAGAGGAAGTCATACATGTCTTAATAGGGAAACATTTTGTTTTGCATTGTATTGTTTTTAGCAAAATAATGGACTTCTACAGTTGTGATGTTGTTACAAGCCTTACACTCTCAGTCACAGCCACTAGATGGTGCTATCTAACATTCAAATAGGGTTTTATGTGGAACCTTCTCTTGCTTCACTTGAGCACCAGCACTAGAAATAAGCTCTAGAAAACCCTGTAAATGAGTGTTCTCAATCTTCCATCCTATAAGCACAATTATTGACCATGTTGATCATCAAATGGTGACATATTGAACATAATGGCAGTCAAAGAAAAAAATATATAAAACATGGACTACATATGCTTTTGCCTTTATTGTTATATTCGTTAAACATAGCAGACCAAGATAACTCATATCCAGTACATATTTTCATTTACAGTGTGTATTCTTTGGATTCAGGAAATGGCTCAACTTAAACAACACAGTGCTTTGTGTTGTTGAAGGTAACACAAATGCACACAACTAGAACACAAGAATCTCCTCAAGGTAAATGACAATAGACCTTTAAATGTTTAAAAAAGTTTAAAAATAAAAATCAAGGAAGTGTGAAGAGGGAATTTGAACTTTTGAGATGTTCTTACAACTATAAAAATATATAAAATAGCAGCATTGAGACTGTTGTTTTGTGTGTTAAAAGCATGCATGGATTAGATTTAGGAATGGTACAGAATCACTAAGAACATTACCTTTAGATTTAGATTTAGATTAGTTTGCAAAAAATTTTAATCACACAGTACTTGCTTATATTATAACTGTGCTGTTTTGCAATATTACAGGAGTGGTAGAGAAATGACCTGACCTGCATTCAACCATATGATGAAAGGATTTATGAAACACTTCATTATAGGAACACACGTTAAAAGCACCTAACATGCTTTTGTGATTAATTAGATATTCAATGGGAAATCGATTCTTTTCAGTAAAAACTGAGAAATATTTGCACCAATCGTTGATTTTGAGTGCAATAAAATCACATTTGAATGTGTAAAGATGTTGATTGTGGTTGCTCCTCAGTGTGTGCCACAAGCTCTGCACTCACAGCTGGTCACATGCTTGTAGCTATATCTTCTGGTAGTAAGGTCAGAGCATTTGACATCCAGAACTTTGTACTCCGACCCCTGTTCCTGGCAGCAACTGTACCTCTGCTTGACCTGCAGGTAAGTGTGTATCAATACCCTGTTAAGGAGGAAAAAAATGGAAGAAGAACAACACCGAGTGGAGGTAAATGTTAATGCACTGTGAGACATCGGATGCTTTTAAACAGTTAACGCCTGGTTTCTTCTCACCCGGGCTCAGACAGACAGTGGCCCTCACACACAGGTACTTCGACGACGGTGGAGCAATCATCAATATTGACGTTTATTTTGGATAGTTTGGGTGCACAGGTCTGGTTACCTAGAGTTAGAAAAGACATAGCAGAAAAAATAACTTGAGATTACACAAGACTTTATCTAATGGGTCAATTTTAGATTTTGTATTGTTACTTGACTTACAGGTGAAGCAGCAGTTTTCGTTGTTCCAAATACTGTTGCCCTAGAAAGCCAATTTAAAAGAGTTCATCATTAGCTGTCTAGATTACCCTGTTCTTTAAACATGTACCTGGGTCTTCCATTTAAAAAGTCATCCTTCACAGTAGCACTGTTCAATCTATGATCTGAAAATGGAAAGAGTATGGCACAACTGCAAATCTACCCAGACAATGCCTTCCACATAAACAGCCCAGCTGCAGAGAGCTGGACAAGGGAGAACATTACTCAAAGAGTCATCCAAGAGGCCCATGGTATCTCTGGAGGAGCTGCAGAGATCCACAGCCCAAATAGGAGACTCCATCAATGGAATAACTCTTAGAGGTGCATTCCACAAATTTCACCTTTATGAAAAAGCGGCAAAATTAGCCATTGTTAAAAAAAGCTATAAGAAGTTTGCTCCAGGCCATGCAGGGGACATAGCAAACATGTCAAGAAGGTGCTCTTTCAGATGAGACCAAACCTGAACTTTTTGACCTGCATGCAAACGCTTTGGAGAAAACTAACTCTATCTGAACACATCATCTCATGTTAAAACATGGTGGTAGCATCTTGCTGTGGGGATGAATTTCTTCAGTAGGAACTGAAGAAATAGCTATATAGGGGGCAATACTGGAAGAAACCGTGTTACAGGATGCAAAAGGTGTGGAGGTTCACTTTCCTGCAAGACAACATACAGCTAGAGCTGCGATGCGATGCTTTAGATCAGTGCATGATTTGTGTATTAGAATGGCTCAGTCAAAGTCTAGATCTAAATTCAGCTGGGAATCTGTGGCAAAACTTGACAGAGCTTGAACGATTTTGAAAAGATAAAAAATTTCAGTCTCTCGATGGGGATGGCTTGTAGAGAAATGACACAAAAAGCTTGCCAATGTAACAACCATTTGACTCAGGAGGGCAGAATGCAAATTTATGCCACACTTTGCTGATTGGTATGTATGAAGAAACACTAATAACAAAATACATTGAAGTTTGTGATTTTATCAGGACAAAATGTGAAAAAGTCTTCATGTACATAAATAAAAACAAATGTTCTTATAAATGTTGTTCTTAATCTTGCCTCACAGACGTAGACAATTTTAACTGCAATCTGAAATGAAAAGACATAATAATGGTAAATTAAGAGGCTGAATCCTTTAGAGAAAATATTAAGATGCAGTACCTCAGAACAACTTTCTGTGGGGGAGACTCTGGATTCACGCTGAATACCCTCCACAGTGCAGATGAATGATATGCAGGGATCAGTTGCGTCTTTCCATGTGTCTCCCAACTACGCATACAATAAAAGAAATCAAAGTGACAAACTGGACAATTTAGGAACCCATTTTGATGATTTACCAATATAAAACAACATACACTGTATGTGGTTCCATGATAGCTGCAGGTC
This sequence comes from Crenichthys baileyi, assembly GCA_036173005.1. Taxonomy (NCBI): domain Eukaryota; kingdom Metazoa; phylum Chordata; class Actinopteri; order Cyprinodontiformes; family Goodeidae; genus Crenichthys; species Crenichthys baileyi. The sequence continues at coordinate 1,077,204 of JAHHUM010000297.1, read as the reverse complement.
TTCTCCACTGTAAAATAAATCAACAGGTGTCTTATAACAGCAAGGCATCAATGAAGATGTGAAAAAGCATAGAACATTGGGAATGTTCAAGGCACACCTGCTACTACATAACCATTGCTGTGTGAGGTAGGAGGCTGCCAGTGCTACAGCCCCCTCGTGTGGTGGCCCAGGAATATAAAAACTTTAAATCAACTAAAAGCAGCAGGATAATTTTGCTATTAGCTGTATTATTAATAAATACAGAAATAATATATAATTTCCTAATGTTGATGTGTATGTACAAGCTAGCAATAGCACGTCAGCACAGAAATTTTCCTGCTTACCATCTGACAAAAGCTCTAGCAGGGAAGTATTGTAGGAATCACATCCAATAGATTTTCAGAGAGAAAAAACACAACTTTGGCATCTTAAGAAGGAGCTTGATGAGCAATTCCAGGTTCAGTATAGAATGCGGCTGTGCACTTATAAAATGTAATAAGCACTTCTGAAAAGTTACCACACTATTAAACCAGTGACACACATACTGCTGTAAACATCTACCTGTTAATTACCAACTTAATTTTGTGTTTGAAAGCATAAAATAGAGAGAAATACATCAAATGCATCAAATGCAGCAAAATAGAGACCAGATGCAATGCCCCATCCCTAACTGGTTTAAATGTGGGTGTTTAAATGCTTGAAAAAGAAGACTATATTTTTGTCTAGGCCTATACCACGAACATGCTGAGTGCAAAGTTAGAAAATCTAGACAAAGCTGCAAAAAAGACAAACACATCAAATCTTGAATCATGGAACTCCAGTTTCTTTGTACATGTTTTAAGGTTATTATTGAAGAAGTTACTTTTACTGTAATTTTGAATTAGCAGTTGACTAAGGCAGGTGCCAGATTTTACAAATAGAAGATACTTAAAGATCAAGCCCTGAGGCATCAGTTGAAAACTAAACATTTGGAACAATGGCATGAAGGAACAATACAGTTTAAATCAAAATGTTCCTTAACAAGTCATGATGGGAAGCTGGATTTTTTAAAGATTTAAAACATTAGAGGAAAAAAATGAGTTTCCTAACTCAGAGCATGAAATGACATGTCTGGCATGAGCTGTTCTTTTAACTTTACTCTAAAAAATGTAAGCACCTAAAGCCCTGGAGAATTGGGGATCAAGAATCTAGAAAACAAATCCTTCTTTAGATGTAAATGTTATTTATTGGTTCTTACCACAAATTGGATCACCACAACAACTGGTGTTTACCAAAGTGGTATGTGGGGAACAGACAGGCGTTGGTAAAACAGGTTTTGGAGAACACTCCTCAGTGAAGGTCTGAGCATTACACGTACATAGGTGGCAATCAGACTTCCACACCTCGCCAGGCTGGAAAACAGAGGAGTATGTCCTTAACTTGGAAGTTAATTTCAGATTATTAGATGTTTAAAATGGATGATTTCACAAGAAATAAACTATGAAGTTGGCTGTGACCAGGTAACTTGTATAATCATTGAAAAAAATACTCTTACGAGCTTAGGCTCTCCAAGTGGTCCTTTGCAATCTGTGCTTACAGAAGAAAGAAGAAAGTAATTCCTGGCACAAGACTTCAAGTAAAATCTTTTAGAAGTTAATATTACCCTTCTAAACAATAGTACTCACAAGTGCATTGTTTCACACAAATATTTGAGTGGCTTCCTGCCCTTACAAGTCCTGGGGGGCAGAAACAACCAGAGCTGGTCTTTTCAAGATTGGGCCCTGATTTCAGGACTCTAAACAGAAGAACAAGACATGTATAAATACTTGACAAATATAAAAAAACAGCAAAGATTGAACATGGCAATGCTTTTCTTAGTAAATGTATCCCATGTCAGAGATTTAGGGGGCCTGCTGACATCAAATTCACATCGTATAATCGCAACAGCCCAAATTATTCCATAAACAAATTAGTCAAAACAAATTGGTAGATAAATTATGAGTAATAAAGTGGAATAGCATCAGGAGTAAGTGTTTAACACATAAGGAAGAGGGGGTACCATAAGGCCTGTAAAGCCAAGAAAATAACTGAAATCTGTCAGTATTTACAAAGCACTTTAGCCTCCTATAAGTACAAAGTAATATCAGATTGTGGGGCTATGAAAGGGTTTCATCATTGATTACCAAGGTATTACACAGCCAACATCCCATGACAGATAAAAGTTAAGAGCTTTCTCAAGACTTTTGCAACCTTGCTGTTGCAAAATATCCTGTCAATAGTAGTATTTCTCAATGTTCTGGAGTATACCGTTGGGGTCATAATCCATACATAGAAAAAAGCTTAATTAACCATTAACTGGTCAAGACCGAGTGCTCCATGCTTGCTTTTTGAGAGATGACTCAAAAGAATAATCAGAAGACTTGTCTAAGGACCATGGATTACTCCGAGAGGGCTTTAGAAAGACTTTCAATGAGCAGATACAGTTTTTCCATATACTCACTGCAGCAGACTCCGCTGCTAAAGAAGTATGTCTGTTGAGAAGTAAACATCTCTGGTCAGATGAAAACTAAATTGAACTCTTTGAATGTCACTGAACACACCAAGCTTAGAGGATAAATGGTACTGCACATCTGTCCTGAAAACACCTAAATAAAGGTGAGGTTTGGAGTTGGGAAAATCACAGTTTCGGGGTATATTTCAGCAGGTAGTGGTAGAGTACATATGACTCAAGGAAGGATGGACACAGAAATATGCTGGGCAATGCTTGATAGGAATCTGAAGATGAAACAAGACAGTGATTCCAAATACACAATCAAGGAAACCGAGTTGAGTTCATACAAAGACAACAAAGCAGCTTAGATTGGCCAAGGCAATCAACCAGCTTTAACCCCAAGAGCCTCCAGGGTTCAAAGACTTTGTAGAAGAGTTCTTCAGCCTCTCATTTGAGCAATGTAGGTAAGTGGTCATTGTCATGCAGTTTCACTCCACTCCACTTTAAATTATGGGCTACTTCATTGTTATTTCTCTCTCTGTCTGGATTACTTGTGTTGTAACTCCCACCTGGTGTTAATTTCATGTTATGAAGCTGATTGCAATGATATTATCTGAGAAAAATGTTTGATTTGTTCAATACCTATTTCTCCTGCTGCATTTTGTAGGATTACAAATAAGCATTTAAAAAGAAAGCTGTCAAACCCTCCAAAACAGAAGTCATCTTTTTTATCTCGGCATTCTTCATAAATCAATCCTTCAGGACATTCCACATCTGAAACACAACGAAGGGCAGTGGCATTGAATTAAGAACTTATTAAAAGTAACTTCTTAACACACAAGTGTAAAATTATTCATTGATTTTACTAGCTTTTCTAAGCAGAGGGCACAAAGATAAAACGTGCTCACCGCAGCTTCCATTAGTCAGTTCTCTCCAGTCATTGCAGAAACCAGCATGTTTACATTCCTTAGCTGCTTGTTCCAAAGAGAAGCACGAAGCATTTAGGGTTGTGCATGAATCAAATTCACAGTTCTTCTTTTTGAAAGTCATATCCACATATTTGCTGCAGTTAGCAAACACTCTGCAGAGAAACAGATTTTTTGGAAAGTTAGTTTGTAACAGACCATTGTGTCACTAGTCCCACTTTTCTAACAGAACAGTTTAAGCGTGTGGTGTGGAGCTTACGGGTGCTCAAGCAGTTGACAGAGTGAGTTTGGAGAACAGGGGGGCGGGGGGCCAGTGGGTTCTGGAGTAGGCTCAGTATAGCAGGGTACATTTACTGGTGCAGAAAAACACTCCGGCTTCATAGGATCATGGTGCACCCAGTCATAGGCTGTCTTATCACAGCAGGTGTCGTTCTCGATCTGTCCTCCTCTACGGATGCAGGATGCACCACCACAATCACCTGTCGAGGGTTGAGGTGGAGCTCACTGAACAATTTACAAGGTATGCCAACTTAGATATTAGCAATACTAAGCACCTAAAACATAAGAAGCAAGTAATACCTAAAATAAAACTTTTATCAGTATGTGTTTAGATACTCGTACTCGTACTCGTCGTCTTCCGCTTTATCCGAGACCGAGTCGCGAGGGCAGCAGACTCAGCAGAGACACCCAGACTTCTCTCTCCCCAGACACCTCCTCCAGCTCCTCTAGGGAGAGCCCAAGGCGTTCATAGGCCAGCCGAGAGACATAGTCCCTCCAGGGAGTCCTGGGCCGTCCCCTGGGTCTCCTCTCGGTGTGACGTGCCTGGAACACCTCCCGAGGAAGGTGTCCAGGAGGCATCCGGTATAGATGCCCGAGCCACCTCAACTGGCTCCTCTCGATGTTGAGGAGCAGCGGCTCTACTCCGAGCCCCTCCCGGACTGACGAGCTCCTCACCCTATCTCTAAGGGAGTGCCCGGCCACCCTACGGAGGAAGCTCATTTCAGCCGCTTGTATCCGGGATCTCGTTCTTTCGGTCATAACCCAAAGGTTATGGCCATAGGTGAGGGTAGGAATGTAGACCGACCGGTAAATCGAGAGCTTCGCTTTTTGGCTCAGCTCTCTCTTCACCACAACGGACCGGCACAGCACCCCCATTACTGCAGCAGCCGCACCGATCCGTCTGTTGATCTCCCGCTCCATTCTCCCCTTACTCGTGAACAAGATCCCGAGATACTTGAACTCCTCCACTTGAGGCAGGAACTCCCCTCCAACCTTATAAGGGCAAGCCACCCTTTTCCGGTCGAGAACCGTGGCCTCAGACTTGGAGGAGCTGATCTGCATCCCAGCTGCTTCACACTTGGCTGCAAACCGCCCCAGCACATGCTGTAGGTCTTGGCTATAGGGGGCCTGCAGGACCACGTCATCTGCAAAAAGAAGAGACGAAATCCACTGGTCCCCAAACCAGACCCCCTCTGGCCCTTGGCTGCGCCTAGAAATCCTGTCCATAAAAGTTATGAACAGGACCAGTGACAAAGGGCAGCCCTGCCGGAGTCCAGCATGCACCGGGAACAGGTCCGACCAAACTCCTCCCAGGCCTGAGTTTTTGCTTCTACCACAGCCTGGGCTGCGGCACGCTTGGCCTCACGGTACCCATTTGTGGCCTCAGGAGTCCCACCAGCCAACCACAACCAATAGGACTCCCCCTTCAGCTTGACAGCGTCCCTTACTGCCGGTGTCCACCACCGGGTTTGGGGATTGCAGCCGCGGCAGGCACCGCAGACCTTACGGCCGCAGTTACGGGCATGTCTCCAACATCCCCCGGAATCTGGTCAAAGCTCTCCAGGAGGTGGGAGTTGAATACATCACTGGCCGAGGGCTCTGCCAGACATTCCCAGCAGACCCTCACTATGTGCTTGGGCCTGCCAAGTCTGTCCGGCTTTCTCCTCTTCCAGTGGATCCAATTCACCGCCAGGTGGTGATCAGTGGACAGCTCAGCCCCTCTCTTCACCTGAGTGTCCAAAACATGCAGCCGAAGGTCTGACGACACGACAACAAAGTCGATCATCGACCTCCTTCCTAGGGTGTCCTGGTGCCAAGTGGACTGATGGACACCCTTATGCATGGTGTTCATTATGGACAATCCGTGACTAGCACAGAAGTCCTATAACAAAACACCACTCGAATTCAGATCGGGGAGGCCATTCCTCCCGATCACGCCTCTCCAGGTGTCACTGTCGTTTCCCACGTGAGCGTTGAAGTCCCCCAGCAGAATAATGGAGTCCCCGTGAGGGGCACTATCCAGCACCCCTGACAGGGACGCCAAGAAGGCCGGGTACTCCACACTACCGCTTGGCCCGTAGGCCGAAACAACAGTCAGAGACCTGTCCCCAACCCGAAGGCGCAGGGATGCGACCATCTCATCCACTTGGGTAAACCCTAACACGAGACGGCTGAGCTGGGGGGCAACAAGCAAACCCACAACGGCCCGCCGCCTCTCCCGTGGGCCACTCCAGAGTAGAAGAGAGTCCAGCCCCTCCCAAGGAGATGGGTTCCAGAGCCCACGCTGTGCGTGGAGGTGAGCCCGACTATTTCTAGTCGATATCTCTCGACCTCTCGCACAAGCTCAAGCTCCTTCCCCCCCAGCGAGGTGACATCCCACGTCCCTAGAGCCAGCCTAAGCTTCCGGGGGTCGGGCTGCCGAGGTCTCCACCTTCGAGGCCTGCATTGCTTTATGTTGTTCTGATGCTGTTCTGGGTACTTTTGTGACTTCCTGGATGAGTAGTCCATACACTCTTGGAGTAATTTTGGTAGGCTGGTCACTCCTAGGAAGGTTTACCACTGTTCCACGTTTTCTCCATTTGTGGATATTGGCTCTTATTGTGGGTTGCTGGAGTCCTAAGGCCCTTAAAATAGCTTTGTAACCCTTTCCCCACTGATGGATTTCAGTGACTTTTTTCATGTGTTATTGAATTTCTTTAGATTGGGGTGAGATGGATTCCTTTTTGAGATCTTTTAGCCTACCTTTAGCCTATGCCATATAGGTTCTGTTTCAGAGATTTTTTGATTCTACAGGTCAGGTAGTGAGACCTGGGTGTGGCTAGTTAAACTGAACTTTCCAAAAGATGTTGTTAATCAGAGTAAATTCATGATTCAGCAAGAGGGGTGTGGGTGAGGGGGCGTTCACATTCTCACACATGGTATTTTCTCTTAATGACATAATTGATGAAAAAACTACATTTTTTTATTTACTTGGAACATTTAAGAGTGAGGGCTGCACGGTGGGGCAGTTGGTAGCACTGTTGCCTTGCAGCAAGAAGGTCCTGGGTTCGATTCCCGGCCAGGGGTCTTTCTGCATGGAGTTTGCATGTTCTCCCCGTGCATGCATGGGTACTCCGGCTTCCTCCCACAGTCCAAAGACATGCCTGTTAGGTTAATTGGTCTCTCTAAAATTGTCCTTAGGTGTGTGCATGGTTGTTTGTATGTTGCACTGCGATGGACTGGCGACCTGTCCAGGGTGTACCCCGCCTCTCGCCCATAGACTGCTGGAGATAGGCACCAGCTTCCCCATGACCCACTATGGAATAAGCGGTAGAAAATGACTGACTGATATTTAAGAGTGACAGCCAAAAAGCAAAGAACAAAAGGAATCTACAGGATTATTTTTTGTGAGAGAGTTAGGGAGTTACGAGGTGGGTAGTTTTCATACACTTATCATAGGCATTTATTTTATAATAATTTGGGCATTTTAAGTAATTTTTTGGTCTATTCTTTTTCCAGCATGGAATGTTAAGTACATATAAAGGAAATATATATGCATGCTTAAATGTATACTGTACATTCAAGTAAATCTTTTAATTAGTTGTATTGAAGGTTTCAAAATGTCTTAACAAAGCCAAGGCCTCTTAGGTGCAGCTGGTGATTTTCCTCTGGTAGTATAAAATGTTGCTTGAAAGCATTCACTGGATAGGCCAATACTCAGAGCAATTGGAAAGTCCAAAGAACTAAGGAAGATCTAAAATAATTTAGAGAGATTGGAAGAGTCTTTTGCAGCCATTTTTAAAAAATACCGTAAGATTTCAAGATTATCAACTCATATGTTAGCGGAATATTACCATGTATTTGGACTTGCTATCACTTCACCAAGTTCTGGAAGAAGACCCAATTTGTCATTGAAGAAAGTCAGTTTAGATATTAAAGAAGCTTCCTGAAATCACCAGGTCTCAAGTCTTGGTGCAGTGATACTGTCCACAGTGAAACAAAGTTACCCTTCACAGGGTGGGGACCAAGAAAGAAGCCCCTGTTGCAAACTTGACACCTTCCAGTTTAATGGAAGTTTGCAGCTACCTTCTGGAGAAAAGACTAAAGATTGAGCTATTTGGCCACAAAAAAAAAAAAAAAAAAAAAAACATGTGATAGTAGTATCATGCATAGTGGTGGTGGCATCATGCATTGAGTTGAACCTTCTGTTTGGAAAAGGAGTATCTTAGACAGACACCGAGAGGAGTACGGTGTGAGAAATTAAAAGTGCAGTTGAGGCATGATACATTCATCTGGTATAGACTGTTGAGAAGGAGCAACTGTGAATAATCAATTCCTGTTCAAAACATACCACAATGCCCCTGGGTGTTGTTGACAAAATGCTCCATGGCGAGACTGACCACCAGGGAAAAAGAGGGAGAGAGGGAGACAGAAGAGCGAATCTCGGGAAGATAGATAAACACTTCATAGCCTGTGGTTTCAAACCTCATCCCATCCTTCTCATATGGTGGCTGTACAGTCTCATTGTTCAGAGTGGCCTGAGGTAGATACATCAATGTCAATTCATATGCCTCGAAAAAAAAACTTTCTTGCTTGAGTTGTAAGAACTTTCATACATAAATTGACAACATAGTTTGTCTGCCTATATTTTTTTAAACCAGTATTTCTGTAAAACACAAAAATTGAAACAGAAATGGAAACAAATACCTCAATTGCAACAGCAAAATAGCTGATGCTGAGTGTGGCAGTGTTATTCTGATATTTTACAATAACATCCTTAACACAGGAGCCTTTAAGTCCTGGTATGCAGTAGAAGTTATCCACCACAATGGTCAGGTGATGGCGTGGTGACTGCTCCTCTACCAAAATGTAGGTGCAGTCCTCCAGGAAATCATATGGTATACCATTAAAAGAGATGTAGTGAGGGTCTCCATAGAGCTCACAACGACCTGGGAATGTTTAAAAAAGAGAAATTAATTTAGTTGCTATTTGCGAAGAAAGAATAAATCATTTGGAAGAGAATACAATTGGATGTATAAAAGGAAACTACTAATGCATGAATACCCACAGTCACACCTCCATGTTTCACAGCATCCATCCATGAGATTTATCAACTGATTCCTAGGACATCTAGGAATTACTGGCTCTGGGCAAACCACTGTGGTCAACTCTATTTTCCCACCTACACACCTCTTAACAAAACAGTCTTCTGTCCAAGTCTCACCACAAGCCCAGCTTTTTTTCAGTTTCAGGTCTTTGCAGAAACACTCCTGTATGGTTGACTGTTCTGTGGAGGACGGTGAGCAGAAACAACACAAGGTCACTAATGAGAACAGTTGGTGGGGTCACTATAGTAATTTTGCGGACAAATAGAAAGCACTCACGACTTTCTGTGAGTTGTGTTGTTGTCCAAGGGGTTCCGGTTTTAATGTGAACAGTCGTGGATTCCTCTATAGATACTGAAGTCAGTGCACTCGAGGACGTTATAGTAATATATGCCATAGAGGTAGTTGGGGAAGAAGTTGTAGTTGAAGAAACTGTTGTTGGTGGTGTAGAAACAGTAGTCCCCATTGTTGTGCTTGGAGAAGTTGTTGTTACTGGTGTAGAGACAGTTGTCCCCAGTGTTGTTCTTGGAGAAGTTGTTGTTACTGGTGTAGAAACAGTTGTCCCCAGTGTTGTTCTTGGAGAAGTTGTTGTTGCTGGTGTAGAAACAGTAGTCCCCAATGTTGTGCTTGGAGAAGTTGTTGTTGCTGGTGTAGAAACAGTTGTCCCCAGTGTTGTGCTTGGAGAAGTTGTTGTTACTGGTGTAGAAACAGTTGTCCCCAGTGTTGATCTTGGAGAAGTTGTTGTTGCTGGTGTAGAAACAGTAGTCCCCAGTGTTGTGCTTGGAGAAGTTGTTGTTGCTGGTGTAGAAACAGCTGTCCCCAATGTTGTGCTTGGAGAAGTTGTTGCTGCTGGTGTAGAAACAGCTGTCCCCAGTGTTGTTCTTGGAGAAGTTGTTGTTACTGGTGTAGAAACAGTTGTCCCCAGTGTTGTTCTTGGAGAAGTTGTTGTTGCTGGTGTAGAAACAGTAGTACCCAATGTTGTGCTTGGAGAAGTTGTTGTTGCTGGTGTAGAAACAGTTGTCCCCAGTGTTGTGATTGGAGAAGTTGTTGTTGCTGTTGTAGAAACAGTAGTCCCCAATGTTGTGCTTGGAGAAGTTGTTGTTACTGGTGTAGAAACAGTTGTCCCCAGTGTTGTTCTTGGAGAAGTTGTTGTTGCTGGTGTAGAAACAGTAGTACCCAATGTTGTGCTTGGAGAAGTTGTTGTTGCTGGTGTAGAAACAGTTGTCCCCAGTGTTGTGATTGGAGAAGTTGTTGTTGCTGTTGTAGAAACAGTTGTCCCCAATGTTGTGCTTGGAGAAGTTGTTGTTGCTGGTGTAGAAACAGTTGTCCCCAGTGTTGTGCTTGGAGAACTTGGTGTAGATTTAGTTGTGGCCAATGTTGTGCCTGAAGAAGTTGTTGTTGCCGGTGTTAAAACAGTAGTGGTATTTGTGGCAGTGGTTGCAGGTGTTGCTGTTGTTGTAGGAGCTGTTGACAATACGGTCGTAATTTAGTCTCTCAAGTAAAACCCAAGGAAATACTTTGAAAGTGGTGCTTGAAACATCTCAAAATGCGAACAATTTAAGGGGTTATTAATGCTTTTAAAAGGAATTATAATATAATAACTAATGCAAAGCATGAACTATATACATGGTGCACAGTTGTTAATACTCACAGCAAATGAAAGTTCCATTTTCACAAGTACTGGGTGAAAGTAAAAAATGTAGTCATTATTAAAAGATGATTTATTAGGTTTTGGTATAGCTTGACATTAAGCATATATTGCATGCATGAAAGTTTAAACTTACCACAAAACTAAGTCAATAATAACTCCTTCTCCAGGTAAGACAATGGTTTCATTGAAATAACAGGAACAATTTCTCAATTCAGTGCATCTGTCAGTATTCTCATCAAAGTATGGGGTCTCCTTAGGACACCTTGGGTAACAACCTTTATCGAAGAAAGAAAAAAACATTTTAAAATTGTGAAGAGTTCTGTAGGCATCACCCAGTCCCTTACAAAAGACTTCACCGAATATTGAAATAGTAAAGAAAAGTAATTGTGTGCACTAACTCCCAAAGAAAGTATAAAAATTACTGTATAGTAAAGCACAGGTAAGATTGCTTGTCACCTTCCAGCTTGTGGTGAAAATAGTTGGCTTTGCCACAGGTCAGCATCCTTCCACAGGCGTCATAATGCCAGCTACACTGGCCTTGCTCATTGTAGTAGTCACAGTAGACAGCTAATGTAGAAATAATTGTATGTTATAGTACATATTGGATTAATGCATTTCTTTAAAGTGTAATATAAAGTATTATAAAAATGTTAGGTAATGATATGCTTAAATACAGATTAAATAACACAGAGCATTGAGTTGACTAATTCTTTTAAATAGTAATGTTAATATAGACAAAATGATTATAACTTACGACACAAATCAGGTGTCCGCCAGTTTATGCAAACATCTTGATCACTGCAGGCCTCTGCATAGGCCGCCACTGCTGTGCAGTAACCCAAGAACTTTCCTTCAAACTCACAGGAGCAAGACTCCTGCACACAGGCATGATAGTAGGGCTCTGGATCCACCTGAGGGTAAGTGAAAGATTAGAGAAACGTTGAGGCTTTCAGTGATTAGCAATTTCTCCATCTTTTCAGTTTCATTACTGTTAGCAATTAGCTGAATATGTGCTAGGCAAACCTTCAGGTGACAATCCTTGAATGTGTCTCCTTTAAGGATCATACAATGCCGCTGGGCCCAGGCAGAGCAATAGAAGTTACGTTCACATGGAAATATCTCAGTAGTAACATCAGAGCAAGGAGGAGTTGTGGTCTTCCAGCTGTTGCCAAAAGCTATTGGACTGGTCACCACTGCAAATGAAGTTAGGATTTTTACTTCAGAAATAGTGTAAAAAGAGTTCATGGGTAAATTATAAGGATTTACCGGCTGAGCCACGTATCTGTAGGTCATTCATCTCACTGGAGTCAAAATTGCCACAGAGACCACAGACTTTGTTCTAGAGGAGAGATTGTTTGCAAAATAATTATGAACAGTAAACAAAGGCAAATACATTTATCAAAAAGCCTTCCACTAGTACTGTGTTAGTACATAATTTTCCAAGTGGAAATTGTAAACAAGAACCAGTTGGAGCGAACGTGTCAGTTCAGTTAGAGAAGTCATTTTCCCATGGTAAACCCAGTGTTGGAAAGATATATCTAACTGAGCATTTACCTCCCTCAGACATACAATTCTTTTCAAAGATTGCAAGCACCAGCAAAAACATAATTGTGGCAAGATCTGTGCAACTGTTTTACAGAAGATATAAAATATAGAAACAGAAAAGGAAATAAAACAGGATAGTAGAAGATGAATTTCCTGTTGTTTTTGTGCACCACCTAAATTTAGCTCTGCAACACAGCTAGATGCTACAGAAATCTAGATTGTGGCTGTTTTTTTAAATCTTGTAACTTCTGTTTTTTTGTATTCTCATCACACTTTTAAATAGTTGCATTGTCTTTTAGTAGCATAGGGAGATGTTGTGCCTTGGGTAAATATCACTTGAAATTGTCTTCATACTCCACTGATACTGACACTGATACATAAGGCAAAGTTGTATTTTTCAACAAATGCACAATTTTGAGAAACAAACTGATTTTACTTGAAAGCTGGACGTTCTTGGACATAAGTTTGCAAGCACAGATTTATTGCTAACGAGGACAACTTGAACTTGATTCAATCAGAGTTTTTTTTTTATTTGAGTAAAAAGAAGTGAACATAAATGAGCCACTTTCACACATTTCCCAATAACTCACCCTCCAGTCTGGATGGAGCTCTATGGTGATCCTTGTGTGCTTATCCCAAATGAGAGTTAGACCTCGGCTTGGCACTGAGACTATTATATAGAGTCCCACTGTCTGTGTGGTGTAAAGGGGGTCTTGCTCTAGATTCCAACCACTTTGGAGGTGTCTGGTCACCTTCATGTCACTCAGTGTCAGAGTAACTTTGTCCTGAATGGGAAAAGTGTTAATGTAGACGCTTGTTAAAACTAAATTGCAGATCAAACATTTCGCTATTCCCTGCAAATCATTAGTGACTGGACAGAAAATAAGTAGATTTAAATTGATAAGGTATTCAAAATGATGGGTTCAATTATCAGGTAAAAACATAGAGAATGTGATATGGGTGTTAGTTTATTCAAAGAAAGAAGGACCCACCTCCAGATCCAGAATGATGTTACGAGAACAGGTGAGTGCTTCATCACAGCAGGGCACACTCTCCAATCTGACAGAGAAGGATCCATTTCTGTATCCACAGTAATCCTTAAGCAAAGTCATAAAGATACTGAATGTTAAGCAAACATAAAATGTCACCTTAAAATGCTCCACTGGGCGTTTGGGGGCTCACCTCTACAAGCGTGTACTGACAGTGACCGTCAAAGCGATACCATTTAGAATCAAAAGTCTGGTAGTGTCCATTTCCATAAACTTGACACTTCCCTGAGCATGCCTCATCTATGCAGTTCCACTGGCCCTGGATACATGTACTAAAAGATAGGAGGATGTCAACATGATTGTTCCTGGGTTTATAAGGACTTCAGTGGAGCAGGAGCAGCAGCGGGTGTTACCATGTTTTACAGTTGGTTTTGACAAGCTCTCCGGCACTGAACACTTGGCCACTGTACATACAGGTGCAATTATTTCTGGAAATGCATTTTCCATAGTGATCCTCATACTGGTCTGGTGGGCAGTAACAACCACTCTCACATGTCACATTGGCACCCTGGATGGTGTTTATAAGGAAAGAAAACGTCAAATTGTTCTACAAAAAACTTTTAAAAATATATATAAACGTGATTGTGCTATCTGGAGGTCTTTATTTTGCCTTTCAGTGCTAAAAGAAGAAATACTGCCTTTTAGTAGTGACACTTTTTTACCTTCATACTCTTAGATGTAAAAGAAAGTGTATAAAGATTACCTACATAACCTATTACGGGTGAAGCTTACCAAAGGTTTACTGAGACTGTCGCAGGTTTTCTGAGCCGTGTTCTCTGCAAACTCTGAGCAGTGAACACAAACCTTCTCGTTTCTGCAACCTGACCCAAAACATGTTAAATAATAAGAGGCTCATCAGTGGGAAGCACATTCAAGTGCTAATGTCAAATGCACAGAAATTGAGAAATTTTTTTTTTATTGAAACAAACAGCCCCATAGAGACCAATATAGTATATGCAGTCATTGGGGGCAAGTTTATACATTTGTACCAATATTTTCTTTAAATAACAGCCTTTTTAATGGAAAAACATATGATAGAGAATATTTACCGCAGTCTTTGGAGCAGTGGAGTTTTCCGTCTTCACAAAGGCTTCAAGAGAAATAATATTAGAATATATATACATGAATACATTTTATATCATCATATACATTGGATTCAGTCAGCCACAAGGAAATTGTTGGTATAAACATAGTTAAAATGTTAAATCACATTCAAGAGCAAGATTATTCCCAGTCATCTTCTCTCCATACCTATTCACCTTCTACCTTATCCCAATCATCTGCTTTTTCAAGACTATATTTTTCTAATTCATCATATTCATTCTTTTTCATGACTATCTTCATTCCTTTCTTCTTTCTTAGGTTTTATTATAAGGACTTTTCATATCCCAAGCTCCATCATTCTTTTATACTAGAGAATTCCACCAATCCTCCCTCAGTTTCTGTAATTTATTACATGCTTTTACTGTACAGAAGAAATCTAGAGAGCTCCCAAAAGGGTCCAAACAGAGCGTTACTACTAAACTCAAAGTGTCAAAGTCGACTTCAAACACTAAAGTCGGGGGTACACTACGTGATTCTCCCAGTCTTCACAGATTTTAGACTGAGAGTTCACACCCACAGACTGGTTTCACCAGATTTTTGTTTCACAGCTTAAAAAACAATGATCACACACTTAACTGGACCCGCTGAAGGATTACAGACCACAGAATTGTTCAAACCAACTGGAGCTAAACACGTGGCAACAGATTAAAAGGTAAACATACATACCAGTAGGTGGCAGTATTAGAACATATTCTCAGAATTTGGACCAAATTAATGATCAAATCTTTATTTTTTTCGGAAGAATTATTATTTACTGTATTTTAGTCCTAAATATCTGAGTGTCTTCTTCTTTTGTGTTTTATTTTTTTGTTTTTGTTTCCTTGCGTCTTTTTTGGATTGTTATTAAATTAATTGTTATTATTTAGTTAATAGTTTGTATTATGACAATAGATGTTTTTCATTTATGTTTATATTGTTATATAGTTACAAATAAAGTTTGCAAGGAAAAAGAAAAGAAAAAGTGCCATGTCACGTTCCAACCTCTATTTTTCAGTGCTTGTCAGCAACACATTCAGCATATATTGCATGCATGAACTGTTCTGAACATTATTCTTGATGGTAAAAATGTATGAAAGTTTTCAGTATTTCTATGAACTCACCACTGTTGTCCATCAATAATTATAGGTCCTGGTGGTGTCATACCCCCACTGTGATAACACATGCATTGTCCCTTTGGGGTGCAGGTGTCTTCCTGGTTCAGATATGTTCCTTCTGGACAGCCACAGCCCTCTGTTGGAACGTTTTCCCAATCACAGCGAGGATCGTGGCCGGACAGGGAACGGCATGTTTGGTTACAGGCCCAAATGTTGTAGGAGAACTCCTGGTTCTTGGGACATTTCAGAGCTTTAACACAGAATTGTTGCTGGTGTTTAACAGAAAACATGGATTGTGCATATATTTACCATAAGGTGTTATTGTGGGATGCAGACAAATATACAAGGTCTTGAAGTAATGAAGACATATGTTTCATAAAATGTTGGTTTTTTTTATATTCAGTGTGTTTTTTAAAGTCATTACTCACTGCAGTTGGCAGCTCTTCTCCAGTCCCCAAGCTCAACACCCAGAATGGCACAGGCTTTAGCATAACTTCCCAAAGAAGCACACAAACACTGCCGCAGATTGTTGCCACAGTTACATGTTCTCTGGATGCAAGCCTAGAAGCAGTAATAGTTATATAAACAGACAGTCATTGTTAATGCGTCACTCTTAGTTGACATACCTCATTGGGAACATCTTAAAGAATCAGTTGTTTAATTAAAAATTCTTACTGTGTGGTACTGATCAGTCGGGATGTAACCATGGCACTTGGCAAAAATCCCGTTTGGGTCATTCAAGACAGAGCACTTTTCATCTGCAAATATCTCTGCAAGCGTACACAATAAAACAATATAAAGAAATGTGTTGGAAAAATCATTTGGTATATCCTCCTGAAGTACAAGATATAATATACAATCTGTGGCATATATGTTTAACTTCTTGACCCCTGACCACCTTATTACTGGCGATGTTGTGGAAGTTGTAGTAAGCTAGCAATGTCTGTGTTTCCTGTTACTGATTTGCAGTTTAGCAAAGTTTATTTTATTTTTTATAATGACAGACATGACTTTGCAGAGCTAAATGTGGGGCTTTGTCAAGTGTGCTAAACATTAAACAGGAATTAGTTCTGCAAGCGGTGGTTCAGTTACAATCTGTTATAAAGATTAGGGATTCTTTAGTAAATTTAGCTAAATCTTAATCAGAAGTGACCACTACAAATCTATGGTTGCTAATTTCCCATTGTCATCAAAGAGCCCATGGAGAAACATCTGTAGCATCTGAGCAGCATCTGACTTCTCAAGAAACCTTCTGCAGCTTCTGAAAAGGTTTTAGAAATAACAAGTCACCTAGTGATCTTAACTCATCGGTTAGGACTTGCGAGGTAGAGGACCCCAGAATGCAGACTAGCAGGCAGCATGACGGTAAGTGAAAAAAAACAATTTAATGAATAAAAAACAAAAACTCACTCACGGAGGAGGCAGGAACAAATAGAAACAATAAACGGGCAGGCAAGACAGGCAAAAGCAGACATGGGCAGAGTGGCAAGATAGGCTTGGCATGAAAACACATGAGCATGATCCGAAGAAAAAGAATGTTGAAAATGTGTCCGCGATGAATAACTGAACAGGAGTGTATATATGGAGAGTAAACCAGGTGGAGCAAGGAGACAGATTAGCTTGGAGCAGGTGGACCTGATAAAGATAATTAACAGACAGAACAAAACTGACAGGGGCCAAAACAGAACTTCTAAGGATACAAACAGATAGAAAACCTAGAAAAATATGAAACCAAAGCATAATCAGAAGCCCAAACCAAGTACACAACTAAAGCATGACCAGGAACCAGAAACAAAAAACAACCCAAGCAGGGTGGGCAGTGAGGGCCTCTACAAGAGGACCAGAAACAAAAACAAAATTCAGGGGGACGACCAGGAGGTCGCGCCGAGCAGGCACAGAGTTCAGAGAGGGGACCAGGAGGTCGTCCCGAGCAGGCACAGAGTTCAGGCGGGCGCCAGGACCTGCAACACAGAGTCCTGGGCGGTCGGTGGCGAAGGCGTGGAGACCGGCGACAAAGACGTGGAGGCCGACAGAAGCATAGAGACCGTGGCGACCTGCGACGGGAACCTGCAGGTTGGTCAGGAGGCCGACCGAGCAGAGGACCCCCCAGAAACTCTGTGGAACTCCGGAGGTGTGGAGCCAGGTGCCTCATAGGGAGGCGTGGAGCCAGGTGCCTCATAGGCAGGCATGGAGCCTGGCGAACCCTCAGAGGCTGAAGCGGAGCCTGGCGACCCCTCAGAACCCTCAGAGGCTGAAGCGGAGCCTGGCGAACCCTCTGAGGCTGAAGCGGAGCCTGGCGAACCCTCAGAGGCTGAAGCAGAGCCTGGCGAACCCTCAGATCTGGGTTCAGAGACCAGAACGAGGACAAACTGTTCCTTGAACCCCTCAGAAACAGGGTCCAACGGCGCTTCCTCCTCGAACCCCTCGTCTCTGGGTTAAGAGGCCAGAACGAGGACAAGTTGCTCCTTGAACCCCTCAGAGACAGGATCCGGCAGCGCTTCCTCCTCGAAACCCCTCGTCGCAGGGTTCAGAGACCAGAACGAGGACCAGTTTCTCACTGAAGCCCTGGAAGGCTTGCAGACTAGGAGCCGGGGGTCTTTCTGCATGGAGTTTGCATGTTCTCCCCGTGCATGTGTAGGTTCTCACCGGGTACTCTGGCTTCCTCCCACAGTTCAAAAACATGACTGTTAGGTTAATTGTACATTCTAAAATTGCCCTTAGGTGTATGAATGAGTATGTGCATGGTTATTTGTGTGTTGCCCTGCGATGGACTAGCGACCTGTCCAGGGTGTACCCTGCCTCTAGCCCTTAGCCTGCTGGAGATAGGCACCAGCTTCCCCGCGACCCACTAGGGAATAAGCGGTAGAAAATGACTGACTGACTGACTGACCATTAATGTGCCCTTAGTGGACTTTAAGGCTTAAGAAACAAACCCTTTGTTTCTTTCCACGTAAGAATGGGTCACTGGAAATTAAGTGGATGGACCAAAAATCATGAATCCGATTTTTGTTCAAGTTTATGTCAGCAATTGTTACCATTGTCAGTATTGATACAGGGGTTGGGGATGTTCTCTGAACAATCTCCCAAACTCCAGGAGAGAGCAAAAAGCTTGGCGGAGCTCTCAATAATCCCGCTGCTGGTGGTGAAGTCATCTGTCGTATGATTGTTTCTGTTGCCGCAAAGACCTGAAAGAAAACCATATTTTAACAGCAAAACCACCTGTGTGATCATGGACATGACATACACTTTATTGCTAAAAGTATTAGTTTGTCTACTTTTACCTGTACATGAATTTTGATGGCATCCTAATCCTAATCTACAAGGGCCAAGCAACTATTCTGTAAACATATTCCGGAAGGTTTAGGAATGTGTTCGTAGTTAGATGAGAAACCCAGAATTGCACTGGAATTCATTGACTTGGTGGGGAAATGCAATACTTGTGACAAAATAGTGTACCTCGCTGTTTTTATGCATTTTAGACTTTCATGGAAACCTGGCTTGGTAACACAAATTTTTGCAATGAGTGTTTGCTCCCAACCTGAGATCAGGCCAGTAAACTCTGTTGGTGGTGTGATGGACAGCTGGATTTCAGGGAACACCTGGACTTGGAGCTTTAAACCAAGGGCTGTATAAACGTCAACGTACATTGAAGACTGCCAGAAAATCAGTACCACATCTGGGGGGTGGCAGAGATATGCAGGAAATGTCATTGGTGAACAAGCTAATCTCTGGATGCACTACAAAGTCAGCTTCATTTTTCTTACCAGACTGATAGAGCTCCGTAATCTCTTCGTCCCCAACTTTAACCTTGCTTAGTGTAAATGTATAAATCTCCTGAAAATTTGGACACAATGTGTATAACTAAACATGCTTTTCAATTCAACATTGACTTTTACCAGATTTCTAAAGACATTTGCTTCACAGTGTCCATACCTGCAAAAGCTGTACATGTACAGCTTTCAAGAGCTGGTTATTTAAAAAAATTTAATTTAATAGACCGTTAGGGGGGTGCAAGGGGGGTCAGGGAAACTTTTAGCTGTTTAATTCAATCAGGCCAAAAATACTGAGAAAATGAAAAGGGCAGTCCCCCATAAATTCCCTTTTCCTGTGATGCCATGTATGTGCATTTTCCAGGAAGCGCATACTGTTTGCCGTCATATGTTGTCACAAATTGTCCTTCAATCATACATCTGGCCTGGCAGGAGTTGTCAGAGCAATGCCACCTCCCACTATCACACTGACTGAGACCAGAAATAAAAAAGGGCACTTTTTTATTTTAAAATAATGGGTAGAACAGCTTGTTTAGTTATGGTTACGTGATGTTTTCTTTGTCATTTGTCAATACAATTCGGATTTTACTGCGTCTAATGTTATATCGGTCAAAAAAGAAGTGCTCAAGATACGAATATCAGTAAGCTGTACAGGGGTTGGGCAATGAAACTGAAACACCTGGTTTTAGTCCACAATAATTTATTAGTATGGTGTAAGGCCTCCTTTTGCGGCCAATACACCATCAATTCGTCTTGGGAATGACATATACAAGTCCTGCACAGTGGTCAGAAAAAGGGTTTTAAACATTCTTCTTGCAGGATAGTGGCCAGGTCACTACGTGATACTGGTGGAGGAAAAAAGTTCCTGACTCGCTCCTCCCAAAAAACCCCCAAAAGTGGCTCAATAATATTTTTTGATCTGGGGGACTGTTTTGCAGGCCATGGGAGATGTTTTTTTAAACTTCACTTTCATGTTTTTATCAAAACAAAAACTTTCACCAAATCTTGCTGTGGGGTGTATTGGGGCATTTTTTAATCCTGATACACAGCACTGCCTTCAGGATACAATGTTTGAACCATTGGTCCAATTTAGCCATGAAACCTCCCACAATACAATGACAGGTGTTTCAGTTTCATTGTCCAACCCCTGTATGTGTGAGATCAAGAGGATGTAATGCCAAATCTATCAAAAGAAAAAATAGAAAGTTAAACTGCTAACCAGTAGGAAGTATACTGTTTTCAGTTTTTACTCCTCTCAGCAGGCTAGCTTGTACATAAAAAAGGAACAACAAAATTTGGATTCAGCTTTGTTCTTTCACTGCTCTTCTACAAAAGTGAAACTGCAAGAAGAACTTTTTTTTTTAGCATCTCTGATCATCGCTATTAGTAGTGGCAGATGGATGGCCAGGTACAAAAACTACCATGTCAATATGGGCCAAAGAATTGTTTTTTTTTTTTTCAATATTAGATTTCTGATGTGCCTTGGGACAAAAAGGTAACATTAGATGCTGAGAATCAAACAAGTAATCCACTCACACAAATTATTTCAGAAACATTAGTCAATAAATTATGTGTCATAAAGTGACAGAAAACAGAGAAAATAAGTAGTGAATAAATACATTATAAGAAAATGCGTATATAATAACTAGTAAAACATCAGGAACAGATACAAAAGAGTATAAAAACAAGAAATCTGCCAGTAGTTATAAAGCAAACCTGCCCCCTGTCAATGTCCATAATTGTTTGCTTTAGTTCTACAAGCGCTGTTATGATCATAATCCAGAAGTAGAATTACAACAAACCATTCATAGCCAGCTTTCTGAGAGAGGATTAAAGCAAATTATCACAAGAGTTGTCCAAGAGCCAAGGCCCAAAAAAGAGCTGGAATCAGCAGGTACATATTTTCCGATTGAAACAATTGGTAATGCTCTCAGTAGCAATGGCCTCTTTGTGCATTTACTGCACAAGACTCTAGTGCAGAACTAGAACATGTTGAAGCTTCATTACAGTTTGCTCCAGATCATTTAGAAAGGCCAATAAAGTATTATGTCAATTAAAAGTGAAATCTTTGAATGATGCTGCACATAAACCCGAAAACACCATACCAACAGAGAAGATAAGCAGTGGAAACATGGGGTGGTGCTGTTTTCTCAGTCAGTCAGTCATTTTCTACTGCTTATTCCATAGTGGGTTGCGGGGAAGCTGGTGCCTATCTCCAGCAGTCTACGGGTGAGAGGCGGGGTACACCCTGGACAGGTGCTGTTTTTTCTTCATATGGTAAATATTATATAACAAAAAAATTGATAAATGAATACATTCACTGATACAATCTTGATATATATCTGAAGAAGAAAAGATGGTGAATATTTAGTCAAGATAATGATCCCTAACACAAGGAAATTACATATATTTTTTTAAGCGTGGTCAATATTTATTTGCAATGTCAATTACTCATTATGGATTAACTTATATGTGTCTATGTCATGTTTAAAGGTTATGCAGGACCCAAGTGCAGATGCACACTGTGGTGAAACTGTAATGATAACAAAAGGAGAATAGCAGGAGGAGCAGTTCATGGAGTACACACAGTGAAATGAACAGAGAAACTGGCAGTCTAACTGAGATCTAGGCTGTCCAAGGGAACAACAACTTATATACTGAGGGAAGAATGGAGAATGACGACAAAGGCAGGTGAGTTAATTAGGTCATTATGTGAAGCAGCTGTGGCAGAAGGAAAGCAGGATGACTGAGGGAGGGAGGTTAATCAGCGCGAATGGGGCTGAACTCCGACACAAAGAAACTGAATAACATAGGGGAAAAGACTAACAGATCTAAGAGAAATAAATCCAAATACAATCAGAATAAATACAAAGAACAGAACGCAAGAATAAACTACAAAAATAAACACAAAGAAATTAAGTATGGCAAAACCCTAATGGCAAAATAAACTGAGTATGGAAAGACCTTTTAGAATATATTAAACAAAAAAGAAATGATAAAAACACAAAAGAAAAGCAAACCCCAAACACCTAGGGACCATGACAGTTGATTTTGTTGTATGTGTGGATAATTTGGGTTGCACCAACATCTGCTGAAATTTCCTCTCAGCGGCCTCAGTAGACATATGTTAATAGGAAAATACTGTTGCTGTAGCACCTATTTGCTATGTTTATACTACGTACATGTAACTGTCGAATATGTGCAGCTTTAAAAGGGCATATTCTGGTACGTTTGAACAACCTCAAAATAGCACATTATAATTCTGATGAATACAATCACTCTCACTCTATCACTTGACATTTTGTCATAGTTATAAATTATATTTTCGATTAGGTCAGACTAAGACTAGAAAGATACTAAATTCAGTTGATTTTATAATGAGTCAGCAAAGATGCTCCATAGTGTCCAAACTGTCTCTCGACTCACCATGTTTGACACTTGGTGGTGCGTAAGTCTCCAGGAGAGTAGATCTGATCAATAAACACACAGGGACAACTGGAGATTCCCACACACTGGTATTCATCAGCATGATCATTCAGCACCTCATCTGCAATTACATTTGTAAGGCAACTAAATGACAAACGTGGACGCTGATGAGTTGTATCCTTCAAACTGACGGTTCTCACCTGCAGAACAGACACAGGAACTGGTGTTCTCCAGGATGGAGAATCTGAGGTCTGGGTTTGAGCAGCTGGGCACAAAGGGAGAACCCTCCTCTATGTAAACCAGATCTCCAGGACAATTCGGCGGAGCTGCAGTCATCCACCAAAAGACGACAAATGCATCATTGGTGGTCAAACTTTGTTAACAAAGTATATTCAGGCATAATTGTATCCTGTTTCAGGTGCATTCATTGAGTCATTACCTACCACATTTAGTTATGGTTCTCCATGTGTCCCAAATATGACTTTTTTTTCCACACAGCAGTGCAATCTCTTTGAAGAAAGAACATTTGATGTCGCTGTTGCTTTCGTAGGTGTAAATGTTCTCGTCACAGATGGCGATGTACTTAGGTATTTTTGTTGTCAGGCAATCTATCGTGTGTGAGAAGAACTGTCTGCACAGCTGCAATTGTGACCAGGGGAACCAAATCAGCTTCTGAAGCAACATCTTGTTTCTTATGACTGTGAGGCCTTATCTCTAATTAACCTGTTTGCAAGTTTAAATGTAAAAAAAAACTGCTTTTTAGTTAAAATTAAAAATGTCAGATTTTTCTCGAAAGGTAAAAAACAGCAACTCTAATATTATAGGAGGTTGAGTTTGCCTTGAAAAATGTAATTCAGTTTACCAGGCTGAAACGAGGAAGGAGGTCCTGAACGTGACAGGTGGTGTCAGGAATCAAACACTTTCTCACCTGCTCCTGAATGCTGCCTGCTTGAATAAAAATGTACATTCTTAGGACAGTGGTTAAACATCAAAACATAAAATCATCATGTATTTGGATCAAATGAACACAGGTTGCTATTTTTTTTTGTTTGAAGTCAAAGTTACAGCGCAGCAAAACTGGGTTTAATATAGAAAAAACACGTAACTAAGCAATATATTTAATTAAAGTCTTACACTTACATTACTGTGATTATATTTTTGAGCAACTGTAATTTAATTATTTCATGTCAAATTGAGCCAAAAGTAACCTCTTACAATTATTAATTCTTATTTTAATTGTAGGACTGTCAAATTGTATTTAACTGTTGGGAAATATATATTTAGAGTTACAAACATACTTCCTGAAATTCAAACTAAGCATCAGAAAGTGGGGAGAGAGAAGATTTAGGTGACTTTGAATGTGGCAGGGCTGTGGTGCTAGTTTCAGAAACTGCTGATCTGAACATAAATGTCAAAGAATGAGGCAGATGGAACTTAAACCCATCTGAGCATTGCTTAAACACTACAGCCTACCTGAGTATTATTACTGACCATCTCCATCCCTTTGTGGCAAGACTGAACCCATCTTCTGATGGTTATTTCCACCAAATCAATTTAACCTGACAGCTAGTTCATTGTACTCCAGTGGCCTCCAGAATCACCAGAACTCAATGCAATAGACCACATCTGGATGTGGTGAAATGTGGTCGATGAGTATGAAATAGTGGAAAATTTAAATACATTTGTTGAATACACCCAACTTTTGAATGAGTGGACTAAAGTCAATAGTATCTGAAAACCTACTACTAGTAGTTCTTTTGTCGTGTGGTGGGAGGGAATGACAAAGTTTATGAATATAGGAAATTATTAGGTTCAAAAGATTAGTAATGTATGCTTTTTTACTGTGAAAGCTGGAATTAATTCTTATGTTTACTTGTATATCATCTTTTATAGTTCAACGTTGAATCAGGTTTAAGGACATCTCAAAATCTTAATTTGTTTTGTCTAACACAATCACCATCAGTTTCCATTAATAGGTACATAGCACACAACAGCATTGAAACATATTTAGTTTCTCTTTATTTTGCTTCATATGAGCCAGACTCATTTGTAAGTGTTTAATGTGTTGTCATTTGAATTCTCCAGGCTTTATGAAAGCCTTTCAAAGTTTCTGGACTTCAGTTGTTTATTCGCTCATTTTCATTCCAGTCATGGATAGGACTGGACCAATATGTGCTTATAAATGTGATCCTAAAAATTACCAATTTAAGCAAGTGGGGTACAAAATATGAGAGTCATACCAAAAAAAAGTCATGTGAAGTCATGTATTTAAGAAATCGGAAATACTTCAGATTATCCACTGTGTGCCAAGTTTTCAACTCATACTGATGATTTGATAATTGTCTTCTTGCTACAAAAATATTGTTATTATTATAAGTCAGTCAAACTGTGTTAACTGTATTTTACATCGATTAAATACATTTCTAGCACCGAAGAAGCCAAATAAAAAGAAATGAAGGCGAGCTCCCGATTGTTGCATGTTATAGTGTCTATGTAGGACCTAAAATACATAGTGGTAATTACTTACTATGTTATTTTAGCAATATTAGCATAAATACTATAATATTCATTGTAATACTATACCTGGGTTTTGTATTGCACAGAGTCCAGTCAGGTCAGAGCTCAGCTCTTGTTCTAGCTCAACCTTTATAATAAATCACAAAGAGACTTTAGAGGTTGTGTATTGAAAGATCTGGATGTCATGCTTTGTCATGTATAAGAACCTAATAGGCCTTAATTGTTCATAAAACTGGTCATTGCAAATGGAGAGAAATAAAGGCAAAATACACATGCTTCCTTATCACTAATTATCGTAAAAGATTATCAAAGCGCAGATGCAATTTATAAAAAACAAAGCATGACTGTCAATAACATTACAATGAGAAAATGCATTTCCATTCTTAAAGAAGCTACCTTTGTTGCAAATCAACCTTGAAAGATAGATGAGCTCAACTTCTAAAGAAATTTAGGTACATTTTTAATTGCCCATGCTAACCAAATTGCTTAGTGCCACATTTTGAGAAAATCTAATGCAACATATAAGGCCTAATACCAACTGTCAAGCACATAGAGGAAGGGTTCATGATTTGGTCTTGTTATTTAAACACAGCACCTAACAACCTGGAGGTCACTCGGTTGATTCTTGAGTCAAATACGCCCAAAGTTGAATGTGCAACCTCTAGGTAAATTTACAACAGAATGACCCCAAACAAAAATTGTCAAGATGTTTCAATGGCCCAGTCAAAGTCCGGGCCTCGAGCCAACTAAGATTATGTGGCAGGGGGCTTAGGAGAGCTGTCCATAAATGTATAATTTCATAATTCAGTGAACTGAACCAGCATTGTAAAGAAAATTGGTCCAAACATCCCTCAACATCAGAACCTGATAAGATCCCACAGACGATGAATGCTTCATGTAAGAAACTGCTTCAGTATTTAAACTTATTTTTTGTCAGTTATGACCGTACATGCACAAGCTTTTAGCGACTAGCTGAGGGCAGTATATTGTACAGTGTGTCCATCTGCATTCATAAGTGCTCTCACCCAAACACTGTCAAGTCCTCCAGCTACAGTGTGCCAGGTAACGGACAGAGGGAGCAATGAGCTCCTTAGTCTGGTGTAGATGCCGTACTGAAATATGTGCTGGTAAGTGTGGTCATATGGAAGGGAAACCCTGTCAACAAAACAAACCATAAAGATCAGAGGTGTCAGTGTAAAGTCAACTTTGATAAAAACAAAGATTATAAATGTATTCTGGGCAAACAGTACACATCCCAAAAGTGACTCAACTCATATTCAAAGAACAATAATTGGTAAGGTCAAAGCTAATAATCTAATAGTCTAACTCTTATGTCAGAGGTCTTAAGACTTCCTGGTGCAGATTCTTCCAACCATGGCTAAATGCTGTAAAAGGCAATTGAACTTCCCCTTTATTGGTTCCTTATAGATCTTTCATGTCTTATCCACAAGGTTTATTTAGCTCTAACTAATTGACAGGCGATTTCAGGCTCATAATGTCATATTTGAGGGTTTGGAGGCAGGACCAAAGTCCAGAACATGGCGAAGAGGCCGCATGGTGAGTAGATGAAGTTTTTTAATGATCTGATGAAAGACTTACAGACAGGTAGGCAGAGTACTGAGTACAGGCAGGTAAGCCACTGAGAACAGGTTCAGGAGGCAAAACAGAAAACAAACCACTAGGACGAACATGGGAAGACAACAGGGTAGTTGTCAAGAGGAACCAGCAAGGAACAATAAAAACTAGAGAGCTTAAATACAAACGGGGAATACAGGGAGAACCAATGAACAGAGGGACAGAGGAATCATGGGGAACAAGGAACAGGTGTGGAACAGGGTTGCAGGGAGACTGAGGGGAATGTGACTAATTACAACAAATTTGACCTGACGGCAGAGGAAAACAGACACGAGGAACTGAGCAAAAAGAGACTAGACTAAATAACAAAACTCAGGGAAAACAGGTCTAAAGGGAAATATAAACAAACACATGAAACCAAGGATCTAAAAAGAAACAAGAAAAGTGAACTAAAGACCTGGAGGAACAGAAAACACCTCACTAAGCAAAAGTAAACAAATACAAAACACTAAATGGTGGATTGTGACACATAAGCTGCTGTTTGGTAATTCTCGAGTTACTAAAGTAACTGACCCACCTACTCATCATGTGGGTCAATTGGCTCATCAGAACCATATTATCACCTGTGAATGATTATTTTCTCAAAAAATATAAATTAAAAAAATTAGCCAACCATTCCTATAAAACACATGTACCTTCATTTTCTAAGCCAACAAATATAATTTTTTGTGTTTTTTAATAACTGAACTGTTAAATGTACCAAATCAAAAGAAAAAAGTGAATTAAACTGTTGCAGTCAATTATGAAGCTACAATTGTTAAAAAAAAAACAACAAAAAAACAGAAGGTATTTTACGCATTCTAATATGTGTTTAGAGGAGAATGCCCATCCGGAGTGCCATGGTGCATCTTATTAACTGATACATGCCTTTTTCACTCATTGGACAATCTATGCAGATGTGCTCCTAGACAGAACTGATTACTGAACTTCAAGCATGGACAGTTTTACCAGAAGCATTGCCACCTCTGACCAAGATAAGTTTGAAAAAGATCTTTGGCTGCCATGGCATGATATGACCACCACAGACCAACTGTAGCCAGTGTGGGTTGTTTAATAGAAAAATAATAGAGGCATATCTTTTTATGTGCACATCTTCACCAAGGGTAGTGACAGAAATGGAGGAAGCTTCAGTTTTTAAACAAACCACATGAAAACCCTGGGGAATCTTTGACTTGTCCTTACCTTGTTACAGTTCACAATAATAGAAACAAAATCTGGAAAGAACATCTGATCAAACCTTTTCTTCTCTATCAGGATAGTTCCATTCTGCACAACGGTCTTGACCTTGTTGATGATGATCTCAATTTGATTTATCAAACCATTTTTCCCTCGTCGAATGGTGATGTCACACTCAACCCGGTTGTGGGTGAAGCGGGCGAAGGTGAACGGACAGTTGGAGCGCACGTAGAAAGTTACATTGCTGAAAGCCTGGATGACCCCACTGCCGTATGTCTTGCAAGTATCTGATCGCAGTTGGGGAGGGGGCAGTTGTTACTACATAGTCAGTATACAATCATCTGTTTCATCATGCTTCAATAAAAGCAATAAATCCTTGCACTTATGTAATGATACTCACATTTCAGAGACTCAGTTGTTCCCACGGATTCACCTGCTCTAAAAGCTACAAGACAAATACTCAATGAGAGGCGATAACAGTAAATATTAATCATACATTAATAAATAACAGTAATAATGCAAATGCATTTGCATTAATTATATAGGATTAATTCATCTTTTTGGGCACAGTATTATCCTGAATATAGATCAGGGGTTCCAATTGTTTCCAATACAAGATGTACCCAGAGATTTATAAGCTGCACAATATGTCATATAATGGTGAAAATGGAACCATCTTTAAAGATAAAAAAATATAATTTTAGAGAAAAAATAAATAAAATAAATACATGTATTTGATGCAACTGCAGAAAATCCTTTAAAAGTTAATTAAAAAACTAAAATTTGAAATGGACAAATAAAATTATCATGAAAACGATTACTAAAAACACGCAACATAAATCTCTAATCTGACACAAGTGCTTTACCTTTAACTTAAGTTTATTTTTAGGAAGAAATACGTGGAAAACTTCTACTCTTTGAAAACCTAAAAAAAGTCTGATATCTGAAGTGGATAAATAAAAGGTATCTGTTGAAGAACTAAGAAAAACAAACAGAAATCTCAGATAAACTTACAGGATTTTGAAAGACTAAATCAATATATGAATGCATAAATGTGTCTTTACCTGAAGCTGAGAAAAAGCAGAGAGCCAACATCCATCTCCTGGAGTCCATGGTACCTGATGCTTCCTCGCTGCAGGGGAGCACAGGGCACCTAAAGGAACTGTTCGAAGAGATCTGTGCAAGGTTTATATATGCTGCCTCCATGCCTGCACCACCTCATAAACACCCCTCACACATAAACATGTGCATCCATGCATTCATCAAAAGTTGAACTTCTTACCAAGAAATAACCAGGAAGCTCAAGTTAAAGTAGCTACAAGGCAGAAACACAGAGATGATCCTACATGCTGATATATTAGTTTAATTTTACAGTGTAAGATGATGATGTTATTTTTTTATGCTTTGCTGCAAAAAAAAAAGTGGGGAAGAGAGATTAATCAAACAGCTTGGCAGAGAAAGCTGCCATTAATCCATCTTTTGAAGAATTAGAAACTTGAGTCTGATAATTTCTTCTTCTCTCTGTCTATGATCTAAGCGTGAAAATAGAAACTTAAAGGAACTTCCACAATCACATAAAATCATTGTATCTTTTCCTGAAAATACTGATGGATAACCTTTAAAGAAATTCCCAGCCTCATCTATACTAGGTAACATATAAAGCCCTGTATCGTAAAGAAAGAAATATCCTAAAGTTTGGCAAACACTGACCAGCCATGCAAAGCCCTGCAGATTAACAAAAGACAAACACCAATTGCAAAAGGGGATACAATGAGGCTTGTCCAGGGGACATGAACCAGGATGTAGTTAATTATTTTTCAGTGTCATTAGGCTGTGAAAGCATCATGTGGTAAAAATGGATTAGACTATAAAGCATGGGATACCTGGAAACAGCTATGCAAGTAAAGGAATAAACAGGTGTGCAACATAAAAGCAGGATGAAGGGTTGCCAAATACATGGATGCACCAGGAAACAATGTTGTCTTGAAGGTGACCTGTTTTCCACATGGTTTTTAATGTTCTTTTAAATGATAAAACCTTGCATTGGTATTCAGCCTCTTTGAGTTAAAACTGTGTACAGCTACGTTTTACTGCAATTACAGCAACAAGTATTTTAGAGTATATCTCTATATACTTTAATATGAATTAGCAAACATATCTAATTCTGACAGACTATGGTCCTGGGATTTTCCAAATGTAATGTTTCTGTCTATAAAGTTGTTTGGATTTCCAATGAATGGTCTTTATTGGTGATGATCTTTCTCTGATATAAACTTTGTAGTCCTTGAAGGAATATAGTGGGAGATACAAGGGTGTGTAATCAATACATCTCAGGCTGTTTTGAGGCATAAGGACCTTCAAGATCTCCAAGGCTGTCCTCTGTTGATTAAATTACAGATGTGAACCGTAACCCTTATGGGGTACTTGGTCATGTATTTTCAAATATCAGACATTTATCTTTTGTTGCTCAACAGGTTTGTTTTATAGACCAATGTCAGTGATATTTCTTGGATGTGTGTTATACAAGACAGACAACATTCAGCACAAGCACAAGATGGCTTACTATAATCATGCTGGTTTCTTTTCATATGTGAAAACTGAGGGGATTTCCAAACCATCCAATTGATCTACAAATCCCCCAAATTATCCCATTTGTTTACTTTGGAAGTAATAAACCTCATGTTCAGGTGATATACCAGGTCACTCAGGCAAGTGATAAAGACTGACCTGCTTTTTGTGCATTTTGCCTGTCAGGGCACATTAACCATGGCACTTCTACCTTCCACCCTCTACTTTGATTTCATAAAAGTAAAACAATTAAACCACTCCATTTTATTTCAGTTTTTCATTGAAGTGTTTTCATGAATTATGGGCATAAATACTTAAATCTCACATATGAATTAATTTAAATGTATATGTTTCAGGAAGAAATCCCTATATAGTCAAATGCATTACACTGTACTTTCCGGAGAAAACAGAAAACATAGTTTCATGGTCTTAGGAAGCTTCTTGACCCATTTGCAGAAAGACTCAGGAGACCAATTAAGTTTTAGATGGCTTATTACAATGAGAATCTTTCTTGGCTGAATGTGGAAGAGACTGCAGTGATTTGGGCAGGCAACACCACTGGGAAGGTGGAGGAAAGAGTGGTGAGTAGAATGAAACAACGAGGTAACTGATAGGAATTATGCAGGTTGCTGGCTTACTGTGGGAGCTGATGGTCCAGGTTTTGCGGGGGTGGAGTGAGGGGGGTATCTATGCCACCCTGGACATACAAAGTCCAGGGTGGCACTCTGAGCAGTGGTCCGAGAGGTTCTTGCACAGAGGGAAATTTGCGAGGAGGCTTGGGTGTGCTGGACGTGTAGACAATGCTCCAGGAGGGTGTTGATCTGCTACACTGAGCCAGAGTGCTTGGGCTTCGAGCTGGAGGAGCAGGGGAGAGAGATCAAGGTGAGGTTTCTCAAAATAAGGTCAGTAATCACAAAGATTCACAGGGGGCTACAGCTACCCCTAAGGTTGACTCGCAGGCATCGAAGCAGCCAGCTCCTCTTAAGTTCCACAAACAAGCCTAATGACTTGCAGGTGTAATCACTGCAGGAGCTTGGCTCCGCCCATCAACTGAACCTGCTACTCAGGAAGACAGAGCAAAGCACAGAGAGCACAACCCCAGATTCCTCACAACAAAGTAACAAATAAAATAAAATAAAAAATAAATCTATAAATGATTCAATTTTAGAGGATGAGGAACTCAGAAAATGCATTTGTGTACATCAGTGTGACACTGTACACTGAGAATAAACAAAAAGGTATTTTAAAACGTTTAAAATTATTGATAACATTTTGAAAATCAGTTAGATAGAATATGATTACATTACATTTTTAAGGCCTAGGGGCTCCAGAGAAACCACAGTGCCCAGCCTACCAAATTTATTCCAAGAGCTCATTGACAACTCATCTAGGAGGTCCCAAAAGAACTCAGAATGACATTTAAAGCACTGCAGGCCATACTTGCTGCAGTTGAGGTCAGACTTCATGATACAACAATAACAAAAAGGCTGGGCAAAAATGGCATCCATAGAAGAGATCTAAGATGAAAACCAAAGTGTCTCATTACAGCTTGCATTCCAGAAAAAGCACCACAACTACTGTACCTGGCCATCAGTTCATGACCTTATGCTCAACCACACCACTTATAAGGTAGAAATGATCCAAAGCACACCAGCAAGTCTTTCTTTAATTGGCTCCAAAATGAAGATAAAAAATGGCTGTTTTGAAGTGGCCAAGTCAGTGTCTGAGTCACTGACTAGGCAAATTCAAATTGTTTTTTTACTAGTGGCCTGAATCCTATTCAAGTCCAGGCTTTGATTAGGACACTCTAAAATCATTATTTCAGGTATTCTTAAGTCATTCAAAGATGGACTGGTGTGCTGTGGATAATTGTCCTGCAACATAAACCAAATGCACTTAAGCTTAAAGCCACAAACAAATGGTGAAGTATTCTTTTTCAGGAGCGGAATTCATGGTTCCATCAATTACGGCAAGTCATCCAGGTCCTGAAGCAGCTAAGCTGCCCTGCATCATCATACAACCACCACCATGTTTGACAGTTGGTGTGATGGTTTTTTTTTTCCAAACTGCTGTGTCGGTTTTACATCAGATGTAATCAATATGTTCCATAAACACTCTCTTTTGTCTCAATAGTTGACAGAATACTTTCCTAGGGGATCAGATGGATTTCAGTTTTGCATGTTTTTTTTCTTATTGTTGAATCGTGAACATCGTCCTTCAATGAGGTAAGTGAGGCCTGCAGTGCTTTAGATGTTGTTCTGGGTTCTTCTGTGACCTGGATGGATCACCGATCCACACTTGAAGTATTTTTGGTAGGCCAGCCAATCCTAGAAAGTTTTACCTCTGTTCAATGTACAGTCCATTTGTAGATAATGGCTCTCTCTGTGATATGATGGATCCTCACAGTATTGAATTTCTTTAGATGGGGGCATAATTTGTTTCTTTTAGGGGGTAAATATTTGTTCACACCACTGTAAATCCTCACGTAATTCAACATTTAATTGTATTTAATTATTGACAAATTCGAAGGATTTAAGAAAAAACCTTTTTATTTCGTGTATTTATCACATTTTTAATTAAATGATATCATGACAATGTATCCAACAAATTCTTTATTTATTGTTTCTCGATAGGTCGCAGGGTGCTTCATATGCCTGTTAGATCCGCCTAACAGAAACTCTGATGTGTGATATTTAATCAGTCATGTAGGGGGCAGCAGTAGTCTGATTTTTAACAAAGGCACCTGATGTTTGGTAGAAAGTGGAATGAAACCTGTTTGCTTTGAATTACAGAAGCATTATTCGCGATTTATTAAAACCATTATTGTCCAAAGGAAATGAAAAACAACAGAAATGTTAAAATTATTTCTACTTGTTGCAGTAGAAATGTAATAATGCTTAACTAACCTAATAATATAGCTGCTATTTACAGCATAAAATCTTATTGATCTAGATGAAAAGCATCATTCTTAATCCTGACCGTAAATGACCCCGTGTCTTTACACCGCGTTTCCAAAACAATACATCCTTGCGTCATGCCTACGCTGGTAGTGACGAGCTAGCCCACTACACTCCTCCTATCTCACCTTTCCTCACCACTCCGCTCCAACTCTCCCATCTGGACCACAGAGATGTTCAGCGGTGTCGAAAACAACACAAAGGGAGAACTTTTCTCATTTTGCCCTTTAAAGTGGTTTGAAATATTCACTTTGATTTAACTTTAAGGTTGAGGGGTGTGTTTTTTCAGATTGAGTGTGTTTTTGGTTCCTTTTTTCTTTACAAAACATCACTGATAACTCAGCTGCCCTGCTCTGTGTTGCGCTTCCATATGTCGCGAAAGCAGGTCGACCATGACTACACCCTGCGGAGTATGAGCAACCTGATGGGCGAGCGCTGGAAGAAAGTCAACGAAGGAGGCGAGCGCAGCCTCATCAAAGCTCCGTCCAGCGGCAGCATCAGCAGCCAGGGCGCCGCCGCCGGAGCCTCCACCCCGGGGGCATCAGCCCCTGCCGCCACCGGAGCCTCCACCAACACCAGAGACTTGGAGCGGGCTGCCCGCAAGCAGTTCCAGCAGGATGTCACTCCAGCCTTCGTCTATGCCCTGGCCGTGTTCTCTGCGCTGGGGGGGTTTCTTTTCGGATATGACATCGGGGTGATCTCCGGGGCGATGCTCTCCTCAAGGGGGGTGGCCCTGAGCGCCTTTGGGCGGGGGTCTCATATCGAGCACCGGGGGGCAGCCTGTGTGTGGGTCGGGGGGCTTCCTCAACGGGCTCTTCGGGCGCAGGGTGTGCATCCTGCTGGCCAGCTTCTTCTTCGCAGTCGGGGGGATTGTGCTGAGCACCGCTCCCGGGAAAGAGGCGCTCCTTGCGGGGAGGCTAATCGTTGGAGTGGGCTTAGGTAAGATGCGTTCCTGATCAGTGTCCAACATCAAAATGACAGTTTAGATGGAAGGGTACAAAGAAGATCCTTAACTTTAAAGAATGATTTCCTTAAGATGTGACACTTTACGTCCTCCCCACATGTTTAAATATAGGCCTACTGTACTACTATATTTTCACAGTTTGTTTATGGTATTTGATTGGGATTCTATCTGTTTGACCAATATAAAGTAGTTCATACTGGTGATATAGAACAAAATGGTTACAAGGTTTACTGAATTTCTGATTTCACAATTTGAAAAGTGTGGCATGCATTTTTATTTTGCCCTCTTTACTTTAATGACTTCACCTTTGAATCCACCTTTGTGTAAATTGATCCAGCTGTTCTAAGAAGGCCTCAGAGGCTTGTTTGGAGACCATTAGTGAACAAACAGCATCACGAAGACAGGTACACAGCTGAAGGGCCAGGGTTAAAGTTGTAGAGAAGTTTAAAGCAGCTTAAAACATCTCGCTGAGTGCTGTTCAGTCATCAGCCAAAAATTGAGCAGGAGATGGAATGTTTAGATCAAAGCATTTTATTATTTTGCAGTGGACTAGTCAAAGACCTAAAATCTTTTGCTGCAAGCCAATCTCCATCAAATCTGTCTTACCTTTAGCTATTTTGCAATAAAGAATGAGCAAAGATTTCAGTCTTTAGATTAGCAATGCTGTGAAAAACCTACCTCAAAATACTTGCAGCTGTAATTTAGGCTAAAGATTGTTCTACAAATAATTGACTCAGAGGGCGTGAACAAAAAAATCACAAAATGTGAAAAAAATCAAGGTACCGAACCTTAAATACAATCAGGAATCTAGGGAAAATGCAAAGCTATACCTAATTTCAGGGGTGGTTCTTGTTTAAATGGCACCCTGCAGTGAGCCCCTGCTTCTGTGCCCCGAGGTGGTTCTAATCCCAAAAATAACACTGTTATAAATAACTTTTTGTTATTTATAATGTAGAATAGAGATTTCACAAATCTCAACAGGTGTTTTTAAGAACCTCTGCAATGTAACATAGTTGCTGTTTAGATATTGAACAAGAAACAATTATAGGCGCCCGATTCCTTTAAAAAAAAACCAAATAGCCCTTTACTAAACACCATACCAGAAGTTGCAAATCAGATAGCAACTTCAGCCAGCTGCAGTGAACTTATATAACACTGAGAGAAACAGAAGACTTGTTCTGGCTGTGCTCAAGGTTGTGCCCTGGGCAAAGAGCCATACCACCAATAATAAAAAGCTCTTCTCTCTCATCTGTTACATTTATTTACAGTTATCTTACAATGGTAAGATCCGTATCCCTGAAAAAGTCCCATCCTCATTGTTAACTTACACTTGAATATATCTGAAATGCACTACGTTAAACCTTTTTTTTTTGCAGTGTGCACAACCTTTGTCCAAATATTTTCCCAAACCACCAAAACACTCCTGTGCCTTAAACCTAACCTGTTAATGAGCTTAACAGAAAATAAGGCAGTGTATTCATTAGGATTACTACTTTTTTGACTGAAGTACAGTAGCAGTTGTTGTAAAATCCCTTTTACAACATGGCTGCTGGGTATGAAGGACAGCCTCAAGGGCCATTGGAGGTTTACAGAATATTCTAAGGAAATAATGTGCCATAAAAAAAGTATTCAAACTCCACACTGTTATTATTTGTTTACACAGAATCAGCAGCATGCATTCCATGACAGTTTGGTTTGTTGGTTTTCTATTACTCTACTACATCTGCTAGTAAATTATCTTTAATTTCGTACTTTTAAAAAAAAACATTGCTTGATCTGGTTAGGAATGTTTGACTGCTATTATTTTGAACACACATAAATTGGGTTCAGTTCAGTTTGGACTTTTTAAAAAATTATAAATAAAATTCTGTTGGATTGAATTTAATGAACTAAGTCTAACTAGAACTGAACTGCTGTTCAATACATTTTTATTTAGATGTTGTATGGTTTCAGTTTTAAAACACAGGAAAACCTTAGGGTTTCAAATCAACACAAAGGTTTAGTGTTAGTGTTTAATTGATTTCTTGCTGTATATTTTGCTAAATGCACATAAGGGAAGTTTGCACACCTTACCTTATTCTTCCAGGCACAACAGAGTATGATGGTGTCAGATATCACATAATTAGAAAGGTTAGTTGTAGCGCCAGGTTTTAGTTTGAATTTTTGGAGCTTTACTAGTAACATAGTTTTGCAATATGGCTGGTGGGAAGGGACGGTGACCTCGAGTTTGATTGGACAGATTATTCTAAGGCAACGAAACACCTATTTTCATGTAATTAAATACTAATGGAAACCTATACCTGGGTTTAAACACAAACGTTACACAAAAGAACATTTACAGTCCCTTTGTAACATATTTCTCTTTAGTACCATCGCCATTATGATAATAATTTCTGTACTAAGTTAAAATCGGTGCTGTATGTTTAGGTAATAAATGGATTCTAATGTGTGATATGAGAGATGCTTTCTAAGATAGATTTTCCCATCTTTGCTTCCTCTCATATTGTTCCATTTTCCTTACTTTCTGCTGTGGATCCTTTTTTTCTTCTACTCAAGCTGGCCTTTTATCACTTCTCTTGCTCTCAGTGCATAATAATCACAACTGTGCATTTAATCAGATTTGATTGTTTCTGGTATTATTTATATCAACAGCTGCTCCATCCTTTTAGAAAAAAGGCTGTTAAAACAGACCTCAAACCTCAATAGTTTTTAAATATTTAGGGTATGTATAATATGTGTTCTTCTAAATCTTTTGTAATGCAATTACAAGCCATTAAGTCATATTAGTAGGATTCTGCAAAAACTGTTCCTGACTCTGGGCAGGGAAAAGGTCCAGTTAATGGGAAACAGCTGCCACTTTGTGACACTAAATAAATGGATTGTGTAATTTCAGCTGCAAGCATCAAATTAGAAAGATGGCTCTTATGGAGTAATTTTTCAACATTTCCAAAACTGATATTTTCTGAATACTGAGACCACGGCTTTTATTCAGCAGAGAAAGGCTAATTAAGAGACTCCATTAAGAGTCCCATCTAAAGTTTCCTCCATTTAGAATTCTTAAATGAATTAGCTGATCCTGACAGGCAGTAGTCAGATATGGCTGACCTGGCATGGGCAGAATCATAATGAACCATGCCAGAAAAAAAAGCACATTTGTGAAAGGACTGTCATAGGCACAGCTATAAGCAGACTTACAGCTCAGCTCTGGTGTTGTTCAGTCAGCCTTACCATTAAGCAGACATTAGAGAGTTATTTCTACTCCCTGGACTATGCAACTTTTAAGCTTCATTAAAGGTTTTCTCAATTACTCATAGAAGTGAACTAAACTTTACTGAAAACATCTGCTTTCAGTAGTTCAAAGTTATTGCTGGGTTTGTGCACCTTTTACTACCATGCCCTTTCCTTCCACTCTGCTTCCCATTTACATGCTTGGCTACAGTGCTGTGTGAACAGGTGTCAATAAAGAAGATTAGAGCCAGCATGCAGATGACCTGAAGGCCGCTATCAAAGCAACCCGGGCTTCCATTACACCTCACAGGAACCACAGACTGGTCGCCTTCATGCCAAGCTGCATTCATGCAGTAATTCACGCAAATAGAGCACCGATCAAGTATTGAGTGTATTTATGGCCCAGTACGGAGACATGCTTTTTAGTAAGGCCACATGTCTGTATTAAAAAAACTTTCAGAGGAACACATTTTGGGGTTTTCGTGATCTATAAGCCATTATCATGAAAATTAACAGAAATAACACTTGAAATATATCACACTGTTTAACAAATCAATGTCATATATAAGTTTAACTTTTTTGAATTGCTGAAGTAAATTAACTTTTCAGCCATTTTCTTATTTATTCAGATGCATCTTAAAGAGTGAAGCAGGTTTATTTGTATAGTACCGTTCATACACTAGACAATTCAACATACTTTACTGGAAAGTAAAGGAACTTAGTTTAAAATATCCTTTAAAGTCAAGCAGAGGAACAATCAAATCTAAGCATTTCAAGAACAGGAAGGAACAGTTACGTGTAAATTCAAAACAAATATCCAAGATAAGAGAAAGCTGCAGTAAACTGTTTTTTGTTTTCCATTTTTGTATTTTTGGAATGAGACAAGGACTTCTGTCTTATCTGCATTAACCTGGAGGATGTTTTTGCCCACAAAGTTATTGATTTTATTGAAACATTCTCTGAGTGACTGTAATGCTGTCTAGTTATGTGGTGATGCAGGGATACAAAGTTGTTTGTAATCAGCATATATATGGTAAGAAATGTTGTAGTGGTCCATGATCTGAGCTAGGGGGAGCATGTAGATTAGTGAATAAAAGTGACCCGAGAATGGAGCCTTGAGGAACCCCACATGTGATTTTTTTTTGCCTAGATTTATTGCCAAGTGACACAAAGCAGTCACACTCTGTGACTTAAGATCTGAAGAGTTTAGTGCTGCACCAGACAATGCCACCCACTGTCAGTATGTTATGGTCAGCTGTGAAAACTGCAGCTTCAGTTACTTACAATTCAAATAACCAAAAGCGTCACTGTTTTGTCTTATTTTTGTCGTCTTAACCTTAGAGTCAGTACAAAGGAAAGAAAATGTTAATTCTCTTCTAAAAGAAAGTAAATAGTAAGGGAAATTGTGTTGCCAATTTCTTGAAGAATACTTACTAAATGAATATTGCAAATAGGATCTGCTACATTTACACAAGGTCTGATAGCTGATATGTGGAGGAAACTAACCATTACAGTTGTTCCAGCTATTGAATTGCAAATGGCTCTTTCAGCCGTACAGATCCCCACCCCATCTTTCAGTACAACACGGTTCCATAAAGTCATCTTCATTAAACTAAACACACGTGAGCTGAGCCCTAGTATATAAGACATATTGTAGCAGCACAATTAGCCTCTGGAGATACTAATAAGACAAACATTTTCCATTGCCTTTAGTTATCCCAAAACAAACCTGTCACCTGTGTATGAGCATGAACAGCATTCTCTTAGCATTTTTTAACTGAACACTGTAAAAAGGTCAGAGAAGCTATTTGTCAAACCAAGAAAGGCCACACACATTAATACCATGACTACCTTTTTTCCATACCAAAGCCTGTGCTACATCTGCTGCTGCCTGGTTATTGTTGCACTGACCTTTGCCCAAGAACAAGGGCTTGTCTGAGCTGACAGTAGGGAAAGCAGGCTCTCAGGGCAGATTGGGGTTTATTGAGTGAATTGCCAATTTCTATTTAATTAAGCTGCAGGAAAATGTTTCAGACAAAGCTGAAAAACCATTTCTATTTAGCTGTGGAAGACATGTTGCTTCATATTTTGACAGTAAGAGGAAAATATTTGCATTTCAAGACTTATTTTTTTATCCATTCAAATCAATGAAAGGTATAACCATCCATCCATCCATCCATCCATCCATCCATGGAACTGTGACAAAACATGAACCCTGTAAACTAGTATCAAATATTAGGTTCTTTATAAATTGGCTTAGTAATAAATATTTTCTAAATCATATTTTGTGCAATAATTGAGGGTCAGCCAAGTTTGACAGACCTGAAAATGTGAAATGATACAGAATATTCTAAAAAAGAGATGATGAGGGAAAAAAACTGTGTGAGGCTGATGTAATATAAGACTCATCCTTTGGCAATATAGCATGTTTCAGTGTGTGTTTTTGCAGTGTGGTGTTATGCCTTCAGGGGAAAATTGATTTAAGATGTAAACTGGCTGATGATGAACCAGCGGCTCCGGCAGATGCCACATTTTGATTCAGCCCACTCTGACTAGCTGTGCTTAGATGCTTTTTACAGCTTACTGCTTATTTCTAATGTCACTGGAAAATATAAGGTATAAAATGGGTGAAAAGATACTATTTAAACAGGTGTGTGAAAAATTAAAATCAGTTCATGTTCATTGAGATTTAGTGTTAATTGGTGAGCAAACACAAGTTGACAGCTTCAGGAAATGTGCCTTTCCTACCGCTGGACGTAAGGTGGTCCCCTCAATGACCACAGACCTCCTTTTGGTGAGGTTCATAGAGTAGTACAGCATGGCCACGAGGCACCCGTTAAAGTTTCCTCAGAAATCTTTGAGTTTCATGGTATTCTTTGCTTTGCTTTCTTAATTTCAAATGTGCCTGTATAAACTCGGTGTTGCCTCAGTTACCAGTTTCCATTTCTTCAAACAGACGAAAACACACAGAACGTTAAAGGGGGACAGTGTGAGTGTGTAATAACACTGTCTGGATAAATTATGCAGCATTTTGCAAATGCTGATGTGCCTTGTCCTTGCAAACAGTAGATTGGTGTGAATAAAACCAGTGCTGTTAATTAGAGTGCGATAACATTTCATTACCAGGAGGCTTTCTAATTAATTGGTTGGTTTATATAATAAAGTTAGAAGTGTCATCTTGACTAAGCGAAAGCTGAGTGTACACTTAATGAGGACTTTGTTTATCTGCATGTTGTTGCCATAAACTGAAAAGATAATAATGAAAACAGCAAGTTCTCAGAAACAAACTGAGTCAGGTTGTTGGAACAAATATGTTTTCTTCTTCCATTACATTTTCATCCAAACATCCCTGTTTTTCACTTGAGTAGATCGCAGCGATGGAGGGTCGCATGAAGTATTTCCTTCACTTAGATCAAGTGAGTCAGTGCTGAGCCTTGTGTTTTATGCCTAGAGGCTGTCTGCAGAAGGCCGAAATAGATACTTTGTTTTAAGTGTGTTGTGCAGCTTTGAGGCTCAGCTTGACCAGGCAGTGGTTTTAGACTGTGATTGTGCCTGACGCTTGGGAGCTGTCCTTGGTGCTGAACAGAGAACTCATTAAAGACATCGAGAGTGCAACAAGTGTTTTTTGTTCCTGAGGGATTTACAAAAAGCAAGTGCTTTCAACTAGTTTTTTGTAATGTTTTAGTCCTGCTAGATGCCAGAAGAGGTATATTAATGAATAATGTTTTCCATGTTGTTTCTTTTTAGGTGACTTTCCTGAAACATTAAATGACTACAAATGTTTTATCTTCAAGGGTAAAGAAGTAAAAGCACCAGAGAAAAGAAAAAAAAACTGAAACATACAAAGTTTAGGGTTAACTAAACTTTGTTTTCA
The DNA here is from genome assembly GCA_036173005.1 of Crenichthys baileyi. Taxonomy (NCBI): domain Eukaryota; kingdom Metazoa; phylum Chordata; class Actinopteri; order Cyprinodontiformes; family Goodeidae; genus Crenichthys; species Crenichthys baileyi. The sequence continues at coordinate 1,035,908 of JAHHUM010000297.1, read as the reverse complement.
TGTTCTATTTGAATCGCATTGAGAAGCTGAGAAAGTTACAACAAAGAAAGTCATGCAGCCTGTAACAGTTTTAAAGCCTTGCACATTAAAATGGGCCATGATTTATTTTTTTTTAAATGGCTGCAGAATATTCTCTCTGGTTATCCAGCAGTCGTATCACAATCAGTAGTTCAGCAACAGCTTTTAGGGGTTCACTTTCATCATGGACTCTGACATTGAAGATTACAAAAGGCCTTTGAGACCACGATCCATTACTGGGGATCCGTTTAGGACATCCTAAGTATTACATTTTCAGTAGAAAGGTATACAACACAATTACTGTTAGATGGACTTGGGGGTGCATGCCACTTTTTTTAGAGGTAAATATTGAATACAATGTCTCACTTTCCCTAACTCTAAGTTAACATGATTCCAGATTAAGAACATATTTGGTTTTGATCAGTAAAAATTCAACATGTTTTATGAATTAAAAACAGTGAAATAACAGTAAAAAGATTATTTTAGAAGAAGACATCTGGTGTATTTAGTTATGAAAAGTCCACAACTGGTGGCCAGTTTTACACCAGCTGCATTTATACAGTCATATTCAGTAAATTAGAATATGCATTCCAGTGAGGCTCATTTGTCATTTTAGAAGTACCTTTCAAAAATAACCTTTAAGCAGGTGTTTGAAATACTTTTCATTAAGCCCACATTTCTGTATTTAAAATTTTTTCATTGGTCTGATGTCATTTTCTAATCTTAAATGCCATATTTGTATTTGCTATATGCAGAAAATCATCATAATTAACAGAAATAAAGGCTTATAAACCTTAGTCTGTGTGTAATAATCTACAGGGGTTGGACAATGAAACTGAAACACCTGGTTTTAGACCACAATAATTTATTAGTATGGTGTAAGGCCTCCTTTTGCGGCCAATACACCATCAATTTGTCTTGGGAATGACATATACAAGTCCTGCACAGTGGTCAGAGGGATTTTAAGCCATTCTTCTTGCAGGATAGTGGCCAGGTCACTACGTGATACTGGTGGAGGAAAATGTTTCCTGACTCGCTCCTCCAAAACACCCCAAAGTGGCTCAATAATATTTAGATCTGGTGACTGTGCAGGCCATGGGAGATGTTCAACTTCACTTTCATGTTCATCAAACCAATCTTTCACCAGTCTTGCTATGTGTATTGGTGCATTGTCATCCTGATACACGGCACCGCCTTCAGGATACAATGTTTGAACCATTGGATGCACATGGTCCTCAAGAATGGTTCGGTAGTCCTTGGCAGTGACGCGCCCATCTAGCACAAATATTGGGCCAAGGGAATGCCATGATATGGCAGCCCAAACCATCACTGATCCACCCCCATGCTTCACTCTGGGCATGCAACAGTCTGGATGGTACGCTTCTTTGGGGCTTCTCCAAACCGTAACTCTCATCAGACTCATCAGAGAACAATACATGTTTCACATTGTCCACAGCCCAAGATTTGCCCTCCTTGCACCATTGAAACCGACGTTTGGCATTGGCATGAGTGACCAAAGGTTTGGCTATTGCAGCCCGGCCGTGTACATTGACCCTGTGGAGCTCTCGACGGACAGTTCTGGTGGAAATAGGAGAGTTGAGGTTCACATTTAATTCTGCCATGATTTGGGCAGCCGTGGTTTTATGTTTTTTGGATACAATCCGGGTTAGCACCCGAACATCCCTTTCAGACAGCTTCCTCTTGCGTCCACAGTTAATCCTGTTGGATGTGGTTCGTCCTTCTTGGTGGTATGCTGACATTACCCTGGATACCGTGGCTCTTGATACATCACAAAGACTTGCTGTCTTGGTCACAGATGCACCAGCAAGACGTGCACCAACAATTTGTCCTCTTTTGAACTCTGGTATGTCACCCATAATGTTGTGTGCATTTCAATATTTTGAGCAAAACTGTGCTCTTACCCTGCTAATTGAACCTTCACACTCTGCTCTTACTGGTGCAATGTGCAATCAATGAAGACTGGCTACCAGGCTGTTCCAATTTAGCCATGAAACCTCCCACACTAAAATGACAGGTGTTTCAGTTTCATTGTCCAACCCCTGTATATAATGTGTTTTGAATTGAGTTACTGAAATAAATGAACTTTCAATAATATTCAAATGTATTGAATATGACTACCTATCATTTAAAAACTAAACAAACTACATATAAAGTACATTTACTTAAGCAATTCAGCTCAGTCCCAAAGATTTAAATACTATTAGTTGTGGTTAAAAGCGTCCGTCATAGGGCGTGACGTGTGGTGTAGCGGTGTAGCATGCGGCCCATATAAAGAGGCCTCAGTCCTAGACGCAGTCATCTCAGGTTCAAGTCCCAACCACAGAGCCCTATACTGAATGTCTTTTCCCTCTTTTCACCCCACTTCCTGTGTGCAAACTTTGAAAAAAAAAGAGGGCTACTGGTGCCACAAAAAAATAAAAAAAGCATCTGAAATGTTTGCTGAAATGTGAAGCAGTCATTACTAAATAAAATAAGAATTAATTGAATAGATTAATCAGCTAATGCATTAGTAATATAACTCTTTGAAGCATATTTGCTAAACAAAACAGGAATATAATCCCCAAATGTAATCACAATGCATCTCTGAAACATGAACTGAGTTTGAGACTGAGTTTGTGCTCTCAGTAAACTGCTGTTGTGAAGTCAGTCTAGAGCAGAAAACCCTGCTGCATTATACTAAAACGTGCATACTTTGCATATTAGATGTGTAACTGTTGGGGAGATCTGTGTTTGGGCCACCTCTAATAAAAGAGTGGGAATATAAGTGCTGTGAGAAGCTCTTGATAAAAGAGATAGGGTGGTCACCACAATATTAGGTTAAGGGGTGTTTTTTATTGGGTGTTGTCTGTCCCTTGCATGTTGGCAAAATAAAACCTCCTATTTCATCATATCCTACTCATTCATTTGACACAATGCTTTGCCTTTTGAGGTTTGGTTTGTTCTGTTTTAAATTTTTTTCTGCTTTGCCTTCTGAGTTTTGTTTCCAATGAATGTTCAGGAAGTTTCTAAAGCTTTCTATCAAACCAAAGCTAACTTCTCTCAGACATAACATACTTTTTTAACAGTGTTTTTAGGTGTTCCAGCAACTATACTCTCTTTTCCACCAACAAAGTTGCATCCTAAATACTGCGACCATAAATTCATAATAAAACTAGACTCTACAGGCTTTAAACCTATAACTGGTTAACAAACTGAAGTAAATCTGTAAAGGATTTATTCTTTTTAATGTCGACAAGCATTATCTTTATGAGGGAAGCAAGGGAAGGCATGGTAAGGCGTATTTGTCACTTCCTGTTTTCACTGTTGCACTCGGTGGATTGTTTGGTGTGTGAAGGCTCTCTCGTTTGATCTGATTTCTCTCTACTGGGATATCTCTTACTTGTTCTATTACATAAGCACGTTAAAACACATACTTTCTGTTGCTGCATTTAATGTTTGGGGACTCTCCGTGTCTTACACGATATTTCAAGTAGTGGTAAGGGGTGGCTTGCTTAGCTTTGGCTATAACTCCACCATGGCTTCCCGTTCTGCTGTTTTCTCTCCGAGTCTCCTCCTCTCTCCTGCTCTCTGTGTCAGATGTTCAGTTACTCATCTGCCTCCTTTAGTGATAATGGTACGTGTAATAAATGTAGCATTTTTGTAGCTTTGGAGGCGAGGGTGTCGGAATTGGAGGCCACCGAGGGTAGCTCCCCATAGCGGTCCTTCAACAGAGCCTTCGCAGCCGGGGCCTCAGGCCGGATGGGTGACGGTACGTAGAAAGCATAGTCCTAGATCCCAGCCCACAGGTGACCACCAACCCGTCTGCGTTTCGAACTGATTTTCCCCGCTCAGCAACACACCCACTGAGAAGCCAACTCTGGTAATTGGCAGCTCCATAGTCAGAAGTGTCTCTAGTGGCACTAGAGACACCAGCAACCATAGTCAAATGTCTGCCAGAGGACAGAACGGGCGACATAAAATCCTACCTGAAAGTGCTGGCTAAGGATAAGCGTAAATACAGTGAGATTGTTATTCACGCTGGCGGTAATGACACCCGGTTACGTCAATTGGAAGTCACCAAAGTTAGTGTTGCTTCGGTGTGTAAGTGTGTCAAAACAATGTCGGACTCCGTAATTTTCTCTGGTCCCCTCCCCGATCTGACCAGTGACAACATGTTTAGCCAAATGTTGTCATCCAACCGCTGGCTGTCTAGGTGGTGTCCAGAAAACGATGTGGGCTACATTGATAATTGGCAAACATTTTGGGGAAAACCTGGTCTGATCTGTAGAAACGGCATCCATCCCACTTTGGATGGAGCAGCTCTACTTTCTAGGAATCTGGCCGAATTTATTAGTTCTCCAAACCCCTGACAACCCTCTTCATTCTCTGGACCTTGTGCTGACATATGGCATTGAGTGTAAAGACATTACAATATTTTCTCATAACCCTGTCCTGTCTGACCATTTTTTAATAACCTTTGAGTTTAATTTAACCGAGTACTCCACACCTGAAAGAAAATTTCTTTATAGTAGATCACTATCAGACAATGCTGTAAAGGATCTGTTCCACTTTTAATTTCCTCATCACAGAAAAACACAGTGGAGGGCAATAATTTTTTTCTTCCCCTTCACAAATTGATTCTCTTGTTCAGAGTGTTACTGCATCATTGCGTGGTGCATTAGACAATGCAGCCCCCTTGAAAAAGAAGGCAATTATTCAAAGGAGGCTGGCTCCCTGGTTTATTTCAGAGCTGCATACTCTAAAGCACAATGTTAGAAAATTAGAGAGAAAATGGCGCTCTACACACCTAGAGGATTCCTACTTAATCTGGAAAAATAGCCTACTGTTGTATAAAAAGACACTTCGCCAAACCAGAACAGCTTATTTCTCATCAATAATAGAAGAGGACAAGAATAATCCTAGGTTGCTCTTTAATACAGTTGCTAAACTTACACAGAGTCATAGCTCTGTTGAGCCATCTATTCCCTTAGCTTTCAGCAGTCATGACTTTATGGGATTCTTCTTAAATAAAATTGATTCTATTAAAAATAAAATCTTAGACATACTCCCGAAGATGATTACTTCATCCTCAGCAAGTGAGACAACATTGGAAGTAACTGTAGAACCTGATCTGTGTTTGGACTGTTTTGATCCTGTGGAGCTTCCTGAGTAATCAGAAATATTAGCTTCATCTAAACCTTCAACTTGTATATTAGACCCAATCCCAACCAAATTATTTAAGGAAGTGTTCCCTCTGATTACCAGCCCCATTTTAGATATGATTAATCTATCATAGTAAATGGATATGTACCACAAGCTTTTAAGGTAGCTGTAATTAAACCTTTACTTAAGAAACCTTCGCTTGATCGAGATGACTTGAAATATTGCAGACCTATATCCAGTCTTCCATTCTTATCTAAAATTCTTGAGAAAACAGTTGCTAATCAAATGTGTGAGCATTTACACAGCAATGACCTGTTTGAAGAGTTTCAGTCAGGTTTCAGAGCTCTTCATAGCACTGAAACAGCTCTGCTGAAAGTCACTAATGATATTCTTATGGCATCAGATAATGGACTTGTGTCTGTACTTGTCCTGTTAGATCTCAGTGCTTCATTTGATACAGTCGATCACAATATTCTCTTAGAAAGGCTGGAATATGCTTTAGGTATCAGGGGAACAGGACTAGGCTGGTTTAAATCTTATTTGTCTGACAGATTCCAGTTTGTTCATGTAAATGACAAATCATCTTTAAACTCCAGGGTTAATTGTGGAGTACCACAGGGTTCAGTACTTGGGCCAATTCTCTTTACTATATATATGCTTCCAATAGGTAAAATTATCAGGCAGCATAGGATAAATTTTCACTGTTACGCTGATGATACTCAGCTTTATTTATCCATAAATCCTGATAAGCCTAACCAGTTAGATAGACTACAAGCATGTCTTGAAGACATAAAAACTCGGATGACTTTAAATTTTTTGCTTCTAAATTCAGACAAGACAGAAATTGTCGTCTTTGGACCGGAGTCTTTAAAAAAGAAACTGCTTAGTCAATCACTTAACCTGGATGGCATTAAATTGACCTCCGGTAATAAAGTAAAGAACCTTGGTGTTATTTTTGACCAGGACATGTCATTTAAATCCCATATTAAACAGGTTTCTAGGATTTCCTTCTTTCACCTCCGGAACATTGCCAAAATTAGAAATATCCTATCCAGGAGTGACGCTGAAAAACTAGTCCATGCATTTGTTACTTCAAGGCTGGACTATTGTAATTCTTTACTATCAGGATGTCCACAAAATGCAGTTAAAAGCCTTCAGCTGATTCAAAATGCTGCAACAAGAGTTATGATGAAAATTAAAAAGAGAGATCATATTTCTCCTATTTTAGCTTCCCTTCATTGGCTCCCTTTTAAATCCAGAATATAATTTAAAATTCTCCTCCTCACATATAAAGCCCTTAATGATCTAGCTCCATCATACATCAGAGATCTGATTGTTCCATATGTTCCTAACAGAGCACTTCGTTCTCAGACTGCAGGTTTACTGATGGTTCCTAGAGTCTCTAGAAGTAGAATGGGAGGCAGATCCTGTAGTTATCAGGCTCCTCTCCTGTGGAACAAGCTCCCAGTTTTAGTCCATGAGGCGGACACCCTGTCTACTTTTAAGGCTAGGCTTAAAACTTTCCTTTTTGATAAAGCTTATAGAGTGGCTTAGGTTATCCTGAGCTATCTCTATAGCTATGCTGCTATAGGCTTAGGCTGCTGAAGGACATACTGACCACTTTCACCCTCTTTGCTACATTCTCACACTACTCTCCAATTTTGCATTATTTGCTGTTATTTCAGCTTTTAACTTTATGTTCTCTCTCTTTTCTCTTCCTAGAAGCTACACCTGGCCTGACTCTGTGTCTACCTGTGACACCTTTCTGGAGTAGGGCATCGTCTGCTTCTGCTGGCAACAACTTAATGCTCACCCTCTACCGATGATCCACTTGGCCCTGTCTTTCAGTGTTTAACCCTGTCTCTCTCCTAGACATAGCAATTGACTGAGCTTTTACTGTAAATAATTATATGTGCTCTCTTTCAGACTCTAACCTTGAAAACTGGCTCAGAGTTTATCTGTTCTTTCTTTCTAGATGAAACGAGTAAAGGAGCTACATCCATTAACATTTACTTTTCCTTCCCATAGAAAGTACTCATGGATCAGTGCTTCTTTGTTCTCTTTGTGTCTCTGCTCTGTTCTCTCAAACCCCCAGTCGGTCGTGGCAGATGGCCGCTCACACTGAGCCTGGTTCTGCTGGAGGTTTCTTCCTGTTAAAAGGGAGTTTTTCCTCTCCACTGTCGCTACATGCATGCTCAGTATGAGGGATTGCTTCAAAGTCAACGCCAGTGACTGTCCACTGTTGCTACATGCTCATCCAGGAGGAGTGAATGCTACAAATCTCTGACTCGATGCAATCTGCTGGGTTTTCTTAGATAGAAAAACTTTTTATCCAATTTGAATAAATAACAGAATCTGACTGCACTGTTCAATGGTTAAGATTAATTGGAATGTATGTACCTGACTTTTGTGAAGTGTCTTGAGACAACATGTGTTGTGAATTGGCGCTAAATAAATAAACTGAACTGAATTGAAATTGAATGATCAAACATATTTTCCCTGCCATCACCTGTAGCAGGATGTGCTATGGAGATTTTTTATTACTCACCAAATGTAACAACATTAGCTGTTCTGTCACACCAGCAGACACATGGGCTGACAAGCAGACAACGCTTGAATGGGAATGTGCTGGTGACTCAAAGCTTAAGCAGGGCAAACAAACAAGAACATGAAGGCAAATCAAAATGAAATCACTGTTGGCGGTTTTCATTGCTGAATGCATAATGGGAAGGCCACAAAGTCATCCTTTGCCAAATGCACAATAAGTTGTGAAAGTACTCATCTTGGCATTAGAGGAGAATTTTCTTGATGCATACTCTGATTTGAAGGAACCGTTCGGCTCCAACTCTTGGTGTTTCACACACAGCTGAAGCAGATGACGCCTCCCTCTGGATTTCCACTCCATAAGTAGCCCAGCTGATTGCTCTCAGATGGGCAACACCTGTGCAGCAGCACCTGCCAGTCACACCCTGCACAGAGAGAACACAGCACACAAACACAGCCTGCATGCAGCCTGCACACAAACCACCGTTGATATGACAACACTAAGATTGCTGAAACATTAAAACCTGGGAAAGGCCAGATGATGATGACATGGCTTTATAAGATTTTAATAGGTTAATTGACATCATGGAAAAATAAAATAAAATAAGCCAGGATAATAATAAGACAACAGCTGACCTCCAGAAATCTGGGGTTATCTTTGGTGCAATTTCCAGATGACCTTAAGGCGCCACATTCATCTGTTTGAACAATTCTACAAAAGTGTTAACCCAATAGGAATGCCCATCCATCATATTGTTCAGGAAGAACACAGGTTCTGTGTCATACAGATAAAGGTGTTTTGGTGCAAAATGTTTTATCAACAACAGAGCTAAAGCAAAATACCTTGTGAGGATGCTGGCTAAAGCTGGATAAAGAGTGTCATCATCCACAGTGAAATGAATCTAACGTTAAAGTGCTTGGCCATAATGACCATCGTTACATTTGGTGGAAAAAGACAGAAAATTACAAACCTAAAAACACCATCCAAAATGTAAAGTACGGCAGTGCCAGTGTTTAGTTGTGGGGGCATTTTTCTGCACCACTGCACTTGACAAAATACATAGCATCATGATGAAAGAACATTACGTGGGCATATCGAGGTGACATCTCAATACATCTGCCAGAAGGTTAAAGCTTTTGCACGAATGGGTCTTCCAAATGGAAAACGACGATAATCCAGTGTCAATTGCTCTAAGACTGTAAGGGAAGCTCAGCTTCCCCTAAAATGTCAAAAAATAAGTGCTCAAATATATACTGTTGCATGTACATGTCATTGACTAATTATGCGCAACAACGCGCACAACTTTTGTTCAGAATCAGCTTCTAATCACTGATAACGACGCGGCTTTCCTCTTACTCATTCCCGCTGCTTCACAGTGCTTTAAACAGTGAGTTCAATAGCGAAGCAAAAATGCTGGGCTTTATTCCGCCCATCGGACGCTCAGCGTCTCTCGGGGTCTATGGGGCAGCCTTGGCTGCAGCGAAACGAGACGAGTCATTGGATAAATGCTGGGCTTTGTCCCGCCCATCGGACGCTCAGCGTCTCTAGGGGTCTATGGGGCAGTGGGCTAGCCTCGGCTGGCCCGGGCAATCAGCTTCTGCATGATGATTGGATGATCTGTCTGAGGCTGAATCCCTTTTTAATTGACAGCGAAATGAGCGAATCAGCGATCATGAAATTGAGCTTCCCCTCCTTGTAAGACCAGCATCCGCCACTGCCATAATCATAACGTCAAATTAGTTATCAGGGATTTTATGGACAACAAAGTCAATGTTTTGAAGTTACTATTGCAAAGTCCTGATCCAATTCTCGTGTAAAATTTGTAAGCAGAGCTGAAAAGGTGTGTGCGAGCAAGATGACCTACTAACTTCTGTTTGGAGGAAAGGGACAAACTTGTAAAAGATTACCCTAATGTGCATGTGTCAAACTCCAGTCCTCGAGGGCCAGTCTCCTGCAATTTTTATGTATTATATTAAACACATCTGAAATAATATTTAGCAATTTGATTCAGGTTTGTTGGACATGAGACATGGCAGTCTAATGGATTTGACTGTAAGTGTTATTCAGTATTTAAAATGTGTTCATCCACTGGCATAATTATTAGAACAAGACAGGTCAGAGGCTCAGATCCAAGTAAATGTCAGCAGTGATTGGTCGCAAACAAAGGAACTTGTTCAAATATTCCTTTTCAGTTTACAGTTGAAAGTTCTATCGAGTAGCTTGGAGGCCAGTCAATGGCATCAATTCCTTCCTTCTCCAGGAACTGCCTGCATAGTCTTGCCAAATGAGGCATGCACCAGAAGGAACCCAGGACCCACTGCATTGAGTCTAACGATAGGTCTAAGGATTTTCACCTGATACCTAATGGCATCATTGGGTGCCATCGTTTATCTTGTACAGGTCTGTGTGTCTCTCCAGGAATTTGCCAAACTAGACCAACAAGTGACCCACCACCAAAGCTCAGAGTGAACATGCTCTCATCTGTGAAAAGAACAGGGTGCCTGTGCCAAAACCTCTTAATTCCAGTTTTCTCTGGCAAATGTGATTTGAGCTGTCATAGTTTGATGTTGTGGAAGACCAAAGCAGCAACAGAACATCAGCAGGCGCATGGTGGATGGATACTTTTAATAAACTAAGACTAACTTACAAAGGACAAAGGCAATTTCAGGAACCAGGAACAAAACAGCAAACAAAACAACCCGAACCGGGCAGGCGAGAGGCCCTCGGAAGGAGAGCCAAAAACAGTGTTTAGGAGGGTGACCCGGAGGTCGTCTTGTGTGAATGCAGAGTTCGGGCAGGCAACCTAGAGGTTGTCCCGAGCGGGCACAGAGTTCATGAGGCAGGCAGCAGCACCAATGCAGGAGCCCACACTGAACGATGACAGGAGGCTGGCAGTGGTGCATGGAGAACCCAAAGAGAACCTTGTAAGGAGGCCTGTGGCAGCAATGCAGGAACCATGAAGGCCGGTGGCCATGCAGGGAGAACCCACGGAGAACCTTGCCAGGTACGGATCATGACACCTGCTCATGAAATAAGGACCCCTGAAGGCCCTGCCTAGTTCTCCTAGAGTAACTGCCTGTGTCCTGGAATCTCCTCCATGCTCTTGAGACTGTGCTGGGATACAGAGCCATCGTGGTGGGGTTAGACTGCCTGAGCAACCTCTGTAGGGTCCAGGTTGCCTCATGCTACCAGTAGTGACACTTACCCTGGTCAAATGTAAAACTACTGAAAAACAGTCAAAATAAATGAGGAGGGAAGAATATCTGTGGCCTCACCTGCAAAACCATTCCACTTTCCAGGGTCATCTCATAGTTGCCCCTTTAGTGCACCTGTTGTTAATTTTATTAACAACAAAACAGCTGACACTGATTACCAAACACCTCTACTACTTACCTGACCAGGTCAATATTCCAGAAGGTTTACTGACTTGATATTATACTCTGATTAAAAAGTGTTCCCTTAATTTTCTTGAGCAGTGTATTTGGCTTCTATAAAATTCATATTATACCCTTCACATTTATTGACAACCTTGAATAAAGGTGTGTAAAAAGATTTAACATTTATGTTCTGTTTGGATTAAATTAGTTGTGTTTTCAAATTTAAGTATGTAAGAACAAACATTTGTTTAGTTATTGGTGTAGGCTTCATGATATCCCCAGAAACTGTGATGGTCTTTTAAGAAAGTGACATTTGTGGTATTCCGGTTCAAATATGACCAATAAGAGAATGCTAGCTGTTGCATGCATCGCCTAAAAGCTTTGGTAGCTCTGTAGATTAAATATGCCAACCACATGCACGAACAGACACACGCACGCGCGCACACACACACACACACACACACACACAGTCTTGTCTTACTACATGTTGTAAGGACCTTGCATTAACTGTGATTGACTTCCATTGATTTCCATTGATTTTCAACCATTTCAATGGCCTTACCCCTACCCTACCCCTAAACCTAACCATTACCAGTACTTTCCTAACCCTTACGCTGACCCTAACCTGCTGGCCCTAACCCTAACACCATGGAAATGTCCTCGCTAGTGTAATCCCAAAAGTTGTCCTCACTCAGCAGCACAAACAACACTATATTGTTTTCCATCCATCCATCCGTCCATCCTTTCTGGCCCTCAGTTTATGAAATTAAGCTCAAAGTTCACTTGGGTTTGCAGTAACACAACCTCTGAAAGGATAAAAATAAAATAAAATAAACATTAAAAACATTTAGGAGTGGTCTAGTGAAAGTCTGGAGTTAAATCTGAATGGATGCTGTGGCATGACCTTAAACAGGCCGTTTATCCTCTAAAACCATTCTAAAATTACTTAATTAGAACCTTTATGCAAGAAGAATGGGCCAAAACCCCTCCACAGTGATGCAAAATACTTAGTGCCTGTTATCACAAACACTTGAAGGAGTCATTGCCACTAAGGGCACAAACAGTAATTAGGTTTGGGGGGCAATAACTTTTTCACATAGCACCAGGCCGGTTTGGACATCTATCTTTGTCTGATAATAAATGTGTTTGATAATGTAAATGTCATAATTCGGGTTTGTGCTAGGACCAAAGTGCAGAGAAGATAACAGTAGCCAGAGGAATGAAGGTAAGTCGGGTTTAATTGTTGTCCACACGGAATCCAGACAGCAGGTTAACAACAACCAGGACACCAGACCAGACACGACAGAATGACATAGAACATCAAGGAACCAGCGTGGAACAAAGGCAACTAAGGAACTTAAAACAGTAAAACATTTAAGTGTGACCAAAAAAAGCAAAAGCAGAAAAAAATCTGTAATCTTAGTACTGTACTTGTAAATTGCTGAGGTCAAGTAAAGACTTTTGCAAAGCAGCAATGGAGCACAATGAAAAGCTTTTAATTCACATAGATGTCCTCTGCAAAGGGGTATAGCTGTAGTCAATGTCCTAATCAATACTAGAATGCATCTGCATGTATGTGTAAGCAGAGGAACACAGGTTTAAAAAAATGTAAGGTGCACAGCTTTCACATCTTTCTACTGAATATCTAAAACATGACTGATTGCTCAAGTATTACATGGTCTGAGTGTGTGTGTGTGTGTGCATGTGTGTGTTATGCTTATACAGACCAAGAATATTCTCGTCTTAAATTCTAAGCACTAACTTTTGTGAACTTTAGTTGGATTTTCTGTTTCTCAGATGTTCAGCCATCTTTCTGAATCTTATGAACAGATTTCTACCATGTCAGCCTGAGCAGGCAGGCTTTGTGCTTAAGTAATTAATTAGATCTGATAACGATCTGAATCTCGGATTTCCGCTATCAGACAGTAACAAAGATAAATGCTTAGCTGCTATTCCTAAGATCCTGTTTGTGCTTTCAAGGAATCACTCAGGTTTTTTGGGGCCTTCTCTACCTGAACACCATGCTGAAACTTGACCACAAGGCATTAGAACAGGGGATATTGTTTACCTGACTAACTCAATTATTTGATGTTCTGTACTTCAACCAGCACTTAATTGTTATAGGTTTTGCTTCTTCTTTTGAAAAAAAATGTTTCCTTGGATATTGATTTGCCTTCTCAGAGCCACCACAGTGTGATGCAAGCTTGGAGACAGTGTGGCTGGTTCCCTTGCTGCAAGAGGTCTCCATAGCAACGGGTAGCCACGTAGTCATGGCGGCAGTTTAGGGCAGGGTGTTGGCAGGAGGTAGAAGAGGGGAGGAGGACAGAGGGAGGGGGAGTAGAAAGAGCTGGCATTCTATTAATAGAGCCTATCAGGATGGCAAATCATCAGGCCATCAGGCGGAAAACTGATTGTTCCGGGGGTTATGTGACCCTCGCATACAGTGGTAGTGCGGGTTCGTGCACTTGTATTCAATTTTTATAGAAACACCCATTTTGGATCACCTTTGTATGTGCATAATGTCAAAACTCTGTTAGAAAAAAGCACTGTTGCAGGTTTAACCTCTATATAAACTAGTTCAAAGTTCAGTTCGAGTAGTTTAAAAAGGAATAATTTATGTTCATAGTTCATCACTTATACTTTATGAGGTAAATGTACATGCTCAAATATTTATTTGTTCATATGAATCAGTTTATCACAACATACTAATTTCAAAATAGATCATGTAATTGCAATCTGGTCTATTTCCCTACTTTCCTCCAGACTTTACAAAAACATGTTCCCATTCAGATGTTATTTCTGTTACAAATACAGCATGAAATTCAGCTTCAATAGTGTCCAATTAGGAGCAGGTTTCTGTTTGCATAAATGGTTAATTAAATGGGTCCATTTATTTGACCAAAAAAAATTTCTGAAATAAACAGCAGCACTACTTCCATTGTGAAAAAATGAAATCTCAAAACTTGTTTTTCTCTATCTCAAAACAATATCCCAAGCTTTAGACACCTTACAGAACACTGATCACCAGAACTTAAACACATCATCCAAAATCTACCAAAACATGGCTGTCCATCTAAACTGGTAGGTTAGGCAGGGGGAGCATTAATCAGGAAAGCAGGCAAGATGCACATGGTAACTCTGGAGGGGCTGCAGAGATCCACAGCTCAGGTATCAGAATTTGTTGACAGGAATTCTATTAGTCAGGCACTGACAAATCTGACCTGTATGGTAGAGTGGCAAGGAGAAAGCCATAAGAAGTTTCCAGTTTGCCACTAGCCATGTGAGCGCTGCAACAAACATGTGGAAGAAGGTGCTCTTCTGAGATGAAACCTAAATTGAACTTTCTGGCTACATGCCAACACTATGTGTGGCAGAAACCCTAACACCACACATCTTAGACATGCCATCCTCATGGTTAAACATGGTAGTGGCATCATCCTGCTGTGGGATGCTTTTCTTCAGCAGAGCTATGGAAGTTGCTCATAGTTGGTTATCTCCAAGATGGATGGAGATAAATACAGGCCAATCCTGGAACGGATGAAAGTTCCAATTCTAGCATGAAATCAACCCCTACTGTCTTTTTACATGGGAAACATTTGGTCTTTTAACTAGAGTGGAACTATTTATTTAAAGACTAGCTACAGCTTGTCAGAAAGCTAGGAAACAGTAGAGTGATCTTAGGATAATGGCTAAAAGTGATCTAAAGAACCAAAACATTGATCCAGAGGATGCTCGGTCTCGTGCTCTACTTGAGAATGCTCAGTGCATCTGTGAAAAAACTGAAATGTCTACTCAGCTCATCATGTTTCTTAACTATTCCGTCTCTAATCGTCGCCCCTGTTTGTGTCTTTTGTAGGTATTGCCTCCATGACAGTACCTGTGTACATCGCAGAAGCCTCTCCGCCCCACCTCAGAGGTCAGCTAGTGACCGTTAACACTCTCTTCGTCACCGGGGGACAGTTCACTGCCAGCCTCATCGACGGCGCCTTCAGCTACATGCGGCGTGATGGATGGAGGTCAGACATCCAGACCTAAAATTTTAACTCACTGGCCTTAGAAACGATACCAAGCAACATCCAGAGAGATTTTCACTCAGATTTTGCCACACCATGAACAAATTCTGAAGGTCAGATGAATTCCAATAACTTTAAAATTGCAATAATTGCAATGCAATGTTCTACTGCCAAAACCTTTGGTGAGAGGCAATGTTATATCACATTTGAAAAAGAACAAAGCAAAATGTTATTTTATGTTTTCATAAAAAAAGAGGGACCCCTCTTCAAAATGGTCATGTAGCCAGAAATTAAAATATTGTCCTCTTTTTCTCATTATATCAATTGCCTCAATTTAAGTGCAAACATATGTACAGAGCAGTTCATAAGATTTACTGAGAGCAGCCCTGTTAAAATATACCATTCCCCACCATCTGTCCTGTTGCTTTTTTATGCTTCCAGAGTATTTGACAATTAAGCTGAGAGACACTAGAGAAAAGAACGGTCCTTTTAAAAAGAATCTGCTTCAAAATTAGGTCTGATGGCCACAATGGAAACTGTTCAGAAAGTCTCTGACTGGTGTGATTAATGCATGAATGAGTTTTTGGTGACTTTTGCAAAGTTTAAAGTTTAAATGTTTCCTGACTGACGTACCTTCCCAGAGAGCAAAATGAAAAGCCTAACACATGCACTTTATTTTAATCAACTCTGCTCTTATCTACCCTACAATTTCCGTAAAAAGCATGTGAAACAATGCTTTTTTTCCTTCAACCCCATACAGCACATTAACTTACCTACTCCAGGAAGCATCACTAGGCTTTCGTCAGCATGCAGATTAAAACTCCATTCCCACCAGCTAAAAACTTGTTCAGGTATTCGGTTTTTACACACCAGAACATGAGAAAATTTGTTAAAAGCATGAAATACTTTTACCAAATTAAAAAACAGAATTAAATAACATTTTAAGACTCACCTAAGTCACCTAAGACTACTTACTTGGCATGAACCTGTTGACAGCTAAGGTGACAATAAGGTGACAGCTGTAAAGTGAGTAGTGGCATTTATCAAAAGCCTGGTAGTGTATGTCTGGCTTTTGTTACATGCTGACATGTAATGCAGATGTCATAATTTGAGTGGCTTTATGTATATATGTATATAGTATTTTAATTTTCTTTTGAACAAACAGTGCTTATACATTATTTTAAATAATAGGGTAAACAAAAAAGGCTCACCACTCAAATGAAATAACTGTTGAAGGGTGGCACAGTGTTGAATAATAACAGCCTGGGTCTTGGGTCTTGGAGCTCCTTTGTGTTATTATTACCAGCCATTCTGCTATTGCTTTGGTGTGAAGCGCTTAACATAGTATCCTCATCTATTTATTAAGCAAGCAACACATGAACATACAGAACAGTATCTTGCAATGTGAAAACAAGACGTATTTGAAATGTCAAGCATATGGTTGCATTTATTAAACGAATTTTGGTGCAATTCCTGGAATTTATTATAAGTTAACTACCAGGTATTCCACTTTGCAAAATTTGCATCACTGTTAGCCTGTACCCGCCTTTTCACAACGCTGAGAAGAACCCAAGCAGATGGCGTTAAGCTCATCATCACTAGACTTTCTTGTATTGTTTTGGTGTGGAGGTTTCTGTTGTGGCACTCAATTCAATGAGTTTGTGACTAACCTATTCCTTGTCGGATTCTATGCATGACTCTAAGCTCTGTGCTATGACAGTTTAGTGTGAATGCATGTAGCAATACACACCTACAAAATAGGTTAGCTTGTTTGTTCAGGAAAGAAACAAAATTAAATTTCAATTGCTTAATTAACTTTTAAGCCACAGGAGTTCAGTTAACCTGTGGCAATTCTGCTATTGTTTAATTTTAATGAGTCAAACCACCTGACGCCCACAGCTCCACATAACATAAATACACAGCGGGATTTTTCAATAAAACAGTTTGTAGATTATTCTGCACATTCCTTCACCCTCTAGGTACATGCTGGGTCTGTCTGTGGTTCCTGCTGTGATCCAGTTCATTGGATTCCTCTTCCTGCCGGACAGCCCTCGTTGGCTGATCCAATGCGGGCTGACCCAGAAGGCCCGCCGGGTGCTCAGCCAGATCCGAGGCAACCAAAACATAGACGAGGAGTACGACAGCATCAAGAACAGCATCGAGGAAGAAGAGAAGGACAGCGGAGGAGGTAAGGAGACAACTGGAAAGGAATGGACCTGTGGCTTAATAGGAACTGGATGTCACTTTAGTCATCTGGAATGCCACATAATGTGCTTATGTCCTTGTTGATGTGGTGAAATACATTTTAACACTATATCTAACAATGTTTGAACAAGTTTCTTGGCATGGAACATGTTTCTTTCTTGTTATTGGAGGCCAGAATATATACATAGGGCTCTTTCTAGCGATGCAGAATAGTGTTACATCAAAAATGCAGACATTGTGAAAATCTAGTTAAAAGTAAAAGTAGCATAATAGATTTTATGTTGAAGGTTTTTTGTTTTATTCTATGTTTCCAAGACTTTATTTTAAAAGATTTAACAGATTCTCATCATCATTGTACCAAAGTATCAACATAAATACAACTATGACATTCAAACACAATGCCTGGATATTTGGCATTTTCTGATCCATGTTCACCTTAGTTTTTTTTTTTACTGGAGTTAAAGGTTGTTCCATCTCATTATTATGGAGACATGCGTGGGATTAGCAGGTGACGTGGGTCTGGGTCGCAAGCACACAATTCAAAATGAACAGAAGTTAATAAAGGCAACACTGTCTGCAGATTTATATTTTCACATACCCTTCCAGTGAATCTCCAATAGAATCGAAGTCACCGTTTTTTGAATAATGTTGAGATGACAAATGTAAGAAAGAAACTTGTGATCAGAGATGTTACCTTTATTGGCATCCTATTGCCCTCCTACCATACAGAGAAAGGTATCTTTGACAATTATTCTTTGCACTGGGGACTAAAATGGCCATGGAAGAAGGTTGAATTTGTGCCTGATGAATCATTTCTGTATTGATTTGGCATAATTTTTGGAGAATTGTCCTGCTAATAGACCCAACGATGAGCCATTTTGAGTTTTCTGACCGGAAATTTATTTATTTTAAAGAGTTTGTGGTTTGTGAAGTTCTCAAACAAGGTTCCCAAGAAATTTACCCTTTTTTCACTCCTGGGCACTTTTATAACTCAGACAGTTTTACATGAATAGTTGTATAGGATTTTATTACTAAAATATTTCTTTGCATAGGGTTTTCCGCCTATTAGTTAACTTGCTTAATTTATATAGATTTTCTTAAATTTTGTGTGATTACTTTATACTATAAATTGGAACTTATTTTAAGGCTTTGTATACTTTCATCTGGGGTGCCAATTTATGGGCAAGAAGTTGAAGATCTGGAATAATAATAAAAAAAAGATCTCCCTTTTACTGGACCTGTCTGTAGGTGGGAGTAATGCACCGATTTATACTATGTATACTTCTAACTGCAAGAATCAGCTAAAGAAAACTCACTGAATACCAATTCATGGACAGCACTTTCAAGAGGGCCAGGTCCTGGACATGTCCGAGTACTGTATTAGCTTTTGTTAAGATGAACATTACAAACCAAAGAACTTCCAATTGCAACTGGATTGTGTATGTTAGACCATGCTCATAATTTATTTCTTTTTTTCAGTTTTGAGTGTCATGCTCCAATTAATGTTACTTTTTTTTGTTATTCTCAAGTCAAGTCAAGTTTATTTATATAGCGCTTCTCTGCAACAAGGCACTCAAAGTGCTGTACATAAGGACAAACATTACAATGATACAGAAAATCAAACACAGAAGAACAAATCAACTGACTTTAATAATCATTGGGGGTTTACTGGTAACAGCTGGTTCTAATCCAATCTTTCTAATAGGGGTAATTAGATCATTAAGTCCTCTGTGGTAAGGAATTCATCCTGTGCTAGAAGAAAAAATGATAATAATAATCCTTGAGGTCCCTGGTATGAGGGAGTTGTGGTCCCATCATTCAAATAGTAACAGTCATGGGCACTCACTGAAGTCTAAGTAGAGAAGCTGGGTCACTGGTATAAAACAGTTTAGGTCCAAACTTTCAAATACTAATAATGTTTGGCTTTCACTGGTATGAAATAGTTGTAATACAATCCTTCTAAGAAATCTAAAGCTCTATGGTCATTGGTGTAAAAACAGCTTTAGTCCAAATTTTCAAATACTAATAATATTTGGCTTTCGCTGATAATCCTTTTGAGAAATCTGAAAATCTATGAAAAGTAATGAAATCACACATTTAGGTAAAGTAAGATAGGAGGGGAAAAAATCTTATTTCAGACTTTATTCTTAGCAGAATACAGTCTGAAGTAGTACAAAAAACCTCAGCAGGGATAAGCAACACACACATAAATAAAGATTGAGCAAGGGTACGGTGAAATCTTGAGGGTGCGAATATATAAGTCTGAGTGTGTTTGCAAGAATTAGACTGTCAACACTGATAGAAGCGGCATTGTCCTTGAGAAGAGAGGTGGAAGTTTTATCAATCGGCCGCATAGTCCTATCAGCACACAGCTGGTAGGGGAGTGCTGGGGAAGAAAGTCGTGTTTATATAACATCCAGCAGATATTTTGTTGATAGCCAGTTAGCAGAAGTTGCCAAGGCTATATTGGGGCGCCAGATTTAGAAAAACAATTAATGTTGTGGTTCAGGCAGTTGTGAATTTCCAACTACCTTAAGAGTTTTAGTGGTATGTCTCAATTGCGAATCCAAATAGCCAAATTTCTGGTACTTCTGCAGATCTCGAGCGTACAACTTCTCCAAGATTATATCCTGTAACCTCTGAGTCCAACCGCTGCCAGGCTGCAATTCTAGAATCGTGTCCAGCTTGCGATTCTGCTCTCTTAACATTTCAGTCTGAGTGCTGATCGCTCTGCAGACTCCATCCAACATTGCAGGCACCTTTGGAATGCTTTGAACAGCCGCCCACGTTTTGCGAGTCACTCGATAAGCCAGGTAACCACAAACTCCAAAAAGCAGAAATCCTGTTATCAAAAGTCCAAATATGAACACATCTACTACGTCCTCGACCGACATCGTAGTCAGGCACACAATCTTCCACTGCTGCCAAGAATCCATTGTGTATCCAGAGAAGAACGTCCTGTCTGGACAAGAGGGTTCTCCTTTACCCTGTCTTCCCGTTGAAAAAATTTGATCAATTACGTTGAGAGACCAGCTGACCAAATCCATAATTTGGACCAAATCCATAAAGTTTGGAGGATATGCAAAGGCTTTGAGAGAAACACAGACAAAAAGCAGAAGCAGGGATCAGCAGGGAGGGAGGGAGAGAAAACGCGTGTGTCTTCCAAAGAGAGCAAGAGAAAGGACCTCTCAAGAGATGTGGGTAGAGATGGTTTCGTCTATACAAAGATTTTAAAACTGAAACTGCTACATTATCACTGTTTACAGATGCAATATTCAGATATAGTCATTTCAAGGCAGTTGATATATCCCAGAATCTAAACATGGCATTCTGTGCAAGAGCAGTCCACTGAGGCTTCCTCAGCTTGTGCTATTAACAACTCACATCTGACAGTTGTAACCCTGAGCTTTGAAGACAGCAGCTCTCTTTTCCATCCGTTTGATTTCATCCACAGTGAGCCTGATTAGACTGTTTATGTTCTCCTCCTGTGGAGGAACATTAAATTATTAACTGACCTGCTGCAGTACTGGAAGGATTGCACTGACCTGTCAGTCACGCAGTGTGAGCAGTGGTGTGGCATCATAGGGTGGTCTGACTCTGGTGATTTTATAGAGTATTTTATTTCCGTTCTCTAACCTCTTTAAGATTGATGCAAAATAATTCTGTCAGCTATAAAAAAGCCAAACAAAGCTTGTCACTGTTTCTTGTTTCAGTGAGTAGTGCAGGACACTGGCCCTCGAGGACTGGAGTTTGACACCTCTGGAGAGGGTAGTCGCATCTAGACTGCAAGCTGCACGAAACTTACTTGTAGCATGTGATGAAATCTCCCTCTGTGCTACAATTGCATTAATAACTTGTGATCAGGCTCATTCCTATCAAGACAGATGAATGAAGCGTGGCAGACAAGTTTTCTCCTAAAATACAATACATCATTACTTTTTAATACAGATTCAACGATCAAAATATTTTTGAGGTTGATTTCTCCTCTCCAGATTTTTTAACCTTGCCGATACGTTATGATTTCTCTTTAAGAGACATAATATAGGAAGATGTAAGTGAAGCATTCAAAATATTTCTATCCTTTCTGTTTCAAGGAGCTATTGCTTAATCATATAGGAAGCACTGGATTTTATATTGCGCTTATCAGAGTAAACCGGGCTAAATACAAGTGCGCAGATTCTTTTTTAACAGGTATGTTTATAAGTCATTTTAGTAGCAACTCAAAGTCAAGTCTCAAGTTTTTGAGTGCCAAGTCCAAGTCAAGTCTGTACTCAAACCTTTTTTGAGTACCAAGTCCAAGTCAAGTGTCAAGACTTAAGTAACAATCCCAAGCCCAGGCCCGAGTCTTTGAATGTCAAGTCCATGAACATAGAGCATGGAGTACTGCTGATCAAAGAGAAACGCTAAGCAGGGTAACAGAAGGATCCAGTAGAGAACAATGAAAAGACAGGAGCATATATACTGAGGCAAGGTAGGAGAAATGGCAAGCAACCCAGAAGAGCTAATCAGAGGAAATGAGGAACAGCTGAGGCAGAATCAAGGCTGAGGAATCAGGGGAGATGTGGAGCACCTGTGGCAGAAGGAAAAGGTAGAGTGGAAACACAGAGACCCAGGGAACTATCTAACAGAAATTACTCTAATTGTACAAAGCAAACACAACAGATTTAACTAACAGGGAGAGCACCTAACAATAATAAGCATAGGAAGAGAAACTTAAAAAAGCAAGATCTAAAGAACAAAGTAAATAGCAAATAAATGGTCAAAATACATACACAGAAGAAAATCAAAACCCAAATATATATAAATCTGATTACAGAAATCAACATAAACATCAAGTAAAGAATTTAGTTACCTTGGAAGCAAAACTAGAATAAGATGTTTTATGTCTTTGGGGCAGTTCAATTATATTTTTTATTTAAGAGCAGTAACATTTCAATGTCTGATTTTCTCAGCATCCCTGCATGCTACCATAAATATTAAGACATTTTCCAATGACCCAAGAACCAGTTGCTGATGGTTAACAATTTTGAAAAGGTTATAAAACCTCTTGTAAAGAGTTCAGCTTCCACCAAATGACAGATGGAATGTGTTCACATGAAGAATATCGTGGAACTCTGTTAACCCTCCCTTTAGAAGTATTCTTCTAAAGGGAGAAAAGTATTCTTCTAAAGGCCACTTGAAAAATACAACACTTAAAAGCAAATAAGGTCATGAAGTAGCAAAGTCTCATGGTTTTAGTGTCTTGATCACTAAGAAGCAATAGTCAGCATCACAGGCTCCAAAAGAGAAATAAAATGATACAGAGGGTTGTTGATAAAAATGGTTTAAACTGAAGAAAACACAACTTTTTAATGTCATTTCACTACATGGATGGACTGAAGTGCTACCAATCACCATTTCCTTTTTGTGAAATACAGTAATACCATGTCATGTTTTGGGAATTTTTTTGCTGCTCTTTCTTAAAGTTTGGAGCAGCCAAAGATGCAGCTATACTGCTGCATAGCAGCTTAAGTGTACGCAATCAAAAACAAAGGAAATCATACATTGGCAACACAAATAATTATTAATCAAGAGGACAGAAATAAAAGACAGTTAAATTCAAATTGTTTATATTCATGTATGTTATAGTTTTTACAGTGTAGCACACCTAGATGCTACAGGAAGCTAGAAAAGTTGTCGTTTAAAACTCTCACTGAGGTCTTTAGTAATTAAAAGCAACTGTAAAAGAAGCACATTCACAAAAACAAAAATATGAAAAATCCAATAGCTCCCTGCTGTTGACTTTTGAAAAGAAAGTACTCGTACTCGTATTCGTACTCGTACTCGTCATCTTATCCGGGACCGGGTCACGGGGGCAGCAGACTCAGCAGAGACACCCAGACGTCCCTCTCCCCAAACACCTCCTCCAGCTTCTCCGGAGGGAGCCCAAGGCGTTCCCAGGCCAGCCGAGAGACATAGTCCCTCCAGCGTGTCCTGGGCCGTCCCCTGGGCCTCCTCCCTGTGGGACGTGCCTGGAGCACCTCCCGAGGAAGGCGTCCAGGAGGCATCCGGTATAGATGCCCGAGCCACCTCAACTGGCTCCTCTCGATGTGGAGGAGCAGCGGCTCTACTCTGAGCCCCTCCCGGATGGCCGAGCTCCTCACCCTATCTCTAAGGGAGTGCTCGGCCACCCTACGGAGGAAGCTAATTTCAGCCGCTTGTATCCGGGATCTCGTTCTTTCGGTCATGACCCAAAGTTCATGGCCAAAGGTGAGGGTAGGAACGTAGACCGACCGGTAAATCGAGAGCTTTGCTTTTCCATCCATCTGTTGATCTCCCGCTCCATTCTTCCCTCACTCATGAACAAGACCCCGAGATACTTAAACTCCTCCACTTGAGGCAGGAACTCCCCTTCAACCTGAAGAGCCACTCTTTTCCGGTCAAGAGCCATGGCCTCGGACTTGGAGGAGCTGATCTTCATCCCAGCCGCTTCACACTCGGCTGTGAACTGCCCCAGTGCATGCTGTAGGTCTTGGCTAGAGGGGGCCAGCAGGACCACATCATCTGCAAAAAGAAGAGACAAAATCCTCTGGTCCCCAAACCAGACCCCCTCCGGCCCTTGGCTGCACCTAGAAATCCTGTCCATAAAAGTTATGAACAGGACCGGTGACAAAGGGCAGCCCTGCCGGAGTCCAACATGCACCGGGAACAGGTCCGACTTAGTGCTGGCAATGCGAAGCAAACTCCTGCTCCGCTTGGACAGAGACCGGATGGGCCCTAATAAAGGGCCCCCGACTCCATACTCCGGAGCACACAGGGCATCACGAGGGACACAGTCGAATGCTTTCTCCAGGTCCACAAAACACATGTAGACTGGTTGGGCAAACTCCCATGAACCCTCGAGTACCATGTAGAGGGTATAGAGCTAGTCCAGTGTTCCACGGCCGGGACGAAAACCACACTGCTCCTCCTGAAGCCGAGGTCCGACGATTGGCTGGACTCTCCTCTCCAATACCCTGGCGTAGGCCTTACCAGGGAGGCTGAGGAGTGTGATCCAGTGCATTCCATGGTCTTCAGAAGCCATCTAATTACTCAACCCAATCCATCTGTGTGTAATTTCATCTTTGACCTTTTTAATCTACTAAGCACCCAATTGGCCCATGACATCTCTGGAGGAGCGGCAGAGATATCTTTTATTAACATAGCCAATAGACCAATAGACTTTATTTAAGAAAGAGTTAATAATTTCATTAACTGCAAAACATTATTTGGAAACTATAGGTTAGAATGTCCTAGCTGCAAAAATTTCATTATAGGTATTAACTATCCCGTGACGAGACACTTTTTAGATCATCATAACAGTGACCCGTCCTCATCAAAAGCATTTGGGATTAACTCTATTGCTGTGTCCATTAAAAAGGGAGATAGACAAAAAAAATTAAGTAAAATCTACTAACTTGGCATTCGCTACAGCTGTGGACTATGAAAGAAGCCTTCTGCTTTTCTATGCTAAAAAGCAACCCAATTGTTAAATTTTTAAGGTTGTAGTCCACTTGATGGAGTATTCACTACAGGTGGAGTACTTGCACTAATGGACTGCTAATTCATTGTGAGCTCTTTGACCCCCTGATAAAGGCTTTTGCCGAAACGTGTCAGACTTTTATGGTCTTTAGGAGCACTGCCATGGTAATAAACTGAAGTAATACATTGAAGTCCAGGAGCTGGTAAAAAGCTCAGGTAGCAGAATGTTGGCAGGACAAGTACTATTACTGCATTCTACAAATTTGGCCTGTATGAAAGTGTAGCAAAAAGACAGCCATGATTTTTATTATATTTTGGAAGATGCCAAAAGTCATGCACGAGACACAGCAAACAAGTAGAAGGAGCTGGAGTCAGAAGAGACCTAAAACTGAAATTCTGGGACAACATGCAAAACGCTACATGTGGGGGAAAACTAACATGGCACAACTCTTTAAACACACCATCTCTGCAGTGAAACACGGTGATGGCAGCATCATGCAGTACGGATCCTTTACTTCAATCCTAAAAGAAAACCTGTTGGAGGCTGCAAAAGATTTGAGACTGGAATGGAGGTTCACCTTCCAGACACTATACACACAGTTTCTCTATATGTTCTTATTGTTTGGGAGTAATAAAGGTAAAATAACTGTGAATTTGACAGATGACTGAGATGCTGCAGAGGACCAGTGAGCAAAAGTTGATGGAGGACAAAGACAACAGAAGTCTAAGCTAAGAAGTGAAGGGGGAAGAAAAGGAAATTTGATTCATCCAGCAACTAATCAACCTTTAAAACAGAGAACAACACGTCTCTGGAAGACACCGCATTTGTACATCCCCAGGGTCACCATGGGCCACAGTGAAGAGCCGCCTTTTATTGCACACACACTCACAAATAATCACACTCTGATGATCAAAAGCAGACCAAGGCTGCTGTGTGCCCCTCCTGTGTGAGTCCAGCAGTTTCATTTTTATTTTGGTGCCTGTCTTCTCTGTCTCTGCATGTCTGCACCATGCACCTCTGGTGCATGTAGGCACCAGAGGAAACACAGCATGAAGTCACCTCACACAGACTGCTTGTTATGTTCATGACCAGTGGTTTACATTTGGGTTTAGCCTGGAAAACTGGACAGAGTCTACTGAACATTAAAAAAAAAACTTGTTTCACTTCAACCCGCCCCTTATTCGGCACTTCTGGCCTCCTTCTTCTGACAACCGGAGACTGTCTCTCCGTTCCAAGACAGGCAGCCCCTCCTGCATCACTTTAATCTGCTCCACTCTGATATAAAAAAAAAAAAAAAACAACATATTTTTAACTGTTGGGTTTTGTGAGTTTCACACTAAGATAATTTTCTTTTAGTCTGACATTTTTATAACAAGCCTTTTATAACAGCCTGACCTTTGAACTAACGTACCTGGCTTTGTTCAAAATCCAACATAAAAGCCAGACAAACCATAAAACATTAACTGACCTTTTAAATCCAATGCTGCCCTTCTGCGTAACTGCGACCCAGTGTAGTTATTTTCCTTTGGCTCTCAGCATCATGATGTTTGATGTTCATCTAAATCAGGGGTCCCCAACTAAAATAGCAGGAGGTCCACTAACTCCATCATCCAAACACTTTGGGGTTTGAACATTTTAATTAAACTGACAAAAAAGTGTTCTTTCATTATTTAACATTGAATTAACACTAGAGTTTTTTTAACTACTGATCAATTACTATGGCCAGGGAATCAGCTGCTGAACAGAAAAGTGCAATTCAATTTAAGTACCAATATTAAACGCACTTTCGAGCTGGGTCTGTACATCTTGATATAACAATTCTGCTCTCCTTGTTGTGCTTGTGCAGGCAGGGCAATTTGCTAAACATTTTCTTTGAGGTGTTGTCCTTCTTTTCCAGCTTAAAGTGCTTCTGCCACAGCTTCCATGCACTCTTTGATCATGTCCCAGTCAGTGAAAAGCTTTTTGTGTTTTCCTAAAATCCACCGTGCTCGCAGTTAATACTCGTATGCTCGCTGTTAGAGACTGTGTTATCAGCCTATGTTTGGTTTAATAATGTCTCTTTAGATTTCCGCTCTTTAAGTGATGTAGAACATATAAGGCAGACTGGCCTTACACCCAAAAAGGAAAGTGTATGCCTCTGTGTTTTACGTATTTTTGACAAAGCCATCTTCTTTTACTCATCTGTGCACCTCCAAGTCATCGTACTGTCAGCAAGCGTGAGCTCCAAAGCTAGTTACTTAGTGCTATTAACAGTAACGTTATTAGCAGCACAGCACACTACACTGACGACTGGAGGCGGGGCTTCAGCCGCCAGAGATCCAGCCTTCAGTGGGTCAGTGGAAACACAACTGGTACCATACCGAGTAGAGCGAAACCAATGAACTGGTGCTGCGTCACCTAAAACGCGCCAGTGGAAAAGGGGCTTTAGCAACCCGTGTTCAAGGAACCCGCATAGCTTCTTCTCTGTCGTTTTCTGTCGGTTGGCATACTACGATGTGTTGCATTACTGCCACCAACTGGCTTGGAGTGTGAACCAGAATGTCGTTGACCCCCATAGCTGTCCATTGCGCCTGAGCAAAAGTCAGACGCGACAGCCGGCAGGAATAAAATGTTTATATCTACACAGTAAATGAGAAAATGATTTGCGGCCTGGACAAAATGATCGCTGGGTCCAGATTTGGACCAGAGTCTGGGGTTTGGGGACCCTGATCTAGATGATCATATCACCCCAAATCTTTGTCTTTGCCACAATTTGAATGGCTGCTTTGGAAATGTGAGAAGTTTCAAATTTACATGGATGTCAGACATATTGCTTGTTTTATAGCTAGCTAACAAAACCCAACATGGATTCTGTTAGGGTTCTGTTAGGTCTTATAGTTACTAGACCTCACATATAATCTGAATTATTCAGGACGTGAACAAACTGAAGTAATGTGAACGTGCTGGATTGGCCAGAGTCACGACTTGAATTTGATGGGAAATCCATGAAGTTAGCTAAAGATTAGGGTGTTGGCAAGTAGGTCTTCCAACCTTCCAAATGACTTGGAGTTCATCACCAAAGATAAATGGTCAAAATACCAGTGGAAACATGCACAAAGCTGGTCAGTAATAATGAAAAGTGTATATTGTCGCAATGGATATCTATATTTTTCCACTGATTATTGAGAATATAAGATGTAAATAAAAAGCGATACATTTTTTTAAATAATTGCCCTTTCACCAAAACAAGTAACGTGTTTACTGTCTGACTTTATTTGAATTGTTAAAACGGTCATTTCAGAAATATTTATCATATTCATACAGAGAAGTAATCATTTAATGATCACAACATTGCTCCATGCATCTTCCCATCACCTCTGAATAGCTTTCCTGTCCCTGCTGAAGAAAGGCATTCAAGAATGATGCTGCCCCCATCATGTTTCAGTGTAGGAATTTTTGTTCATGATGATGTGCAATGTTAGTCCTCCATCACCTTCTTCCACATGTTAGCTGTGTTCCCTATTTCTTGCAACAACATTTTAATTAGACTTTTCTTGCTTCTTATATAAATAGTGGTGACTGTACATAGCTCACAATGTGGCTTCTTTATTTATGGTATGGTTACATTACGGAGAAAAATATAGATACATAGCATTGATTTTAGAAGATTTATTATAAGAACATTGCTGTGATAAATTTTAAGGTGAGATGGTAACAGAAATATATTTATGAGACAACATCATTTTGGCCTTTCCACATTAGCTTTCTGTTGTGCATAGGAAGTCACTAAACTCCATGAATCCATGTGATTGGTCCAGAAAAATATCCTGTGAAAGGTTCATGGTAACCCTGTAGAATATGAATGTGTTTGTGTGTGTTATATGCTGGAAAACAAAGCGCACGGGTACCATGGAAACAATGTTTCACACTGCCATTTTCCTCTAACCTTAAATATTAAGAATGATCAGTTACCAGCGTTAAAAATGACAAATGGCTACAATCAAGGAACTGATATTAGCAGTATTAATCTTAGTAGTCTTAGCAGGAATATTTTAGTTCATTTTAATCCATCCATCCATCGATCCATCCATCCTCCAATGAATGCAAATTTCTGAGAGACTTAGATTTTTCTCTCATGAAAAATGTATTATTTACCTCACATGTCCATTTTCGGTATTATCCTGCTGGCTTTAGAGTATAATAGTAACGCCTGTCCAAGCGCAAATAGATGTCTTTCACACTAAGTGGTAAAGAAAGAAGGAGAGGCTGGAGATGAAGAGAAAGTGAAGTGGAAAATGAAGGTCTTCAGACAGCAATTATGATGGAGAAGCAATACCAAGGCAACATTTCAGGGCAATTGTCAGAGGCATTATGGGGCCATTCTTCACAATAAACCCATAATGCACTTTATTGAACACATTGATTTCTTTGGAAAGCCTGTTCAAAACAGTTCTTGTTCCACGCCACACTGAACAGCAGACTCTAAAGGGCCTTTATGGACACTGAGTGATGGAGACAGCAATGTGTGTGAGTGTTTTATAAAGGTAAAATAATACATAGCATTTCTTCTGCCAAGAATGTACCTAAAGCTACCAAGATGAAGTATTAGCCAAGCAAACACATTTATTTGAACGTTTGGAGAAAAGGTTGTGAGTTATTTTACAATCAGTAGACTAGGAGAAAAACGTGATGTTTCACCTCATTTGTCTTGTAATGAAAACCATGGAAAAAAGTTTGTCATACCCAGCTCCTTGCAAAACACATTCATACTCCTTAGTCACATCAGTCACAAACTACAATGTAATTTATTGGTTGATGAACACAAAGTAGCACATAATTGTAAAATGGAAGAAAAATGACACAATTGCTTTATTAAAGTCTGATCAGTGTGGCTGTCAGATTAGATGAAGAGCAACCTTGAACAGCCTTTTTTAAGTCTTGGCACAGATTTTCAATTGGATATTAGTCTGAACTCTGACATGACTATTAGAACACATGAATATGCTTTGTCCTGCTGGGAGATAAACCTAGTCTCAGGTCTTTTGCAGCATTTTCTGTCCGGATTCTCATGTATTTAGCTCCATACAATGTATGCTACAAACCTGTTTATATAGGTGGGAGATGAGCAAATAGGTAACTGCTAATACAGAGAATAAAATGAAACATTTACACTACAGTTTAGAAATATTTAAAACAAATCAGCATTAAAGCATTAAGTTGGTTCTGTTTTTCAAAAAAGACAGTAAAAGTAGAAAATGTATGTAAAAACTGCACGCCCAAAGCAGGAAGACATTTGGCATGGGCATAAACAACTTGGGGATTCAGAGGGGATAGGCTTTTGGTCAGTGGCAGGGCTTCAGTACATAGATTTTGGGATGCAGCAATTGCTTAGCAGATGACAATAATTTGCCATTTTACAGCTTAGCCTGATACAGTTTTCAAGAAAAATATTACAATATTGTTTGTAATATAAAATTGTATTGTTCCTCAGTCTTTATGTATGAAGATTTATGAAGATGTTGATTCAGTCACTTTTAACTGAACACTAATTGGCTTCAGTTTTATTCAAATTTTTTCCTTTTTTGTCAATTTTTTCCCACATTAGTTTTCTTTATTCTTTTTATTTTTACTTAATAGTTTAAGTGACCATTACTAGCCTAGTTAAAGAGTTTCTTGACCTAAGTTATTTTGCTAAAAAATTCTTGTATTTTTGAAGATAAATTGTTCAGGTTTATTCTAGCTTCATTCCTCGCCTTGAGAATATTCCTCCAAGCTTTCGAATAGACCTTACTTCACTATCCTCTCGAAACTGCAGCCATCCGTGTTGTTTGTACACCTTTTTGGCTTTGTCAGTGAGTGTCAGATCCTCTGATGTTGTTACAAGCCTGTTAAGCTGTTGCCTTGAGTTCATTTGTTATTTAAATCAGTTCTCCTCATGCATCTCCAGTCCTCATCTTTGCTTTTAGGTCTTTTACAACACCAAATTCGTCACATAATCAGTTTTTGTCCTGGCCCTTTAAAAAGGTTAAGAGCCTTGTTTAATTTATATTTATTCATATCAGTTTGGAAGCAATTACTTTCCTTTATTTGTGCGCCAAAGCAATCTCCTCTCCAAGCTGCTGTCCTATTGGACTTGCTTTTACCAACTGTTTCCAGATAATTGAAAAGTCCAATGTGTTGCTAATAAAACAGAGGGCTGTTTTTATGTTGCTGTTGTGCACATGTAAATAATTGATTTTACAGCATTGTTAGCAATGTTTTTTAATAAGAACACACAGGAAAATAACACGCGCCTGACGGAAGAGGTTCAAGCATTTGTCCCCATCCCCGTATTTTCCCTCTTAATCATTAATAATTCAAGATGATTGAACATTTCATGAAACTTTGCTACTGTTCTGTGTTTGGTTAAAAAGTCATCATGAAGCCAATGCCTCTTACCAAGGTCAAGCATTGGGAGCATAGAACATCATGTTGGAATCCTACCGAGGCACATTATAAGGTTTAACTCACCTGATTTGACAAATTCATCCTCTGAAGGTAGCACCAGTCTTTTTACATCCAAGCAATGTATTGCAAAAATATCCTACTTGAAGTTTTTCAGTTTGTCACGATACAAAGAAAAAGATGTAGAATGTATTGATTGGGATTTTATGTGACCTTTTACCAATATAAAAGTTGTAAACTGGAAGGAAAGTGATGCATTGTTTTCAGAATGTTTAATGTATCTGAAGGGGCCTGGCACACATTTGCTTTCTGCCCCCTCTAGTGCAATCAGTTGCCTTTTAGAAGTCACTAATTGGTAAATTCACTTACGTGTAATTTAATCTCAGTATTAATGCAGCAGTTCTGTGAAGATCTCAGAGGTTTATTAGAGAACATTAGTGAATGAAGACCAAAGAACACAGTGGATGACAGTAGGCAGGTCAGGGAGAAAGTTCTGGAGAATTCTGGAAAGTAGGATTAGGTTACATTTTACAGAGCTCTGTTCAATGTATCATCTTAAAATGAAAGGAACAAACACAACTGCAAATATTTTATGTGGATACATGGAAGAAGGTGCTTTGGTCAAATTAGGTCAAAATTCAACATTTTTAACCTGGCATGGGGATGACACATTTTGGCCCATTTTGCCATCAGTTTGAACAGTAACGAGGTTTTGGGGGTTTAGCATGGCAGAGGGCAGGAAGATGAAACTCAAGTCCCACCTGGGAATTTATTATAGAAAATAAATTAGTGGAAGATGAGCAAGCTGTTTTTGATCAAAGCAAACAGAGGAGATTAGGGAATTATTTTTCTATACACTCCAGTAATTGCTTTCCATTCATCCCTAGCTCAGTTTTGCACCTCTAAAGTATTCAAGGATTGAACTCCACACTCAGGCCATCTAGCATTTTATTGCTGTTTAATTATGACCTGCAGCAGGTTTCATTGATCTCCAAAACATGAGCAGGGGCTTGTGAGTGGTCACAGTGGTCATTACTTTTTGCTGAAAAATCAATCCACTTAATAAACACTGAGGAGCTTTGGGATTGCTTCTCTGTTTACAGCAGAAAGAACAGGTAAGCTAAAAAGTTATACATGGAGTTTAAATAATGATAATTAGCTTAAACATAAGCAAACCATGAGTGAAAGACAAGATGCTTCTTATTTTTATGCAGCATAATAAATTCATTGCCAATAAGCTATTTAAAAAGGTAAAATAATAGATTGAGATTCTCGTGTAAATGGTGGTACCTCAGATCAATTTAATTTTAATAATAATTACTCCTACTGTTAAAATATAACCTTAATAATTAAGTAATAATGTTTCGTTTATTTATTTTTTTGATACATCAACTTAAGCAGAAATGCCAAACACAGCAAAACACTGAATTGTTAAAACCTTAAAATATTGCAGTTCTTTAACATTGTTGTATAGTTCTGGTTCTAATGAAATAACTTTAAGTGATCAAGAATAAAATGTTCTTGTTGCATCAACCACTTTTAGTTTGGCTGTTTTACATTTAATAAACAATTAAAAGATTAAAGTCATCAGCACCATTAACCATTTGATTCAATCATACTGATCTGGAAAAATTAACTGATGCACTGCTGATGTAATTGTTTGATATGCAACCTGCAGAGTTCTGAAGGGGCTGCAATGGAGCTAAAGTATTTTTATGAAAACCAGAGCCTTACAGTGATCTATTCTGCAAGTTATAAAAGTGTAAAGTCTCTGGCAATGCTATTCAGATGATAAAATGCATTTCTTGCTGAACGTCTGTACCAATAAGGTCAGGTCAGGTTGTGTAAAGCAGTGACCCGTTGCAGTTTGTTGCTTTGTGCAGTTTTAGTTTGGATTCAGCAGGGAAATAATTGCACATCTTAGAGCATGAAACCTTCCAAAGATCACACGCTGTTCTACATATAATACAGAAAACCTTGATGCTCTCTAACTGTTTTGTTTTCTTTTAAAGGGTATATTTAGAACCAATTTTATAACTTCTCGAAATTTCTGAAACTGAAAAAATGAATTCTGTTTAACACGTTTCCAGCCATGAATAAGACTCAGCTCACAATGGGGAAATCAACAAAAGGGGTTTTAACAGCACCACTAGAGCTTTTCACTTGTTGGAAATCACAGCGCTTACTTTGATTGCAATTAGCGGTACTTTGGACTTGTGGCAATGTTCTTCTGGGTTTCAATACAGTAACAGCTGTAAGGTCGTGACTCATTCAGAGAAGGCATATCCTCTTAGCATGTACTTGAATTGTTTTTCCTGAGTACAGGAATACAGGATAAAGCTGTCATTTTCGTAATAGATCTGACCCACATACAGAGAGCACTCCGGAGAACAGAAATAAATATATATAATGTTTATTGTGACAAAGATAATCAGTTGACGTAACGAATGATTCTCCAACTGTATGGAAAGAAGGGAAGATAGACAGTGAGACCAAGGAACTAAATGATACTTAACTAAGACCAGGGATTTAACACAGAAACAAGGGTAGCTTACTAAATAGGCGTGGTCAGGTCGCCAGGGGAAGAGGCATTCAGGATCCAGCTTTGCAGAAGTTCTCTTCAGGTATTGTTCAGTGTGAGCTCGGAGCAATAATGAGTTCGGTGTGCAGATGCTTATGTTGGAGGGTGGAACAGGGTACGCTTGTGGCTTGGTCGAGGAAGCGAAGATAGCAGGAAGCTGCCAGCTAGATGTGAATCCAAACGAAGCCAGGATATAAGGAAAGTAATCCTCAGAGCGTATATAGCCTTGTTCATCCAGAAAAGGTTTCCAAATACTTAGTCGGTATTTGTTGACATGAGCCCAAGGTTCAGGTTTGCTTAACCTGCGAAGGAGCATAGACAAAATTACAAAAACGTCAAAAAACAAAGCATAGATCTGGAGCTTGTTACTACTGAGGGCAAAACACTCCCCAAGTACTCCCCAAGGTAATCAGTAGAATGAGTTGCACCTGTTACCCAGCACACCTGAGAACTCCAGCACCATCTGAAACACTGAGCACATGTAGCAAGCACCAAACACAAACACAAAACAAAACCCAGATCCTGACAAAAGCAGGATTATGTTGTCGTTATATTCATGAGTCAGATGTCCTGTCTCATAGGAGAATGTTCATTAGATTTGTAGATTTTTAGATTTCTGTCTTTCTGTGATCATCATCAAGTTTTGCTTTATTTGTTCATTCCTTTTGGTTTAGTTTCTTATTTTCTTCTTCTTCTGCTTATGGGAAATTTACATTATGTTCAGTTATCTCTGTAAGATTTTCCTCTTTGGTTAGATCATTTCCTTGTTGTTCTGTTTAGCTTTATTCACGTTCATTTAGTTCCCACTCTCAGCCTGCCACCATAAAATCAAGTACACTCTGTTCACCCGCACCACTCCTCCAACCCATTGCCAGCACCTGTTCTGTTTATTATTTAACTAGACCTTTTTCCCACATTGGTTTGTTATCTGCCCTGCCGAGTCAGCTATATCCATGCCTGTTGTCTGCCACAGTGTTCTGTCCAACCCTCTTGTCTAGCTGTAGGTTCTTTTGCTTTTCATTTTATTCTTACCTTTTTCAACTTCTCGTACTGCTTCTGTCTGCCTGTCTGCAATTGGGTCCAGCTCCAAGAACCACACATCTTGACATATTCATTAGGTACGTAACTTAACATTGTTTAATTTTTTGAATTGTAGCATCTTTGGCTTTCCATACCTGCTCCGGTCCAATTATAACTTTCACTAACAAGAATACACAACAGGTCTCTGACAGAAGCTGCTGAGTTTTCTAGGGCCATTAGAGCAGAGGACACAGAGATGAGAGGTCCAGCTGTAATATGTAGGTAACTGTGGAACAGTCACAAACTACTGGCCAGACATTCTCCCAGACATTTTTGGGTAGAGAGCAGAAATCATGGGTCCATCAATTACTAAAAGTCCTCCACGTCCTGTGCATCAATGTAGCCCCAGACCATCGCGCTACCACCATGTTTGACAGTCAACTGCTGTCAGTGTTTAATATGCTCTGCGCTGGTGGCAGCATGATTCGGAGTTGAACTTTCTTTTAGGTGCAATATTCTGAGGCCATTTTAATACAAAGCGATGATACCTGCATACTTGGTTTGGAGGTAAGCAATATCAGAACAATTCGAGAACTTGGGATCTAGAGTGATGGTGGGATTTCAGCTGGACTTTGAACAGCTTCAATTGTGCTCATGATGTGACTATACTGAAATGAGGTTAGCTGATCAGGTTGTGTTAAGGGGTAAGGTTCAGCCAAAAGGTATTTTTTCATAAAACAATCTTTAAGACATTAAATCTTTTCAAAAAGAAAAAAAAAACATTCATTGTTCAATCTGCACAATAATCTAAAAAACAATTTGAAACAGTACCTCAAACCTGAGGGGGGAAGTTTGCTAAAAACAGCATTAATTTGACTTCCAAGACTTCTCGGCTATTACTATGGTTAAAAAAAATGTCATTCTCTTGTTTCTTTCAAACCTCTCTGACCCCGTCTCATTTTCTGAATTTTTGAAATCGCCTCAGCTTGTTAATCTCCCTTGGGAGGACAACCTGCCATCTCTGGGGAATCATGAATTCTAATAACTCATTAAATCTATTGTCAGCTAACTTCAAAACGACCTAAAAAAATCATTCACTACCAGAACACTTGCTGTTGTTCCCATCTCTCTGTTGCCACATGTAGTATGATATATCAGACACAACTGTCTGCAGAGGCTAAAGCCTTTATCGATTTCAGACGCAGAGACAATGTTAGCTCCAGTGAGAAAAGGCTTTTGATTTCATTAATGTCTTTCACCTCACTGGACCTAGAGATCCAATAGCAAGGCAAACCATTTTTTTCCTGAAGCAAAGTTAAAATATGTTAATTAGGGTTGTTGATATGTATTAATATGTTTAATATATTAAAACATTAAAGCTGCAAAACACAGGTCATTCACTGTCAAAACCTTTGGCAAATGTTTACAGATTTCATATTTTCCCTTTTCAAACTGTAATGGGGAGCTTTGTTAGAGTGTGGTTTTTGCAACTGCACTTGGGGACACTTTCAAAGTTTTCCCAATTGTTCGGACTGACTGACCTTCATTTCTTAAACTAATGATGGCCACTCGTTTTTCTTTACTAAGCTGCTTTTTTCTTGCCATAATACAAATTCTAACAGTCTATTCAGTAGGACTATCAGCTATGTACTGTATCCACCTCCTGCACAGCACAACTGATGGTCCCAACCCCATTTATAAGGCTTGAAATCCCACTCATTAAACCTGACAGGGCACACCTGTGAAGTGAAAACCATTTCAGGTGACTACCTCTTGAAGCTCATCAACAGAATGCTAAGAGTGTGCGTAGCAGTAATCAAAGCAAAATTTGGTTACTTTGAAGAACCTAGAATATAAGACATATTTTCAGTTGTTTCACACTTTTTTGTTCAGTATATAATTCCACATGTGTTAATTCAGAGTGTTGATGCCTTCAGTGTGAAGCTACAATATTCATAGTCATGAAATTTAGGACAACTCTTTGAATGAGAAGGTGTGTCCAAACTTTTGGTCTATACTGTACGTTTCACACAACGCCCCAACTTCACTGGGATTGGGATTGTATATTTATCTACACCAGGGGTGCCCAAGTGCTGGCCTCGAGAGCTGTTTTCCTGCAACTTTTAGATACATCCCTGCTCCAACACACAAGTCACTTATATGATTAAGGTGTGCTGGAGAAAGGATGCATCCAAAAGTAGCAGGACTGTAGCACTCCAGGACTGGACTTTGGCACCCCGGATCTCTTCAATTCTCTGTCTTGGCATTTAAATAAAAAGCATTAAAAGTCACGCATATGTTCTGCTAGGTAGGGATCCCCTATACTGACAGTACTGTATTGTGAGGACTTTGTATATATGCAGTCATACCACCACACCCCTAAAGTTGACCATTAACTGATTAACTAAAACAACTTCAACCTAAGCCTCGTTTATGTATTCTATAGGTTTGAAAAGATTAATCTGTTCACATTTCAGCTTGCTGTAAAATCGTTCATGTTTATAATGTTTTCTGCATGAATCCCATTTTGACCTCATTTGTCGCTTTCACCTATTTGCTCTGCTTGATAAGACTGATGAAACGTCGGCTTGTTTACCTTTTCAAGGCTTTGCTTTGACTAAGCTCTTTGAGCACATTGGGAGCCTTTGCCCTGTGAAGAACAATTACTTGATATAATCGTTATGTAAAAGCCTCTCAGCTGGTCTCAAGGCCCTTCAGACAAGAGGTGAGAGTGACGCATGCAAAAAGAAATTCAGTGTTTAAAACATTGACAAGATCAAGTGTGTGAAATTATCACGTTAAAAATATGTTGCCTCTCTTTGTTTTAAGACATGAGATGTTATATTTATGATACACCACCTATGATGATCTGTTAAATGGAAGATGTCTTCAGTTTTTTTTTTGTAGTTTCTACAAATTAAAACAGTGAGTAATCTTTGGATTCCCTGAGAGTCACAACTAAACCAGATCCAGTTATGGGCAACTCCTTTTTCAAGGAACGTTAAACAGATCCTGGTTACTTGTTTTGAAAGCCATTTATAGTTTATCAATTCTGTTTGCAGAATGTTGTATTAATAGAAAAGCTGCAGAAAATGATTTATATCTATGACTTTATCATTAGACAGTGGAGACTCCAGGAGTATCAGGCTCTGGGGTCTTGGCAGCCAGTGCATTATTCAGTATACCACTGACAGAATGATGATTGGTTATGTTTCTTGGATCATATCATACTTTGCTGTCTGTCCACTTGCATCCAATGCTTATTGAAACTATGTGCAACAGGAGCTCATGGTAACCATCCACTGGCAAGCCTTAGGACATTTGTTAGTCATATGCTATTTTTAAGACCAGGCTCTGTGTGCAATTCTCAGAACACATTTTGTGGAAAACAATAGCCAACATTACTGTTAGTTTTAATAGTGTTATGAGAAGAAATAAAGAAATAAAAATCAATGGATCTTAAGATTTGAGCTTTTCACAGACCTACACAAGAACGGCGAATATTAAAGCAATGTCCTGAGCAACGCTAATGCTAAAACCTAGTTGGAAGAGTACAAAGGCCAATGAACCATGAGAAACAGCCCCCTGACTTTTGAAGCACTGGCACATGCAAGTTTTAAATTGTTACTTTTCTATATCTATGTAGCAGCTACCTGTGCTACACGGCCAACGTTAGCAGTAAGCAAATAGAGAGCAGTAAACAGAGATCCTGTTTCAGGTTAAATCTTGTGAACCTTTTTTAAGGGTGCATTAAAAGTCATGCCAGGCACACATGCATGTGCCATATTTATCTTTGTATTATTAAACATCAAATAAATTGTGTATTGAAAAAACTGAAATGTCTGCATATTTAAGAACCTCTATGTAACCTCTATTTAAATGACTAACTGACTGCACTGTTCAATGATTAGGATTAATTGGAATGTATGTACCTGACTTTTGTGAACTGCCTTGAGACAACATGTGTTGTGAATTGGCGCTATATAAATAAAACTGAATTGAATTGAATGTAGGTCTGAAGAGAAATTTGTTTTCTTCCCAAGGGCTCGAAGAGCAAAATTACATAATTCAGTTCCTACAGCCCTGGTTTTGGAGTTATTGCAGCCTCTCTTGCCACATATCTCTAGCAACACTTTTTTCTTGTGCGGGTTCTGACAAATATTGCATGATTGGTCAGAGGTTTTTAAGGGCCGTGGTGACTTCACTGACAAATACTACACTGGAAGAGACAAAAATGACCTAAGAGGACTTCCAGTAGTTCTGCATCTGAATTTTGTGTGAAGTATGAAATGTCATTACCAGAACGAACTTTGTTTTTGTTGTTGCTACCTTGTGTAAAATAACTAATTTCTCTGTTCATGTAGGGTATGTACAGGACTTTAAGAGAGACAGGGACATGGATTGTGTAGCATATCCAGTTATGTCTTTGAAGTATGTGTGTTGATTTTCATTTGCCCCACGTTTAAGTAGTGTATGTATACTGGGATTAATGGTGGGGAATTTGTAGTGTTCTGCTGCATAAGGACAGGGTATGTTATCTTTGCTGTGATGCCGCCTCTCTTTTTCCTTTTTTTAACATAGATTTAGGGATTAACTGGCTTTGGGAATAAAAATTCAACACTCTGTGTTCTGCTAAGTGATGAGATAATTGATAGTCGAATAATCAGTGTGTCATACTGCCAGTTTAGCTTTCAGTTTTAAGCATATGAATCTGGATGTGAGTGAATCTTCATTGGCGCAACAGGACATTTTCTTAGTGTTGCATGAAATGATCATTGTTGCAGTATTTGAGTATTAGTTCTATAATTCTATAGTAGTGGCAGACAACAACACGATATAGGCTACATGGTTTATGAAACCTTCAGCATTCCTAGTCAACTCTTAAGTAATAAGTCTAGCTCCAAGTGCAATCCAAGTCTCATGTTTTGAAGGGATAATTCCAAGTCAGATTTTTTTGAAGGGCCAATTCTAAGACAAGTCCTAAATCTTGAAGAAGTAGGTCCAAGTCAAGTCTCAAGTGTTTCATCACAAGTCCAAGTCAAGATGTAGATCTTGAAGACACAGATCAGAGTCAACCCTTAGGTATCTAAAGGCTGGACAGAAACTTTAATATTAGCCCCTTTTCCATTGCTTGTAGAACGCCCCTGTTAGGATCTGCCATGTTGGACTTTGTTGTGGTTTTGTGTTTGTTTACTTTTCAGCTTGGTGTTTTTTTTTTTTGTTTTTTTTTGTTCTGCTTCTTTTTCTTCTTCTTCTTCTTGGTTAGATTATTCTAGTTTCTTATGCTTCATTTGGTTATATATCTTTGCTTATAGTTCTGCTTAGATCTGTTTGTCTTTTAGTCCCCTTCCCATAGTTTAGTTTTGTTGTGATTATTAATCTGACAATATTATTTAATACTTATTATTAATATTTTAATATTTTATCAAATAATATTTCGGTCTGTTAAGGGTTGTCCTGTGAATACCAGCCCAGTAAGGCAATGGTATTAGGACAAAGTTGGAAGGTGTGAGCCAAGCTCTGACATTATTGAACAGCATAAACTCACACATGTACACACATGGAATGAATTCACACAATTTCTTAAAATACAAGAATTTATTAACAAAAATAAGTCAACTCAAAGTCAAACATATTTCAATCAACAAACTCTTTACTATGCTAAAACAATCCAACTAAACTACCAAACAGAATTAAAGAATGACGAAGACTAATGGGCTATGTACAATATAAACAAGTTGATTAAAGATGATTGAAAATCATGACCAAAAGAGTGATGCAACATTACCATGCAATGTTATTTATGTCTGAGAACCAAGGATTATCTTGAAGAATCTGGAAATGAAGTTAAGTTAGTCTTGGAACCAACTTAGGGAGTAATCAGTATACCTTTAGACAACCATTCACAATGCAAGATCAGATAAAATATTATTTTAATAAAATGTTTTAAAGAATGATCTGCTGAATAAAACCAACCTTCTGGATGACTAATTCTCAATGGTGTCTCATTAGCTGCATTTATTTATTGAAATAATATTTAAAGAAATATTATTAAAGGTAACGGTAAATTATTTAAGGAAATATCTTTGAAAAGAGCCAAATCTTTCTGGAGAAATGGGGCTTAATGGTGTTTACTTAGTTATCAAATGTAGTAAAATGATGTTAGGGACATTTACTGGATTGAAAACTAAATCGTTCTGGGTAAATACTCTTCAGCAGCAAGCACATGGCCTAGGCTGTTAGCAGTTAAGCTAACAAAGGAGGCTGATAGCTTAGCATCCAGAATCAAAACACACACACTTAAAATACCGTCAATAAAAGGGGTTAAAATGCATAAGCGCAGACAGCGCGTTATGAGCAACACTCTGTGTTTAAAATCACCCTTTAAATAAAGTTTGTCTTAACTTTAAAAACACATAAACACAGAACACAAAGCTGATCACGTGTGCAGATAGCCTGCAAGCACTAAGGTAGCAGTTTCACACAAACAAAACCAAGCTTCATAAAATGAAAAACGTTTTGATCATTTCATCCTAACTGTTGTCTGCCCAAACCTCTGACCATGTTGAGGAAAAGATGTCCGGGGCGGCGAAGTTTGAAAAATGTCCACAGTCAACAAGTGGTTAGCTTCGGCTAACCTGACCTCCGGGGCTGTGGCTTAAGATACGGCTCGTTCTGTCGGCCGGACAAAACTGCACGTTACCGGTGATGCGGCGTCGTCCTTCTCTCAGGCAAGGAAAACCGCTTCACTCGGGTTGTAGAGACCGCGTCTCTGCTGGGGACTTTTCTCGAACACCGTGTGCGTCTGCAGGGCTCGGAGAGAAAGTCAACAATGCCGGGCCTTAATTCCCGTTCGTGAATGAATACCGGATACACAAACAGCAATTCATTCAATACTCAACTTTTGCATATGATCGGTGATCATATGAGACTCTTGGATCCAGTTTGAAGAGTTAAGTCTTTTTGCCATCAAAGAGACTTCAGCGCGCTGTGTCTGCTCCTGGTCCGATGGTCAACCGGCTTGGAGAGGTCGGCTTGTGGGAGAGGGGGTGCTTTTATACAGCCAGTGGCATCATGGGAAGTCTTCTGTTACCCCCCTTTTCCTCTTCTGAAGTTGTGCTGAAAGTCTGTTAATTGCAATTTATTTTGAAAACTCCAGAAGAGTTTGTACCGGAGTTTTAGTGTTGAAATCCATGGCTTAGGGTTCCAACAGTTTTGTAGTCTGTTCCTCTGTTCGTCTGCCTCCCTGCTCCTCTTTGTGAGTTAGTATTGTTTATCTTTTGATCCAGTTTTTCCTTCGGTTATTTCATAGTCTAGCTTCTCTTGTGTCCCTTTGTCTTCCAGTCCGGTCACCTATAGCAACCATTCATATTCCCTCAGTTCCTTGCAGCCTGGTCCACACCTGATTCATGTTTCCTCTGATTACCTGCCTCCCTGTCTCACTGGTCCATACTCCACTTCCCTCAGTTTATAAGCTCTCGGGTTTTCATTGTTCCTCGCTGGTTCCTCTCGTTCACAACCCTGTCTAAGTTCTGTTGGTACTACGTTTTACCCTGAGAGAATTTATGTAAGTTTTGGTTCTACTCATGCAAGTTTTTGGAAAACTATTTTTGTACTGCTTTTGAAAACCCTTTTGATTAAAAGAAGAGTTGCTCTCCTCATGCTGCTGCCCAGTGTTTGTCTGCATTTTGGTCTGATTCAACCACAGACCGTGACAGCCCCCAGTTTCGATACAAATGTACCCAAGTGATTTTACTTTCCCGGGACTTTACTTTCATGGCTAAATGGCCCTACTCTGGAGTAGGCCTTTTCAGCTTTCCCCGGGATTTGTTACTGGCACGGGGTTGTGTGCAGCAAGGCATGGCACCAGCAGCTGCAGTAATGGCGGAGATTAGTAAATAAATTAATCGTTTTTATACTATTAATTTGTCACAAAAAGTAATTTTAAGACATTTTTAAGTGAGAAAGTAGACTTCACAATTTCAAATGTACAGTTCATATCAGTTCATCAAGAATGGGCCTACATTGAAATTTTTTTTTCCGCAGTTCTCAGATCAGCGGAGCTGCGTTTACAGGCTGGTCTGGCTGTTAAGCTAACCAGGTGGTTGGACTGGGACTTCCCCACTAACCGCTGCCTGATCTCGGCCTTGCACTGGCAGTTGAAAGTGAATATAAAGCGTCTACTAGGTATGTGGTGGACCAGAAAATAAAACAGCTAATTTTTTATTTCGTTATTGTAGGCATTATTATAAACTATTTCGCCACAGTTCTGTAAGACACATATTTTAATGCAGTGCTGATGATCAGAGCAATTTAAATTTTCCATGTAAATACAATTGTCTTTTCATTTAAACCTAACTTAGTGGAGTATTAACTCTTATATTTATTTCTCTCTGATATATATTTATTTATTTAATAAATAAATTAGACAGATATTAATACATTAAGATATTAATTCCCTGTACTCCTGGAATGATTAATATTTTTTTATTCTAATAAATACATTTCTTACTAAAAACATTTTCTGTAGTTATCTAATATGAGTTTTCCTGACGATAATAAAATAAAAATAAGTGTATTAGTCAGTGTTTAGTAGTTTTTATAAATGAATCATGTAGTTGTAAACCAACACCTCTGGCCTGATGCAGGTTGATAAAAAATGTGATGTTAAATAATGATTTAAACTTTTCCTGCTTAAGGGTTCTGTTCAAACTAAGGAATAATAGAAGGAATGAATCAACTGTATAATTCTAAAGCTGCTCATTAT
The DNA here is from genome assembly GCA_036173005.1 of Crenichthys baileyi. Lineage (NCBI taxonomy): Eukaryota > Metazoa > Chordata > Actinopteri > Cyprinodontiformes > Goodeidae > Crenichthys > Crenichthys baileyi. Next base: position 992,295 of record JAHHUM010000297.1, on the reverse strand, counting down.
CTATTATTTATCAGGTAAAACAAAAAAATTATTAGCTAATAATCCAGCTAATAGGTGTATTGCGGTTTTTTCACAACTTCCAGAAACTTCATTTGGCTGATTTAAATAAATAGTCCATAGCAATGGAAAAAGAACATACGAAATTCTCTGGGATTCCTATTACCCGGGTAAAACAAATCCTGGGGCTTTTGGTGGATAAGGGCCTTTATATTTTTTCAGAAAATTAAATTCATCATTTAAAAAATGTAACTGTGATTAATTATTTAGAAAATTCATAAATAATATTTACACCACTCGAAATTTAAATATGTATTTGTGCTTACAGAAAAAGATTAATATCACGTAATGTCAAATTGAGTGTTTTAATTTTGAAGAACTAGAAGTTTAGAAGAACTAGAAGTATGTTAAGTTTAGACAAGTGTAAGAGCAAAGATTATGTTATGAGCCATTACTAGACAATGCTATGTAAACATCCCTGGTGTTAGCATCTGTGCTTCACTTGCTGTAAATACAAACACAGACAGGTACTGTGCATAATGTTAACTGTATACACTATGGTAAGTTACAGGAACAACATTAATCATTACTTGACCGTTTACTTGATGATCTACACTTATCAGATTATTGTCACCCCTGATGATTGTTGATAAACCTTGAGTCTAAGTAGAGTGTTGTTCAGGGCCCTGCAACCTTTACAAGCCAAAGAGCCATTTTGCCATCAGTCCAAATGTTACCACACCTTTTTAAAAACAACTTCTAATTTTGATAAATATCCACAATAGAAAAATAGTTGTCATTTTTAAAGAACCACCATTTATTTTCTATTTTTAGGTTTTGTTATAAAGAAAAAGACATAAAACTTTCGCAAAGAGAGGATGACATTTTCTACTATGAGATGTTGATATTGGTGGTTTCCTAACTAATGACAAGAAAAATAGGTCTAAACTAGAAAAACATTCAGAGAGCACAGACCTTCGTCAAGGCCACTGCATGTTAGCTGTTGACAGGGTGATGAACCATCCAGATGGTGCTCCGCATCACTGCCAAAATCAAATCCTCTGTTCCTTGTCCTAATACGCACCTTGCCTTAAAATGCCATCCAAATGGGTTCATAACTTTTTGACTTAATTTGGAAATGAACAAACGGACAAACAGCAACAAAATCATAACCTCCTTGGTGGAGGTAAATATATTACTAGTACTTTTAGTATCATTCTGTTGGGAATATTTAATGTAAATACTCCATGAAAAAACTGAAAAGCTATTAAAATCTACATTTCTTACTATAAATGTAAAAACATTTATTGGTTCTTTATCATTGTGGAAAGTCCAAATAGACACTTGCGGCCCCGGAGTTGCAGGTTGCAGACCACTCATCTAGAGTGAAAATCAAGTCTGAAATCTTTGTTTTTGGTGGCTTTAGTTTGACTTAACTTTAAGTGACAAACTCCAGGCTGACACTAACTGGTTTTGTGTTTGTGCACTTTAGGGGAAGCAAAAAATACCAGAATCGAACAAATTTGACTTTCTTTTTGAGTTTTCAAATCCCTAATATTCCCAGGTCCAAGCTCCACATTTGTTGAAACACTTTGCTCACACATTCCAGAAACAATAACTGGTTTCTTTAACTTTGTGCTTCTGACAACCAATAGTGAGAATATTTTCCACATACAAACAGTGAACAAAAGAACTTCTTCGTCCAAGCTTTCCACTTCTCCCTGGTACCCTGTAGGCTTTAAGGAGCTCATTATTAATAGAGTGAGGAGAGTTGTGCGATGGCAGAGCTGTCATGATCCTCTCCTTGCTCCTGTCAGCAGCTTTGCATCTAGGGTGGGAAATTAAAGCAACTTTCACTCCATCAGAGAGCATTTTACAGGGACATAGGCAGTGCAGCAGCTTTATTTCTCCTGTTTCTACCTGTGAAAAATGTTGGGTTAGGTTGCTAAAGCAAACTCCTGCATAAGATGAGACTTTAAACTAATCTTTATTGTACAGTTTGTGCAAAATTGCCTTTTTGAGTGATGTAATAATCATTACAGCGTGTGCTTAGATCTGCGTCCAGAAAAACCAACACAACAACAGAAAGGAGAGACATACAATTGAAGGTGTGTTTGCATAGTAGTCTGTTTGCTTGTGCACATTCTGGCTGTTACCTTATGAAGACTACTACATGTTGTATGGTAGTGTCCACAGCCAGCAACACATGTGGGATGGATAAGATTTTATAGAAGGAAAAACAGCTTCTTTTTCACATCACAATGAATTTTACTCATGTTATATGTCATGTGCCGCTTCCTGTTTGTGTGCAGAGAGGGCAGTCTGACTGGCGACCTATACAAATCTCAGATGATGGCTCTTCTTATGACCTTTTCTGATCTTAACATATCGCTGTGCCCCTGCTGGTACGAGCCGATTCTCACCTACATGAACAGATGCTGTCTTTTTCAAGCTGAAAAGTGAAATATCAGGCTGTCACTGTATTTTTGAGTTTTTCCATCTTGTTTTCTTGCCTACCTTTGGTAAAACAATGGTAGAAACACAGATTAAAAGAAACAGCAAGACAGAATGAAACAATGACCCAAAAGCCATGTCCTGATCTCTTTAGATTGGTTTCTGTGATGTAGTTTCACAGCAGAAAGGAAGTACAGTAGTTTTCATGGCCCTTCAGGTGAGATTCAATGTTTTATAAAATAGTTTTTACACCCAGGATGAGAGTGTGCTCCAACTGTCCAGGGGATCACTCTTTTTAGCCTCCTTCTAAAAACATACTCTAGGTTGTTAGAAAGACGGTGCCAATTGATTGCAAAACCTTGGATTTAGGAAGAGCAATGCAGCGTCTGTCCTGGTGCTGAAACAGTGGACCAGATTTTTACCCTTGCCTAACTGCTGAGAGACTTATGGGGGTTTGGTTGTCCAGTCCACATACGTTTTGTGGATCCAAAGAAGTACAACTGTGTCCCCAGAGGTATTCTGCTAGGGTTGCTGCAGGAGTATGAGCTACATGGGATGCTTTCATGTGCTATCTAGTCCTTGCCATGTTTTGCTGAGGAAGGACCCACATGCAGAACGCTGTAGGAGATGAAAAGGTTTAATAATAAATAAACTTACAGGGATGGCCAAGCACTGAAACACAGGCAGGTGTGAGCCAAGGGCAGGAGGTTAACAGGATCGCGGAGTAAATTGACATAGAGCAGGCAGCAAACAAGAGGAACCAGCAGAGAACAGTGAAAACCAGAGAGTATAAATACTGAGGCAGGGTGGAGAATGGACCAATGAACAAGGGGAGCTAATCAGAGGGGAATCAGGAGCAGCTGGTGGAAGCGAACATGCAGGCAACTGAAGGAGGGAGGCTAATTGACACAAATAAGCAGGGAATCCAGGGGAACAACAAAAATATCTAAGTAAACAATGGAACTAACTTAAATAACATAAACAGAGAGGAACAGATCTACAAGGAAATACAATCTAAAACACCTAACACATGAATCCAAGACAGCAATCTTAACACAAGAATGAATGATAATTCTAATGAACTGAAATAACCGCAACTAAAGAACATGGCAGTGCAGAGAAAATAGTCAGTCATTTTCTACCGCTTATTCCATAGTGGGTTGCGGGGAAGCTGGTGCCTATCTCCAGCAGTCTATGGGCAAGAGGCGGGGTACACCCTCGACAGGTCGCCAGTCCATCGCTGGGCAACACACAAACAACCATGCATACACTCATTCATACACCTAAGGACAATTTAGAGTGACCAATTAACCTAACAGGCATGTTTTTGGACTGTGGGAGGAAGCCGGAGTACCCGGTGAGAACCCACGCATGCACGGGGAGAACATGCAAACTCCATGCAGAAAGACCCCCGGCCAGGAATCGAACCCAGGACCTTCTTGCTGCAAGGCAACTGTGCTACCAACTGCGCCACCGTGCAGCCCAGAGAAAACAGATAGAACTCAAACTCAGAAACCCCTAACATGATAGTCCTTGTACAGTTTCTGCATCAAGTCTAGCTTGTTCCACACGCAGGTTAGATTTCCCCAGGGCTCCCCGTTATCAAAGATCCAGTTTGTGCTGTTCATGGACATGTTCACAATATTAGGTTATAGAGAGGTCCCATTAGAAAAAAAAAAAAAAACCTCAGGCTCTCAAAATAGCAAATGAGACCCTGAGGAGGTTATCTGGTTTGGTTCAAACCTCTAAACCATTTAATCTATGTTCCTACTGTCACCTATGGTCAGGAGATACGGATTGTGACCGAAAGAGTGACATCCAGATACAAGGGCTGACATGAGTTTCAATTGTAATGCACACTGTTCTCTCACCATGAAACACGATGGTTGCAGCATCATTCTGTGGGCCTGCTTTCCTTCAGCAGGAAAGGGGAAGCTAGTCAGACCTGATTTTACCATGGATGGAATAAACCAAGGCTTGTGCATTAGTGGGGTATATTTAGCAAGACCCTGATGAGTTGTTCTTACAAATTTATTATAAATTGACTGTAACAGCAGAAATCCCCAAAAAATATTTTTCAAAATATTCATGTTAGCACAGAGTGGGTTTTTCAGAAGGATCTTTGTCGTTTTTCAAAACTTCGCAAAGAAGAGTGTCTAAAATAACATTTATAAAGAATTGTTTATTAAATCTGTTTACAAGGAGCACAAAGACAGGCTGATTAAAAGGAACACATCAAACCACATCAGTTAAAACCAACTTTCGAGGCATGCGTGAATTTTAGTTAGATTTTTGTGGGAGAAGTGGCCAGTCTAGGCAGAGGACGTGGGCTGCTGAACGGGCCCAAATTTGGCAAAGGGGGTAAGATTACATGTCTCTTCTGTTATGTATTAGAGATACGGCTGCCTGTGGGCCTCCACTCTGGAAGGAAGTTAATAACTTAAGGAACGATATCTGGTTGGGCTTATGATAGCTGACGTGTGCTTGGCTGCCAAAAAATGGCAGGAGATTTCAAATTGGGCACCTGGCAGTCTTAATAAGACAGGTTTCCTAAAATGTGCTTGTCTTATATTGGTTTTCTCCTGTGACGAGCAGCGTTGAAGCCAACTATTCATTTATATAAACACAATTATAAGAAGGCCCTCTGTGACCTTGGAAGTACCTGGCCAGTAAATCTGAGAGAGGTGTCCCTGTGTGAAATGCCTGAATGGCAAAGAAAAACTGCAGTTAATGAGTAATTGCATGCACAGTTTTTTGTGTCATAGGATGAAGTCAGTCCAGGTTACACTCCTCTTTTGTGTGGCTGATAATACTGGCAACCGGTGTGACGTAAGAGCAGACTCTGTTTGCCAGCTATTTTTTAAAATATATCATAAGTATTTTGAGGGTCATTCAAGGATGACCCCTTGGAGTGTTTTTGTTTTTTGAGTGAAATTCTGCACATATGTTAATTTGGTCCTCTTAAAAGGTTTGGAGTCAATAATATAATAATTAAAATGTGTGCACATTTAAATTTTGGAAGTTGACTCACTAGACCACGGGTCCCCAACTGAAATAGTCCACTACCTTCATCATCCAAACACTTTGGGGTCCAAATATATTTTCTTTCATTTTTATTTAACATTTAATTAACATTAGAGTCTTTGTTAACTACTGATTAATTATTCATATGTCCATGAAATCATCTGCTGAACAGAAAAATGCAATCTAATTTATGTACCAATATTAAACGCACTTTGAATGGTACCGTCCAGCTGGGTCTCTACATCCTGGGATAACAGTTCTGTTTTCCTTGTTGTGCTTGTGGCAGGCCGGGCAATTTGCTCAACCTTTAGTTTGAGGTGTTGTCCTTCTTTTCTATCTTAAAGTGTATCTGCCACAGCTTCCATGCACTCTTTGATCATTTCCCAGTCAGTGAAAAGCTTTTTGTGTTTTCCTAAAATCTACTGCACTCGCAGTGATGCTCACTGTTGTGCTGTAAGAGACTGTGTTATCAGCCGTGAAGCTCGCTCATAATGTCCACTCAGTTCATTTATTCTCCTTGTCCTACAATCAGACCCAAGCGGATACCTTTGGTTGTAGTTCTTATGTTTGGTTTCATAATGTCTCTTTAGATTTCCACTCTTTATAAGTCCAACTAATTCAGAACATATAAGGCAGACTGGCCTGACACCGCACAAAAGTTAAAAGGAAAGTGTATGCCTCAGTCCATTCATCTGTAAATGTGCGATTTTCATTGTCCACTTTAAGTATTTTTGACAAAGCCATCTTATTTTAATCACTCATCTGTGCACCATCAAGTCATCGTACTGTCAGAAAACATGAGCTCCCAAGGTAGTAACTTAACAGCTAGTAACAGTAACGTTACTAGCAGCACAACTCACTACACTGACGGCTGGAGGCGGAGCTTCGGCCGCCATAGCTACAGAACAACTAGTACTGTATTACCGCCACCAGCTGGCTTGGAGTGTGGACCAGAATGTCGCTGACCCAGATAGCTGCCAGTCGCGCCTGTTCATAAGTCCGACTGGACAGCCGGCAGGAAGAAAATCTCTATATCTACATAGTAAATGAGAAAAATGCTTTGCTGTCCGGACAAAACGCTCTCTGGGTCCAGATTTGGACCGGAGTCCGGGGTTTGGGGAACCCTGTGCTAGACCATCAACAAACTTTTAATTAGGTCAGTGGGACCCGGGGGATGAAAAAGGAAAAAAAGTGTGGATGAAATTACAGATCAGAAGTATAAATGAAAAGGCCTTAATCCAGGGTGCATGGCAAACGAAAGAATGTACGAATATCTGAATGATGGTGGTTGTAGATGGTAGATGCAAGTTGTATGTGATGACAGACAGAAAGCTGCATGTTTTGGATTTGATAACTTTAATTGCTTTCTGTGTTTAATTTGCTGTGTTAAAACAATAGATGAGCTTTTGTGGTGCGCACCAGAAGTTTTGCTTTGAAATTGTTTTTATGGTTCCTACAAGTATGTGTTAAATGTTAAGTTATGATCGAGTGAAACATAGGTGTAGTTGTGTTACTGGCTGAAATTACTGCCTGAGCTTGTTATGATTTGTAGGTGTATTGGTTTTGGGGTTTTTCACTTTTTGTTCTCACAGTTGAGCTTTGGATTTTGTTTCTGATCATTGTTTTCCAGGCTGTGCTTCAGTTCATTGTTTAGGTTTGGTTTCTTGTGGTTGTTTTCAGTTCATAGTGCTTTCTGATTTATGTTCTGTTACAGTTATGTTTCTTAGGTTTGATTATGTCCTTGTAGTATTTAGTTCCAGCCATATTTTGTGTTTACTCCTTGCCTGTGTATGCCATGGCAATCAGCTTCATTCGGTCCACCTGCACCATGCAATCAGTCTCCCCGTTTCACCTGCACCATGCTCCATAGATACACTGCCTTTCTGTTGATTCCTCGTGGAAATATTCTTAGTTTATTGTTCTTAGTTCACTGTTCATAGTTCACAGCTCTCATAATTCATAGTTCTCTGTTCAAGCCAAGCCTGTCTTGCCTGCCTGCCCATGCCTACTTCAGCCACCACCTGTGAGTGATATTGTTAGCACTAAAGCCTTTTACCCTCTGCTTGCTGTTGTCTACATTCTGGGGTCCACTACAAGACCACGTCGTGAGCTTTTCACACTTAAAGGGATGGACATAAAATTCCTTATGTACCTTGACTACAATAAAGCGCTCTTTAGTGGAAGGACTTTCTGGTAAAACCTGAACCTCAAAAATAAAACCTTGAAAGAATTATTTAAATTTAAAATAGACGCGTTTTGCATAGTGAGGTAGAGGAACAAAAAGGAAGGCTAGAGGATTGGAATTTCCAGTGTCAAGTGCGTGCTTGTGTACAGGCCAATACACATTCCGTGTCTTGCCTTCCACCAGTGTATGATGTAAAGAGTGTGCTTGTGACACACACACCCACACACACAGACAAACACACACACAAAGGTGGGGAGGGAAATACATGTATGATTTTCCTTGAAAAAGAAAAAAGAAAGTATAAAGGTCAAATGCTGGCACTTCTGTCTAAATGTGCATCTAAATGTTTGTCCATGTGTTAGTCCACATGTTCGTCTAAATATTTGCCTAAATGTTGAATGCATCTTTTATATACACTCACCAGCCATTTTATTAGGTACACCTAGCTAGTACCGGGTTGGACCCCCTTTGGCCTTTAGAACTGCCTTAATCCTTCGTGGCATTGATTCAACAAGATTCTGGAAACATTCCTCAGAGAGATTGGTCCATATTGACATAATAGCATCACACAGATGCTGCAGATTTGTCGGCTGCACATCCATGATGCAAATCTCCCATTCCACCACATCCCAAAGGTGCTCTATTGGATTGAGATCTGGTGACTGTGGAGGCCATTTGAGTACAGTGAACTCATTGTCATGTTCAAGAAACCAGTCTGAGGGATGGACATTGTCAACAACAATACTCAGGTAGGCTGTGGCGTTGACACGATGCTCAGTTGGTACTAAGGGGCCCAAAGTGTGCCAAGAAAATATCCCCCATACCATTACACCACCACCACCAGCCTGAACCGTTGATACAAGGCAGGATGGATCCATGCTTTCATGTTGTTTACGCTAAATTCTGACCCTACCATCCGAATGTTGCTGCAGAAATCGAGACTCATCAGACCAGGCAACGTTTTTCCAATCTTCTATTGTCCAATTTTGGTGAACCTGTGCGAATTGAAGCCTCAGTCAGACGTGTTGTGCGTTCAGAGATTCTCTTCTGCATGCCTTGGTTGTAACAAGTGGTTATTTGAGTTACTGTTGCCTTTCTATCTGCTCGAACCAGTCTGGCCATTCTCCTCTGACCTCTGGCATCAACAAGGCATTTGCGCCCACAGAACTGTCGCTCACTGGATATTTTCTTTTTTTCGGACCATTCTCTGTAAACCCTAGAGATGGTAGTGCGTGAAAATCCCAGTAGATCAGCAGTTTCTGAAATACTCAGACCAGCCTGTCTGGCACCAACAACCATGCCACGTTCAAAGTCACTTAAATCACCTTTCTTCCCCATTCTTCTTTCTTCCCCATTCTGATGCTCGGTTGCACTTATGTGAAAGTCTAAGCCAGCTGCTTCTGGCAGGAGTCAGCGTGTGTGTGTGTGTATGTGTGTGAGGAAATGCACACACACCAGACAAGGCTCTGAGTACTTGAGAGGATGAGAGAAAAACAGGTGCAGAGCAGAAGGGGGCCTCTCAGTACCCCTCCGCAGGGCTGGTTTCTATTGAGGGCCGGGCCCAGAACTTTGTACTGTCTATAATATAATATAAAACTTTTAAACATTTAACTTTTTGCCACCTAATGTGTTACTTTTAGTCTTACAGATCACAGTTTGTGAGACTGAAGGGTCTAATCAAGTAGTCAGCAGCACAGGAGCACCCCAGGGGACAGTACTCTCACCATTCATTTTTTTTCTGTACACCTCAGACTTCCAGACAAGGCAGACTCCTGTCATCTGCAGAAATAGTCAGATGACTCAGAGTTTGGGGGTGTATCAGAGACGGACAAGAATCTGAATACAAGGAGCTGGAGGACCACTTTGTGGCATGGTGTGGAAACAGTCATCTCATCTTGAATGTAAATAAAATGAAGGAGATGATTGTAGATTTCAGGAGAAACAAGAATAGGTCAAACACAATTTTCCATCTTAGGAGAAAAAGTGGAACTGGTAGAGGAGTATAATTACCTAGGTGTTCACCTGGACAACAGACTGGACTGGAGATGCAACAGTTAAGCTGTTGCAGGTCAGAAAGGACAGAGCAGACTGAACTTTTTGAGGAAGCTTAGGCCCCTCAGGGATTGCAGCAAGATGCAGTTTATCTTGTATACATTTGTTGTGAGGAGTGTGATCTGCTCTGCTGTCATCTGTTGGGATAGCAGAACCAGACCCATGGACCTAAAAATCTCATCAAACTGTCATACAACAACATTGTGTCTTCAGTCAGAGGCTCCTCAAGATCCGCTGTAATACTGATCGCTACAGGAGATCCTTCCTACACAAAGCCATCAGCATCTACAACAACTCTTTGAAGTAACCCGCATAATATGAGTTACAATATTATTTAATCATTTCTTTGAACTTTAAGATTAATACAGTTTTTTTATTGAATGATACTACATTGGGACTGAATTAATCATCAATTTCAATCTCATCTCCACCCACATCTTCATATCAAGTGCATTCACTGAATACACTCTAAATAGAAAGTCTAAGCTCTTTAGCTTTGCTTTTAGAAGCAATCACTTCAGAAGTGCAATATGAGCTTATGTTGTTCTACTGTTACATTGTAAAAAGTTTTCCTAGATGAAGAAAAATGAATTACAATATTTATTTAAACAATATGTGCTACCTTTCGGGGGAATAAATCCATAATGCACATTTGCATACTTAAATGACTAATCTTATTTGTTGCTTTCATCATTTAGAAATTTTGATTTAGGCAAGTCTAGACACTGCACCCCATACCTATCTGGAGTGTAATGGTTTGACTATCTGAGATAGTTACACAAATGATCTACAACTACATTTTGAATTAAGGCTCAAGGTTGCACACCTTGCTACCTCATTGATGTCATGTTTTCTGCTGTGCTTGTGCAAGCTCCAATGCCACACCTGCGTATTTTTTTTTGCTTGTGTAATGCCAATTACTCCATCAATCTGTCTTGCTGGTGTTAAGCTCCTTGCAATCGCTGGCCCCTCAGTGCCCTAAGAAAAACACAGCTGCTACCCAGCATCTGTAGACAGGAGTCTTGGATACTTAGCAGATTAAATCATCTGCCTTCCAGATGATGTTTTAGATGTTGAAGCTCTGTAAAACTGGATAGATTCCTTTTCTAATTTACCATACAGTCATATGAAAATAATTAGGAAACCCTGTAACAGCCTGTGTTTTTCTTACATATTTGAAAATCTGGAAATGTTATATCAAATTTAACAGTGCTGAGATATTCAAGCTATGTAAAAAACGATAACTAAATAAAAGAACTGGGATAAAATTATGCATAGGCCTGTCCCATAACGTGTATATGATTAGACCTCATTATTCTGCATTTTAAAGTATTGGCCTGTTTAAACCTCAAACATTTAGGTTGGTGTACTACTGACTGTAATAGTGAGAGTGAACACATTATGATGAGATCCAAAAAGCTGTCTGAGGCCTTCAGAAAGAAGATTGTAGCAGGTTATGAGTCTGCCTAGTTAAGAGTCTCTAAGACTCAGCTGACCCAATAGGTTTTCTATGGGATTCAGGTCTGGAGAAAGTGCAGGGCGGTCTATTTGAGGTACCCCCAAACTCCATGCAGCAGCCGATGAGCTGGAGCATGCCTAAGGTTTCAGTTCCGAGATACTGAGATATACCGTTTCAATACAGGGTTTCAAAAAAGTGAGATATTCAAGCATCATACTTTTGCATTCTTTGAGTGTCTCAGGAGCACAGTCTGTGAAGCAAAACATTATTTCAGCTTAATCTAATGTACTAATAAAAGCTTTTTGCCCGAGTATTGGTAAGTGTGAAAGCTGTGTATTGGTGTGCAGTCTGACTTCTTAGCTTCTATAATGTTAAACCTGCTGTAAACGTCTCCATAACCTTCTCCTTGGCCTGTCTAATGCTTTCCTTGGCCTTCACGATGCTGTACACTGCATTTTTCAGATTATTATTTCTTGTTTATTTAATTTATACCAATTCGTTTTTGCATGTAAGTCAGCTTAACCAAGTGCTGGTCGCTGGTTAAATATCTCAGTACTATATAGCTTCTACAGCAGCTTTACAGACAACAGTTGTGATGAGAGATCTAATTTCTATTCCCTATCAGTCCTAACCTTGTGCTCTGATCTTGGTGGTATAGAGTGCCTGATGTCGTGATCCTATTCTGATGAAGGAGCGCAGGAGCGCAGAAGTGCAAAAGCGATGGAGACAAGAAGTATGTGGAAGGAATAATTATTGTAGAGACGATGGGCTGAGGTGGAGATTGCAAGGGCTCAGTCCTTGATTGCAGCCCGCTCTGTTACATAAGTGGAGCCGCTTACCAAGGACTCACTTCCCCAGGACATTATGATTGGGTCAGATGGCACAAGCTGTTTCTGAGCTTCTTGATTGGACATTGTTGAGTTCCTTCTGATAGCCCACTGATACGTTTGAGCATATATTTGACCATGGGTTGATCCGAATTTCCCTGATTAACCCAGTATTTACAAATCACTGTTGGAATCACTGTTTGTGAATAGATACTTGGCAGTGTTCCTGAAAAAATACCTCTTCCTACCCCGCTTTCTGCCTCTATTTCATCAAGCAGGCTGTTTCTGTACAGTATTGGGTGCATGAGTTAAAAGAACATCTGACAATACTAAGAATTAATTGGTCGCATAGTTTGTGGGATTGAGAAGTGATTGGGTGTTTCCCAGGAAAACAGGATAATTGGACATTCCTTCATTGAACACTGAAAGAAGAAAATAAATAGAAAATGGAGCTAGTTTTCATAAAAAATGATTACCATGCTTTATTACTCGCTGTATAAACAAAAGTATGAATATTTTTATTTGCTGTTCAGCACAGTTTAGCTATATACTTTGGATCTCAAAAGTGTACACACCCCCAGTTAATATGCCATATTTTTGATGTGAAATTCTAGAACTGCGCCACTCAAGCTGGCAGCATGTTGAAGTAGCTCTGTTACATACATACTGATGTATTCTTTTTAACTTTAATTCCTCCTTTCTGCCAGAAACTTTGTCTTTTTGGATAATGATTCCCTCTTGTTCTGGATGCTGTGTAGCTGCAAAGGGTAATGCTAATTATTTTTCACTTTTGGACATCTGCTATCATGCGTAACCATAGAAACAAGGTCGGGATTATTTTTTACAACAGGGAGCAGCTGATTAGGATCTCTAAAGCTCAAAAAACACCTCAACAACTCTGAATCCTAGATACGTTGAAAAGGAGGCGCTGTGGATGCAGAGCAGGAGCCAAGAGAGTGAGAAGAAGGAAGTTCAAGCAATTTCCTCCATTGTTGTCAATGTAAGATCTTTGGCACACAAATTGAAAGAATTTCAAACCCTAAAAAGGACCCTGCTAGAGTACTGGAACTGTAAAGCTGTGTTTCACTTGGACATGACAACAGGATCAGTATCCTGACTCGAGCATCTCTCTGCCGGACTTTCTGATCATACAAGTAGACCGAGATTTACAGAGGAGTGACAAAAGCAAAGAAGGTGGATTAGCAGTTCTTGTAAACAACAGATGATGTAATCAGTCGGACTGCTTCTGTCTGTCTGCCAGGAGGTGCTGGTGCTTTGCCTTCCCTCCTGCCTGTCTGTCATAAGAATCAGAATCAGAATCTTTATGTCCTTAAATACATATATAAAAATATACACATATACAAAGGTGCATTTGCAACTTCAGTGTGCAGTTGTTTGGTACTCTATTAAATGTTCATCAGAGAAACAGCCTGGGGGAAGAATCTGTCTCTGTGGCGGCTGGTTTTAGTAAACAGCGCCCTGTAGCGACGGCCTGAAGGGAAAACTCTAAATAGTTTATGTGCAGGGTGTCTGGGGTCTGCAGAGATTTTAGCAGCTCTTTTCCTGACCCTAGACCTGTATAAGTCCTGGATGGAGGGAAGGTCAGTCCTGATTATTCTCTCTGCAGACCTGATTATTCGTGGCAGTCTGGAGCTGTCCTGTTTTGTGAATGAGCCAAACCACACTGAGATGGATGAAGACAGGACAGACTGAATGATGACAGTGTACAAGATCACCAGCAGCTCTTGTGGAAGGTTGTACTTCTTGAGTTACCTCAGGAAGTACAGTCTCTGCTGGGCCTTCTTCCGAACAGTGTCTATGTGTGAGGACCATTTCAGGTCCCCAGAGATGGTGGTTCCTTGGAACCTGAAGTGGTCCACAGCTGACACGGTGTTGTTGAGGATGGTGAGGGGGGTGTATGGGGGTTATGTTCTCCGAAAGTCCACCACCATTTCCACAGTGTTGACAGTTGAGTTCCCAGTAGTTCTGACCACCAGGTCCCACCGATCCCCTCCTGTCTTATGCAGACCATCCCCTCTAGATCAACCATGACAGGGTGTCATCTGCAAACTTCAAGGGTTTTTCACGGCCGATTCCGCTGGGGGCTGGATCTTTGTGTCGGGAAAAGGATGGGGATAGAAAACCCCTGGGGGGCACCGTAGTTTCATCGGGTGCGGAAGAATACTCTAGTCCACCTCTGCTGGGGTCCGTCGGGAAAGTGTTGATCCATGACAAGTGGAGGCTGGGATTTTGGCTGGGTAAGCTTCTGGTGGGGATGTCTGGTATGATGGTTTTAAGGCCGAGCTAAAAGTCACAAAAGGTCCTGGGTCACCCCGGGACAGTAAAGGTTTGCAGGATGAAGGGGTAGGCCTAGTTAACACATCATCTGCCGACCCTTTTGCTGGAAACAAACTGCAGGGGCCCAAAAGGGGGGGTGTGCTTCAGGTGCTTCAACTTTTTAAAATCTAGAAATGCCCCCCTGGAGCTGAATTTTATTTCATGTTAGATATTTATAATTAGTGTGTCGAATTAATGGTGTGTACACCTATGCAACCAGGCTGTTATTTTTGTTTTTTATAATTCCCCTATGTAAAAGATTTGAACTGTACAGAATAATTGTGTTCATGTTTTGTTTTTTGATTTTTTTATACATAACTACCTTGCCTATTAACATGGGTGTGCACACCTTTGAGATCTCATTATAACCTACATTATAAATTTAAGAAGGGGATTTTTTTTGGCTTCTTTAAGTTCTGCTTCCAGTGTGAAAGCTATTTTGGGGGAGGGGGAAAAAGTTGTTGGTAATCGCGCATTATCCCCACAAATGAACAATGTACTGGGAAAATTTCAATGTTTGGGAAAATGTCTGCAATTTCTGCGTAATAGGGACCAACACGGCTTGTGCCCTGACTGGCTGCCTGCTGGTTTGTTTTTCATCCAATACGTCGTCTGATTAAATTACTGCTGGGTGGCGCTCATCTGAGGAAATGAAGCTGTGATTTTGTCTGTACGTGTTTTAACTCACAGGATGTGCTTTTTCATAGATCTTGTTAGGCAAAAGAAAGGAAAAAAATGGATAACCCCAATTTTTAGATTGTTGTGAAAAACAGGAGCCGGGTTGCTCTCCCCTTTTTTGGTTAAAAATTTCCTGTAGTTCCTTTGGGCAAAAAAAAAAAAAAAAAAAAAACCCGTCGCTAACAATACACTCTCCCGGGCGGTCTTTGGGATCAACCCCTCAAAATCTACTAGGGCGCGCCCTGGAATCTCTTTTTTATTTAGGAATTTAATTGAAGAAAAAATCTTCTACGTCCTGAGTGCTGATGTTCCTTTTGACTTTAAATGAATCAATCTGTTTTTCAAAAGGAATTAAACCAAAATATTAGGGTACACATTTGATTTTTTGTTTTTCCAAAAATTTTTTCTATCCATAAAAGTCTAATTTGCTACTGGCGAAATCGGGTTGGGACAATGAAACTGAAACACCTGTCATTTTAGTGGGGATTTCATGGCTAAATTGGACCAGCCTGGTAGCCAGTCTTCATTGACTGCACATTGCACAAGTAAGAGCAGAGTGTGAAGGTTCAATTAGCAGGGTAAGAGCACAGTTTTGCTCAAAATATTGAAATACACACAACATTATGGGTGACATACCAGAGTTCAAAAAGAGGACAAATTGTTGGTGCACGTTTTGCTGGTGCATCTGTGACCAAGACAGCAAGTCTTTGTGATGTATCAAGAGCCACAGTATCCAGGGTAATGTCAATATACCACCAAGAAGGACGAACCACATCCAACAGGATTAACTGTGCACGCAAGAGGAAGCTGTCTGAAAGGGGTGTTCGGGTGCTAACCTGGATTGTATCCAAAAAACATAAAACCACGGCTGCCCAAATCACGGCAGAATTAAATGTGCACCTCAACTCTCCTGTTTCCACCAGAACTGTCCGTCGGGAGCTCCACAGGGTCAATATACACGGCCGGGCTGCTATAGCCAAACCTTTGGTCACTCATGCCAATGCCAAACGTCGGTTTCAATGGTGCAAGAAGCGCAAATCTTGGGCTGTGGACTATTGTTCTCTGATGAGTCCACCTTTACTGTTTTCCCCACATCCGGGAGAGTTACGGTGTGGAGAAGCCCCAAAGAAGCGTACCACCCAGACTGTTGCATGCCCAGAGTGAAGCATGGGGGTGGATCAGTGATGGTTTGGGCTGCCATATCATGGCATTCCCTTGGCCCAGTACTTGTGCTAGATGGGCGTGTCACTGCCAAGGACTACCGAACCATTCTTGAGGACCATGTGCATCCAATGGTTCAAACATTGTATCCTGAAGGCGGTGCCGTGTATCAGGATGACAATGCACAAATACACACAGCAAGACTGGTAAAGGTTGGTTTGATGAACATGAAAGTGAAGTTGAACATCTCCCATGGCCTGCACAGTCACCAGATCTAAATATTATTGAGCCACTTAGGGGTGTTTTGGAGGAGCCAGTCAGGAAACATTTTCCTCCACCAGTATCACGTATTGACCTGGCCACTATCCTGCAAGAAGAATGGCTTGAAATCCCTCTGACCACTGTGCAGGACTTGTATATGACGTATATGACGAATTGACGCTGTATTGGCAGCAAAAGAAGGCCCTACACCATACTAATAAATTATTGTGGTCTAAAACCAGGTGTTTCAGTTTCATTGTCCAACCCCTGTATATACAAAAATTGTAGATTTAAGTTAAATTGGTGGGACCCTGTTTTTCAACATGGTTAATAATTTTTCAATAGGTTAAGGTCAGGGCCATTCCAGAACCCTAATATTGCCCAGCTTTATTCTTTCCAAAACCAGTTTTGGTGTGTGCTTGGATCATTGTTTCATTTGGAATCCAACTTTGTCAAAGTTTTAACAATCTGGCCTTTGATTTGAGATAAGTTGAAGGATTTAAGGTAGTCTCCCATCTTTATTATTCCACCCTATGTGTGTAATGCACTAGCACCACTGGCAGCTTAACAGACCTCTCACCATAATGCAACCGCCACCATGCCTGATAGTTGGTAAATTGTTGCTTGGCTTGAAAAGCTTCTCCTTGAACCCAGAATAATCTTGAATCCCAAAGCTGGCCCAAAAGTTGGCAATAATTTCCACATTACTCACTTGTCAAAATTATAAAAAAAAGAATTAATGAGTATACGGTGCCATGAAATAGGATTTGCACTACACTAGTAGTAGCAGAACACTTTCAAATATTTTTTGGATGCTTTTTATGAAAGTAACTGAGATTACTGGTGTTGTAAATGCGCAGCAACCCACTGGAGGGATGCAATTTAACTGGATAGTGGCTTTCAAAGGTACACACGCTGATAAAATGCCCTGTTTTGTGATGGCAAAATATGAAACTTTAAGTAATTTCAAAGGTTTGTCCATTCTGTATATACTGTGACATATATCTGGTATAATTTCAGTGATATAACAAAATTATTAAATATACGAAAATAAACGGTGCAATGGCCTGGTCGTGTAAGTGTGCACTTTATTAACAATAATTTACTAAAGCACCTTTTAAATCATTTTCACCACAGCTGCCATATTGGAATTTGCTGACATTTGCTTATTTGCATCTTTTAGCTAAATCCAAAGATTGCAGGAGAGTTTATAAAGAATCAAGAGGATCTCATCGTACAAATGCATCAGTCAGAAAATTATGTGCAGTTTCAAAAAGCAGTTTACTTTGAACCCCAAACCTTTAGGTGACTACTAGAAAGATGAACATTAAGAGGGATTTTATTTTTCACTATCAAAGCATCCATCCAAATCAACCAAAGAGTGACTTCAGGAGAGGGAAATAAAAGTTTTGGATTGGCCTACACAGAGTCCAGAACTAAATCTGTGGAGGGCTGAACAGAAGTTCTCACAATCTGACAAATTTAACATTTTTGCGAGACAAAGTGTCCAAATAATACAAGATGTGGGATGCTTAAAGGTGAAATTACTTATCATGGTCTTATTTATTTACAACAAGCAGGCTTTTTAACAGGGGCATGTACACTTCCCAGAGCCCCTGTACATAAAGTCACATAATCAAGGTTTGGCATGGAGTCACACTGATTCACTCTGGGATTTTAAAATGAGATAAACTTTGAATCAACCGGACAGAATGAAAAACTTTAGAGCACAAAGTTTTTAACCTCTTTACTAATTGATTTCTAATAGCTTAACATGTAAAAGTGTTGCCTTGAAAATAATGTCCCTAAAGAAGTGTGACAGGTAGCCAACAAAAGGAGGACAGTGCTGTGCCTCTTACAGTATGATCTGCTCATCAAACAGCTAAAGGACATGTTTTCTTGTCCAGAGTCCTCCCACTCGCAGCTGTTCCCAAATATTAAGCATGTGTCTCATGTTGTATGTGCATATTTATGCATCTATGTCTGTGTGAGTTTGTGCACTTTGGCTTGACTTGACCTGTGTATTTCCTTCTGTATGTGTGTGTTGGGTGAGTTATCTCAGTGCTCTGTGCCTGTCCAGTTGCTCCCTCTTCTTATTAAGACATCTCCCAGAGGAAGCAGCTTGTCTACTCGTGTTGGATATCACAGCGTGGCTCTGCTACGTGCCAATTTTGACTCCTTTCGGCCAAAGCTGAATTCAAATATTAATTTTCTTCCCACAGTGAGATAATTCAGCAACAGAGAAATGGCACCCTCTCTGCTATGCTGATCCTCCAGAGACAAAATTTCTCTCAGGTTGGTTGGTGGTCAGAGTTGGGAGAGAGCACCATTTGAGGAAGCTAACAAAGCCTTAGCAGATTCTGTGGGGAAGCTTCAGTAGCTTACGTGATTGGTGTCACCAAGGCTTAAATGCACTGCCATTAAGTCAGAATTACTAATTAAATCAAGTTTTTTTGTGATTACTGTGATTAGGCATCATAAAGGAAGTTCTTCACCTATATAATTAAACCAACTCCTCCAGCTGAATTTTAGGCATTAGTGAGTAAAGTAACTGCAAGCACATTTTGCGTACTTTCAAATATTGCTGTTGAATTGAACTACCGTAAATTCCAGATTACAGAGCGCACCTGATTAAAAGTCGCATGCTCTAATTTTAGAAGGAAAACCAATTTTGTACTTGTACAGGCCGCACCTGATGTTAAGCCGCAGGTGTCCCACATTGTAATATGATTTACACAGAAAGATATTACACGTGAGGATTATTAACTTTTAATCCGTATGGTAATATAAAAAAATGCATATTGCAAATGCTTTTTTTCGAACAGTGCCTGTAACACGGCCACCTTTAAATATACATACGTTATCAGTAACACACAAATTTCATTGCTAATGCTTTTTTACTGAACAGTGCACGAACAACATTCCAATATCTCCTAACTGATATACACTGCAGCCTACCAGGTCAAAAGTCATTGGTCGCCTTCTTCATCTTCTTCCTGCGCACTGAAACCATCAAAGTCCTGTTCTTCAGTGTCCGAATTGAACAGCCTCAGGATCTCGTCACTCACTTCAGCCTCTTCGTTGACGCTCTCACTTGAGCGCACCCGGTCCCCTTAATCACGCAGCCTTCCAGCCTTTCTAAACCCGTTAGTGATTTTCCATGTTAATGAGGGTGAATATAAATGTCTGATTTACAGTACCGGTAATTGAATTGTGAAAGTGCTCTTGATTTATTGCACAAGTTCAGTGGACCTCTTTGAACTACTCATCAATTTCGTTGGTCTACTGTTACCAGGCAAAATGTTTTTGGCGGCATGGAAAAAAAACATGCATTAGCCACACCATTGTATAAGCCGCAGTGTTCAAAGTGTAGGAAAAATGTAGCGGCTTGTAATCCGGAATTTAGGGTATATACATCAGCTAAACTTTAATTACATTTCAGGAGACTATCCCAGTTACTTTAACAGTTTTATTTATTGTGCCACTCCATCCAAGTGATTCACAGTCTCTTATTTTCAGAAACTGTCTAAAATCAAGCTTACACATCTGTGTTGAAGAAAAGTTGTATTTACTAAGGAAAGAACAATGATCACCATTCAATCAGCTTTATTAATTTAGCCTTATAAGGGAGACAGCTTTCCAGCATCAGACGTGTTACTGAACTGAACCAAACCCGTTCTGCCCAGACAAAGGAAAAACACCTTCTTATATCAGCATTGTAAAATCCCAATGCAGCCCCCCTCCAGGAAGAGCAGAGGTGAGAAATTGAATTAATTCTCTCCTAGGCGTCTCGGCTCCTCTGTGAGAAACATTTCCCCTTTAGCTTGTAAATGCAGTGGGGATGACCGGCAGGAGGGAGCAGGAAGAAAGATGGAAGCCATTGTCAGGTCAGACAGATCGTCACCTCAGAAGGACAGAAGCATTTTAAATTTTGTTATCACATCTGCAAAATGTTTCAGAAATGATAGCATCTAATCTGAAGATTGAACTTTTAGCATTATAATGAATACTCTACTTGATATAACTGTTTCATGCCATGTGAATTATTCGAGCCAAATAAAACTAAGAAGAAATTGACTTGTGTGTAGGAGTAATATAGCACAAAATTGTCATGATTCTATTTAATTGCCTGACCCACATGCATAGATGCTCTCAAGAATGAAACCAGGAGGCAGTTTTAAAAACAGCTTATGGAATAACAATGAATAATGGCTGGTGGTCTTGATCCAGAACCTTTAAGGGGAAAGGATCAGCAGAATCACTAGGAAAGAGAGGTAGAGGTGAGTGAGAAATAAATTACAACCCCTGGCAAAAATCATGGAATCACCAGTCTCTGAGGATGTTCCTTCAGTTGTTAAATTTTGTAGAAAAAAAACAGATCACAGACATGACAAAAAACTAAAGGCCTTTCAAATGGCAACAGTTACATTTTTAGAACAAGCACAGGGAATAAATTATGGAATCACTCAATTTTGAGGAAAAAAATATGGAATCACCCTGCAAATTGTCATTACAAACAATAACTCCTGCATCAGATTAAATCTGCTCATTAGTGTCCAGGTAAAAAGGAATGATCACACCTTTGAGAGCTGCTGCAACAAGAGGACTGACATGAATCATGGCTCCAACACCAGACATGTCACTTGAAAAAAAGGAGAGGATTATCAAACTCCTTAAAGAGGGTAGATCATCACGCAGTGTTGCACAAGATGTTGGTTGTTCACAGTCAGCTGTGTCTAAAACCTGGACCAAGTACAAACAACATGGGAAGGTGGTTAAAGGCAAGCATACTGGTAGACCAAGGAAGACATCAAAGCGTCAAGACAGAAAACTTAAAGCAATATGCCTTGAAAACAGAAAATGTACAACAAAACAAATGAGGAACAAATGGGAGGAAACTGGAGTCAACGTCTGTGACCGAACTGTAAGAAACCGCCTAAAGGAAATGGGATTTACATACAGAAAAGCTAAAAGAAAGCCATCACTAACACCTAAACAGAAAAAAACAAAGTTACAATGGGCTAAGGAAAGGCAATCATGGACTGTGGATGACTGGATGAAAGTCATATTCAGTGATGAATCTCGAATCTGCATTGGGCAAGGTGATGATGCTGGAACTTTTGTTTGGTGCCGTTCCAAAGAGATTTATGCAGACGACTGTCTGAAGAAAACAGGCAAATTTCCACAGTCATTGATGATATGGGGCTGCATGTCAGGTAAAAGCACTGGGGAGATGGCTGTCATTACATCTTCAATAAATGCACAGGTTTACATTGACATTTTGGACACTTCTTTAATCCCATCCATCGAAAGGATGTTTGGGGATGATGACATCATTTTTCAAGATGATAATGCATCTTGCCATAGAGCAAAAACTGTGAAAACATTCCTTGAAGAAAGACA
Organism: Crenichthys baileyi; assembly: GCA_036173005.1. Classification (NCBI taxonomy): domain Eukaryota; kingdom Metazoa; phylum Chordata; class Actinopteri; order Cyprinodontiformes; family Goodeidae; genus Crenichthys; species Crenichthys baileyi. The sequence continues at coordinate 970,457 of JAHHUM010000297.1, read as the reverse complement.
CATAAGCTCAATGTCATGGCCTGCAAAAAGTCTGGATCTCAATCCCATTGAAAATCTGTGGTGGAAGTTAAAGAAAATGGTCCATGACAAGGCTCCAACCTCCAAAGCTGATCTGGCAACAGCAATCAGAGAAAGCTGGAGTCAGATTGGTGAAGAGTACTGTTTGTCACTCATTAAGTCAATGCCTCAGAGACTGCAAGCAGTTATAAAGGCCAGAGGTGGTGCAACAAAGGACTAGTGATGTGTTGGAGTGTTATTTTGTTTGTTTGTTTTTCATGATTCCATATTTTTTTCCTCAAAACTGAGTGATTCCATAATTTAATACCTGTGCTTGTTCTAAAAATGTAACTGTTACTGGCTACCACAATTATTTTTCATGATTTCTTTTAGTATTTCTTAAAGCCAGAAAGTTGCCATTTGAAATGCCTTTAGTTTTTTGTCATGTCTGTGATCTGCCTTTTTTCTACAAAATTCAACAACTGAAGGAACTTCCTCAAAGACTGTTGATTTCATGATTTTTGCCAGGGGTTGTATTTAGAATGGTTTTGAGGAAGAGAGGCAGGGGCTTACTGATGGAGGTGGAAGATTCATGCTAGGGAGAGGGAGCAGGAATCCAGGGGGAGAGGTCCATGTGGTGGTTGCATGATGAATGGAGGCCGGGGATGTTCAGAGCAGCAGCGAAGTGGACGTCGGAGAGAGGACAGGATTGTATCCAGGGAAAGCAGGTAATAAGGAGCCTTGGGACTGCCAGTCATGGACAAGAAACCAGAAGCCTGTCTTAGCTGCGGAACTTCTTGAAACCTGAGATCCAGGAATATACATGGAGACAAAGAGCTTGGTGTAGCTCTGAGGATAATCCCAAGGAAGGGAGAAACACAAGGAGGCTTTAGCACAGATAAACAAGATGCAGGCACAGAAAGCTAGGGTTTACCACACTCAAGCACTGAGTAACTGGCAGCCAGCTCCTCATATACAGCAGCAGATGACTGATGTAGAACAGGTGTGCAGAAGCACACCTGCTCAGGGCGACCCTTTGGCCAGAAACTGGTCCAGCTGTGCCTTCCAGTGGAAACCTAAGGTTTCAAAACACAAACCAACCACACAGAACACAAACACCCCAGATTCCTGACAAAAATCAGCATCTTAATTTTGGAAAACGTTCTTGATTAAACGAATTGGAACTGAACGATTACAATAAATATAACATGTCATAGAAGGTTTGGACAAGAAAGCAGGCTCTGTCAGAAGTAAAGTGTTTGGAGCTGGAACCAAGGTAGAGGCAGTAGTGGCAAGGCACAAAGAGGAAATGGGGTGAGAGAGAGCAAAAAACATCTGTTAACAGCCCCAAAGAGGAAATCAGAGCTTAGTAATAAAGTGAGATTCCCACAACTTAATTGAACTTGGGTCAAAACTCACACCTCCATCTGATCAAGTGTCTATGTAGTTTAGCTTTGCTATAGCTGGAGCTTTTCAGCCTCACACAGTTAAGTACGCATTTTTGCAGCCCAATGTTTTTGTTCATTTCAAAAGTTATTTACAAATGCATGGCTCTCACAATGTTTTTAAGAAGACCAATAAGCTAATTTAGTTTTTAAATTACTTACAATGATTAACTATGAAGTTGCTAGTTTTACTCCTATCAAATGTATAGTAAAGGTCACAACTAAAGATAGAGTGAGCCTTAAATTGAGCTTAATGATTAGGTTTTGTGTTCTGCAATGAAACAATAATCAGAATAACACTTACCCACCAGAAATAAGAGATTCATTGATTAATTCTAATCAGGGTGGGCCAAATGAAAAAGGAAATAAAGTTTAACTAATTCCACACCCACATAAAAGTATTGATTTGCACTTTGGGCAATCAATAAGTCGTATACGTTGCAGAAATACTACCCCTATAAATAAACTTGGATCTTTTTTCATAATATTTTATATAAGTCAGGTAAAGTCCATTCTCAGTCCCTGGGACATATGTAAAAAGCCTAGATTGTCTCCTGTTGAAAGCTTTGTTGCCTAAGATCACTTTTTATCCTCCTGTCAGCTTCTATTATGCAGCAGCCATAGTCTCTCCTCATCTGAGGGTTGCTTATTTGAAAATAAACTTAGTTAGAGTTTTTCTTTTTTTGAGCAGGGGAAATGCTTCATGCTGAGGCGGTAATTAATTTCTGCTGTGCTTTGGCTCGTGTCTCCAGATGGCCCTGTGATCTGGCGGATGCTGACCTACCCACCGACTCGGCGAGCTCTAGTGGTGGGATGCGGTCTTCAGATGTTCCAGCAGCTTTCAGGAATCAACACAGTCATGTGAGTATTAAAACAAACCGTAGAAAATAGCTTGCATGAAGTTTGTATCGGTCAGAAGAAAGAAATGCTGGAGTTGTAAAGTTGAGAGGTGCTTAGGTGGAGATTTTCAGAGAATTGCATTTGCAGTTGGACAAATTTTAGTGCAAAGAAGTATGCATTAAAGTGAAAAATGGCAATTTCATAAATAGTAAATGGCCTGCACTTGATCTGTTGATGATCAATGGCACTTGCACTTGATCTGTTGATTATCAAACTTTTGTGCAGCAGCAAATACAGTCTCCTGGAATCTGTTCTGAGCAGTAACCTATTTCCCTTTAACATAAATCTCCTGTTTAAAAAGGGCTCTTTTTCAAAAGGGCTTAAGTCAGGTGAGGAAAGGGAGCGTGTCATTATTCTCTTATCTTTATGTCCTTTATTAGCTCGCTATGCAGTGGAGTACTTCCATGCATGTAGTGGAGTATTGTCCAGCAAAAATTCATGGTCCTCTTGAAAAGTGCAGACCTTTTCATGTACCACTGCGTGAAGAAAGCATCCTCTAAAAATTAGCAGAAGGTTTGGGAGTATATTTTGAATCCATCTCCAACTGGAAAAAGGTCCAATTAGCTCATCTTACTTAACGCTAGCCCACACAAGAAACCAGTCCTTTCATATCATCAGTTGATAAAACTATTGAAAAAATTGTCTCCAGATCTTTTTTGGCCAAGTCTTGATGTTTCAACCTATGTGTCTTGTTCAGTGGTGGTTCTGGTTTCTGCCTTTTCTTGGAACTTCTAGGCCTTCCAGGCAAGTTGCAGTTCTAAAATATGACAGCACTAGAGAACGGGTCCCTGGTAGCATCATGTTTGATTTTTCTCAAATATTTGACAGTTAGTTTGGTTTTTTGTTTTTCTCCACACATTTTGTGTAACCCTATTGACTATGTGCAACAAAACATTTGATAATTCTGTGATCTCACCCCAATATCTTGGCAATTTCTGGAGTGCTGCATCCCTCTGAATAACTTTAAACAATTTTTACTTTTCTGTTAAATCTTTTTTGACCCATTTTTCCTGAGGAACGGAAGCTGACTAGTGATTTTGCGCATCTTGATAGAGTGCTGATCTCCTTAAGCCACACCCTCCTGCATTACACAAATACACATTAGGTTATAAGCTTAAATACAATAAGTATTGCTTGGAGTTGCTTGGAGTTATAAAATATGTATAAAAATTATAATATTGTTAAAATTCTCAATTGCCTTTTAATTGTGCACACAATATAGTTAGTTGAAAAACAGTCCCACAGCATAATTCTTCCACTGCCATCATTTACAGTTGGTGCAGCTTCTTAGGCACCCTTTTAGCCCCTTTTGGGCAGCTATTGAAAATTTGCATCAATCTTGTCCAGGTTTTTAATACAGCCAGGGTGGTGTATGGTGCCACTAAAGCTGCTTGATACATTTATCTGTCAAACGAATGATCATATTATGAGATTTTTATTATCATCTAGAGGTGATAGTGTGAACTACATCTGGTTTTGACAAAGTTATTTGTATTTTTTTGTTTTTTTTAGGCAGTAATGGAATGCAAATTAATAGCATTGTAATTTTGGAAGAAATTAGGCTCCTGTGCATATATTTCAAGTATGCAACACTGAATTAAACTATTAACTTAGATGATGAAAAAATACAAAATACTTAATGATTTATAAATAATTACATGCACAAGTACACTATTTTATTACTGTGAATAGAGGGACAGGAGCCCTTGGGACTGATTTTGCTCTATTTACCTGTATTTGAAAAACCATGATGATGGAAAAACACAGCTTGTTCAAACACATGTGTTATAATTCAAAATCAAAGTAAATTACATAATTAATACTGGGAAACCTGTTTTATTGCTACTGTGCTTGATGTCGCTAATTTGCATCATACCGATATTTACACTAATTTTGGGTGTACTATTCAGATTAACAGTCTTAATTAATAATTCAGATCAGATTGACAGCAAAAACACAATTTTATTTTACATAAATGAATCTAAATTCAAGCTGTAAAGGTTTAATCCATGTTAATCTGAAACTTGCTTCACTGTGGGCATTGATACTGGTGTTCCAGTAAATGATAAGCTTCTTCATGATGATTATTACAGTTTTTCTGAGTGGCAACCTAGGTCAGAAGTTTAAAGCTCTGACACAAGACAATCCCTTACACACATCAAAACTGGTTTTGGAATTGATGAAGCAGGCTTAGTTCTAAGCTTTTGGAAATCCTTGACCTCTGGTATACTTAAAATGTACATTATGTGGACATTTGATTAAAATCCATAACAAATTTAAACTTGTACATCCAGTTCTTGTTTTTAAATTTCTGTTGTTGATTGTACAATCAGTCCAGCTGGAAAAGCAAAGTTGAAATAAAAAGCACAAAGTGAAGCATAAAATGAATGAGCTTCCAGGATGATTGTGTGTAAACTTCTACATGCTGGAACAATAGAGACCCCCATATTCAGTAATGTTGGTGCGGTTTGAACCCACATCAACATCATATTGCCACGTAAAATAGTAAAAAGAGGATATCTATTCTTTTCAGCCCTGGGATTTATCAAAACACTGATACCCAAAATATGTGTCAGACATTCCCATTCAACACAAGAGATCAAGAAAAATGTGTTTGCTACTGCAACACAGTTTTAAATCACAGAATGTTCCTTTCATCCTTCATCCGAGCAATAGCCTCGGTGCATTTACTGCCCACTTTGGAATGGACAGAACCCCCCTGTGTCTCTTTTATTCTTCTCTATCATTCCATCTGAGGAGATTGTCTCATCTGTCTGTGTCTCGCCCTCCACTCCGAGACAAACTATATTACAAGGCTTTGTAAACAATAAGTGGATGTGCGCTGTTGCCTAGCAACCGGCGGATGGTGAGAGTGGTGTGCTTGGACGGGGTGTGTCTGCATGCATGTGTTGGAAATGTGACACCATGCGTTATGACGTAATAAGTCATGTGGATGCCAGACATTAGACAATATGTGTGTGGCTGCAGCTTCACAGCTGAATGGATAGAAAGATATTTAGAGGCTTAGAGCATGCAGAAGCTCAGCTTTTATTACCGGAGGCGAAGCTCAGGATCTGTCACTTCTCTATCTCTTTTAGTGAATGTCTGTCTATCGATTGTCTGTCTGTCTCTCTAGGCATGTATTTATCTTCATCTCCTGTTGTCAAGTCACTGAGCAGCAGACAGGGCAAACTAAATCTGACACTGTCCCTATCCACCAATCTGTCTCTCTCACTTATGCATCTGCCAATCTTATAGTTAGCCTGAAAAGGTCTACCTGCTGGGGTACCTGCATCAACACTGACTCGTGTTCTCTCGGCAAGATGATGCCTCGGATGCAGAGATTACATAATGTTTACACCATCCATTAGGATGTACAGGGGTTGGACAATGAAACTGAAACACCTGTCATTGTAGTGTGGGAGGTTTCATGGCTTAATTGGACCAGCCTGGTAGCCAGTCTTCATTGATTGCACATTGCACCAGTAAAAGCAGAGTGTGAAGGTTCAATTAGCAGGGTAAGAGCACAGTTTTGCTCAAAATATTGAAATGCACACAACATTATGGGTGACATACCAGAGTTCAAAAGAGGACAAATTGTTGGTGCACGTCTTGCTGGTGCATCTGTGCCCAAGACAGCAAGTCTTTGTGATGTATCAAGAGCCACGGTATCCAGGGTAATGTCAGCATACCACCAAGAAGGACGAACCACATCCAACAGGATTAGCTGTGGACGCAAGAGGAAGCTGTCTGAAAGGAATGTTCGGACGCTAACCCGGATTGTATCCAAAAAACATAAAACCACGGCTGCCCAAATCATGGCAGAATTAAATTTGCACCTCAACTCTCCTGTTTCCACCAGAACACCAGAGCTCCACAGGGTCAATGTACACGGCCGGGCTGCTATAGCCAAACCTTTGGTCACTCATGCCAATGCCAAACGTCGGTTTCAATGGTGCAAGGAGCGCAAATCTTGGGCTGTGGACAATGTGAAACATGTATTGTTCTCTGTTGAGTCCACCTTTACTGTTTCCCCCACATCCGGGAGAGTTACGGTGTGGAGAAGCCCCAAAGAAGCGTACCACCCAGACTGTTGCATATCCAGAGTGAAGCATGGGGGTGGATCAGTGATGGTTTGGGCTGCCATATCATGGCATTCCCTTGGCCCAGTACTTGTGCTAGATGGGCGTGTCACTGCCAAGGACTACCGAACCATTCTTGAGGACCATGTGCATCCAATGGTTCAAACATTGTATCCTGAAGGCGGTGCCGTGTATCAGGATGACAATGCACAAATACACACAGCAAGACTGGTAAAGGTTGGTTTGATGAACATGAAAGTGAAGTTGAACATCTCCCATGGCCTGCACAGTCACCAGATCTAAATATTATTGAGCCACTTAGGGGTGTTTTGGAGGAGCCAGTCAGGAAACATTTTCCTCCACCAGTATCACGTATTGACCTGGCCACTATCCTGCAAGAAGAATGGCTTGAAATCCCTCTGACCACTGTGCAGGACTTGTATATGACGTATATGACGAATTGACGCTGTATTGGCAGCAAAAGAAGGCCCTACACCATACTAATAAATTATTGTGGTCTAAAACCAGGTGTTTCAGTTTCATTGTCCAACCCCTGTATATACAAAAATTGTAGATTTAAGTTAAATTGGTGGGACCCTGTTTTTCAACATGGTTAATAATTTTTCAATAGGTTAAGGTCAGGGCCATTCCAGAACCCTAATATTGCCCAGCTTTATTCTTTCCAAAACCAGTTTTGGTGTGTGCTTGGATCATTGTTTCATTTGGAATCCAACTTTGTCAAAGTTTTAACAATCTGGCCTTTGATTTGAGATAAGTTGAAGGATTTAAGGTAGTCTCCCATCTTTATTATTCCACCCTATGTGTGTAATGCACTAGCACCACTGGCAGCTTAACAGACCTCTCACCATAATGCAACCGCCACCATGCCTGATAGTTGGTAAATTGTTGCTTGGCTTGAAAAGCTTCTCCTTGAACCCAGAATAATCTTGAATCCCAAAGCTGGCCCAAAAGTTGGCAATAATTTCCACATTACTCACTTGTCAAAATTATAAAAAAAAGAATTAATGAGTATACGGTGCCATGAAATAGGATTTGCACTACACTAGTAGTAGCAGAACACTTTCAAATATTTTTTGGATGCTTTTTATGAAAGTAACTGAGATTACTGGTGTTGTAAATGCGCAGCAACCCACTGGAGGGATGCAATTTAACTGGATAGTGGCTTTCAAAGGTACACACGCTGATAAAATGCCCTGTTTTGTGATGGCAAAATATGAAACTTTAAGTAATTTCAAAGGTTTGTCCATTCTGTATATACTGTGACATATATCTGGTATAATTTCAGTGATATAACAAAATTATTAAATATACGAAAATAAACGGTGCAATGGCCTGGTCGTGTAAGTGTGCACTTTATTAACAATAATTTACTAAAGCACCTTTTAAATCATTTTCACCACAGCTGCCATATTGGAATTTGCTGACATTTGCTTATTTGCATCTTTTAGCTAAATCCAAAGATTGCAGGAGAGTTTATAAAGAATCAAGAGGATCTCATCGTACAAATGCATCAGTCAGAAAATTATGTGCAGTTTCAAAAAGCAGTTTACTTTGAACCCCAAACCTTTAGGTGACTACTAGAAAGATGAACATTAAGAGGGATTTTATTTTTCACTATCAAAGCATCCATCCAAATCAACCAAAGAGTGACTTCAGGAGAGGGAAATAAAAGTTTTGGATTGGCCTACACAGAGTCCAGAACTAAATCTGTGGAGGGCTGAACAGAAGTTCTCACAATCTGACAAATTTAACATTTTTGCGAGACAAAGTGTCCAAATAATACAAGATGTGGGATGCTTAAAGGTGAAATTACTTATCATGGTCTTATTTATTTACAACAAGCAGGCTTTTTAACAGGGGCATGTACACTTCCCAGAGCCCCTGTACATAAAGTCACATAATCAAGGTTTGGCATGGAGTCACACTGATTCACTCTGGGATTTTAAAATGAGATAAACTTTGAATCAACCGGACAGAATGAAAAACTTTAGAGCACAAAGTTTTTAACCTCTTTACTAATTGATTTCTAATAGCTTAACATGTAAAAGTGTTGCCTTGAAAATAATGTCCCTAAAGAAGTGTGACAGGTAGCCAACAAAAGGAGGACAGTGCTGTGCCTCTTACAGTATGATCTGCTCATCAAACAGCTAAAGGACATGTTTTCTTGTCCAGAGTCCTCCCACTCGCAGCTGTTCCCAAATATTAAGCATGTGTCTCATGTTGTATGTGCATATTTATGCATCTATGTCTGTGTGAGTTTGTGCACTTTGGCTTGACTTGACCTGTGTATTTCCTTCTGTATGTGTGTGTTGGGTGAGTTATCTCAGTGCTCTGTGCCTGTCCAGTTGCTCCCTCTTCTTATTAAGACATCTCCCAGAGGAAGCAGCTTGTCTACTCGTGTTGGATATCACAGCGTGGCTCTGCTACGTGCCAATTTTGACTCCTTTCGGCCAAAGCTGAATTCAAATATTAATTTTCTTCCCACAGTGAGATAATTCAGCAACAGAGAAATGGCACCCTCTCTGCTATGCTGATCCTCCAGAGACAAAATTTCTCTCAGGTTGGTTGGTGGTCAGAGTTGGGAGAGAGCACCATTTGAGGAAGCTAACAAAGCCTTAGCAGATTCTGTGGGGAAGCTTCAGTAGCTTACGTGATTGGTGTCACCAAGGCTTAAATGCACTGCCATTAAGTCAGAATTACTAATTAAATCAAGTTTTTTTGTGATTACTGTGATTAGGCATCATAAAGGAAGTTCTTCACCTATATAATTAAACCAACTCCTCCAGCTGAATTTTAGGCATTAGTGAGTAAAGTAACTGCAAGCACATTTTGCGTACTTTCAAATATTGCTGTTGAATTGAACTACCGTAAATTCCAGATTACAGAGCGCACCTGATTAAAAGTCGCATGCTCTAATTTTAGAAGGAAAACCAATTTTGTACTTGTACAGGCCGCACCTGATGTTAAGCCGCAGGTGTCCCACATTGTAATATGATTTACACAGAAAGATATTACACGTGAGGATTATTAACTTTTAATCCGTATGGTAATATAAAAAAATGCATATTGCAAATGCTTTTTTTCGAACAGTGCCTGTAACACGGCCACCTTTAAATATACATACGTTATCAGTAACACACAAATTTCATTGCTAATGCTTTTTTACTGAACAGTGCACGAACAACATTCCAATATCTCCTAACTGATATACACTGCAGCCTACCAGGTCAAAAGTCATTGGTCGCCTTCTTCATCTTCTTCCTGCGCACTGAAACCATCAAAGTCCTGTTCTTCAGTGTCCGAATTGAACAGCCTCAGGATCTCGTCACTCACTTCAGCCTCTTCGTTGACGCTCTCACTTGAGCGCACCCGGTCCCCTTAATCACGCAGCCTTCCAGCCTTTCTAAACCCGTTAGTGATTTTCCATGTTAATGAGGGTGAATATAAATGTCTGATTTACAGTACCGGTAATTGAATTGTGAAAGTGCTCTTGATTTATTGCACAAGTTCAGTGGACCTCTTTGAACTACTCATCAATTTCGTTGGTCTACTGTTACCAGGCAAAATGTTTTTGGCGGCATGGAAAAAAAACATGCATTAGCCACACCATTGTATAAGCCGCAGTGTTCAAAGTGTAGGAAAAATGTAGCGGCTTGTAATCCGGAATTTAGGGTATATACATCAGCTAAACTTTAATTACATTTCAGGAGACTATCCCAGTTACTTTAACAGTTTTATTTATTGTGCCACTCCATCCAAGTGATTCACAGTCTCTTATTTTCAGAAACTGTCTAAAATCAAGCTTACACATCTGTGTTGAAGAAAAGTTGTATTTACTAAGGAAAGAACAATGATCACCATTCAATCAGCTTTATTAATTTAGCCTTATAAGGGAGACAGCTTTCCAGCATCAGACGTGTTACTGAACTGAACCAAACCCGTTCTGCCCAGACAAAGGAAAAACACCTTCTTATATCAGCATTGTAAAATCCCAATGCAGCCCCCCTCCAGGAAGAGCAGAGGTGAGAAATTGAATTAATTCTCTCCTAGGCGTCTCGGCTCCTCTGTGAGAAACATTTCCCCTTTAGCTTGTAAATGCAGTGGGGATGACCGGCAGGAGGGAGCAGGAAGAAAGATGGAAGCCATTGTCAGGTCAGACAGATCGTCACCTCAGAAGGACAGAAGCATTTTAAATTTTGTTATCACATCTGCAAAATGTTTCAGAAATGATAGCATCTAATCTGAAGATTGAACTTTTAGCATTATAATGAATACTCTACTTGATATAACTGTTTCATGCCATGTGAATTATTCGAGCCAAATAAAACTAAGAAGAAATTGACTTGTGTGTAGGAGTAATATAGCACAAAATTGTCATGATTCTATTTAATTGCCTGACCCACATGCATAGATGCTCTCAAGAATGAAACCAGGAGGCAGTTTTAAAAACAGCTTATGGAATAACAATGAATAATGGCTGGTGGTCTTGATCCAGAACCTTTAAGGGGAAAGGATCAGCAGAATCACTAGGAAAGAGAGGTAGAGGTGAGTGAGAAATAAATTACAACCCCTGGCAAAAATCATGGAATCACCAGTCTCTGAGGATGTTCCTTCAGTTGTTAAATTTTGTAGAAAAAAAACAGATCACAGACATGACAAAAAACTAAAGGCCTTTCAAATGGCAACAGTTACATTTTTAGAACAAGCACAGGGAATAAATTATGGAATCACTCAATTTTGAGGAAAAAAATATGGAATCACCCTGCAAATTGTCATTACAAACAATAACTCCTGCATCAGATTAAATCTGCTCATTAGTGTCCAGGTAAAAAGGAATGATCACACCTTTGAGAGCTGCTGCAACAAGAGGACTGACATGAATCATGGCTCCAACACCAGACATGTCACTTGAAAAAAAGGAGAGGATTATCAAACTCCTTAAAGAGGGTAGATCATCACGCAGTGTTGCACAAGATGTTGGTTGTTCACAGTCAGCTGTGTCTAAAACCTGGACCAAGTACAAACAACATGGGAAGGTGGTTAAAGGCAAGCATACTGGTAGACCAAGGAAGACATCAAAGCGTCAAGACAGAAAACTTAAAGCAATATGCCTTGAAAACAGAAAATGTACAACAAAACAAATGAGGAACAAATGGGAGGAAACTGGAGTCAACGTCTGTGACCGAACTGTAAGAAACCGCCTAAAGGAAATGGGATTTACATACAGAAAAGCTAAAAGAAAGCCATCACTAACACCTAAACAGAAAAAAACAAAGTTACAATGGGCTAAGGAAAGGCAATCATGGACTGTGGATGACTGGATGAAAGTCATATTCAGTGATGAATCTCGAATCTGCATTGGGCAAGGTGATGATGCTGGAACTTTTGTTTGGTGCCGTTCCAAAGAGATTTATGCAGACGACTGTCTGAAGAAAACAGGCAAATTTCCACAGTCATTGATGATATGGGGCTGCATGTCAGGTAAAAGCACTGGGGAGATGGCTGTCATTACATCTTCAATAAATGCACAGGTTTACATTGACATTTTGGACACTTCTTTAATCCCATCCATCGAAAGGATGTTTGGGGATGATGACATCATTTTTCAAGATGATAATGCATCTTGCCATAGAGCAAAAACTGTGAAAACATTCCTTGAAGAAAGACACATAAGCTCAATGTCATGGCCTGCAAAAAGTCTGGATCTCAATCCCATTGAAAATCTGTGGTGGAAGTTAAAGAAAATGGTCCATGACAAGGCTCCAACCTCCAAAGCTGATCTGGCAACAGCAATCAGAGAAAGCTGGAGTCAGATTGGTGAAGAGTACTGTTTGTCACTCATTAAGTCAATGCCTCAGAGACTGCAAGCAGTTATAAAGGCCAGAGGTGGTGCAACAAAGGACTAGTGATGTGTTGGAGTGTTATTTTGTTTGTTTGTTTTTCATGATTCCATATTTTTTTCCTCAAAACTGAGTGATTCCATAATTTAATACCTGTGCTTGTTCTAAAAATGTAACTGTTACTGGCTACCACAATTATTTTTCATGATTTCTTTTAGTATTTCTTAAAGCCAGAAAGTTGCCATTTGAAATGCCTTTAGTTTTTTGTCATGTCTGTGATCTGCCTTTTTTCTACAAAATTCAACAACTGAAGGAACTTCCTCAAAGACTGTTGATTTCATGATTTTTGCCAGGGGTTGTATTTAGAATGGTTTTGAGGAAGAGAGGCAGGGGCTTACTGATGGAGGTGGAAGATTCATGCTAGGGAGAGGGAGCAGGAATCCAGGGGGAGAGGTCCATGTGGTGGTTGCATGATGAATGGAGGCCGGGGATGTTCAGAGCAGCAGCGAAGTGGACGTCGGAGAGAGGACAGGATTGTATCCAGGGAAAGCAGGTAATAAGGAGCCTTGGGACTGCCAGTCATGGACAAGAAACCAGAAGCCTGTCTTAGCTGCGGAACTTCTTGAAACCTGAGATCCAGGAATATACATGGAGACAAAGAGCTTGGTGTAGCTCTGAGGATAATCCCAAGGAAGGGAGAAACACAAGGAGGCTTTAGCACAGATAAACAAGATGCAGGCACAGAAAGCTAGGGTTTACCACACTCAAGCACTGAGTAACTGGCAGCCAGCTCCTCATATACAGCAGCAGATGACTGATGTAGAACAGGTGTGCAGAAGCACACCTGCTCAGGGCGACCCTTTGGCCAGAAACTGGTCCAGCTGTGCCTTCCAGTGGAAACCTAAGGTTTCAAAACACAAACCAACCACACAGAACACAAACACCCCAGATTCCTGACAAAAATCAGCATCTTAATTTTGGAAAACGTTCTTGATTAAACGAATTGGAACTGAACGATTACAATAAATATAACATGTCATAGAAGGTTTGGACAAGAAAGCAGGCTCTGTCAGAAGTAAAGTGTTTGGAGCTGGAACCAAGGTAGAGGCAGTAGTGGCAAGGCACAAAGAGGAAATGGGGTGAGAGAGAGCAAAAAACATCTGTTAACAGCCCCAAAGAGGAAATCAGAGCTTAGTAATAAAGTGAGATTCCCACAACTTAATTGAACTTGGGTCAAAACTCACACCTCCATCTGATCAAGTGTCTATGTAGTTTAGCTTTGCTATAGCTGGAGCTTTTCAGCCTCACACAGTTAAGTACGCATTTTTGCAGCCCAATGTTTTTGTTCATTTCAAAAGTTATTTACAAATGCATGGCTCTCACAATGTTTTTAAGAAGACCAATAAGCTAATTTAGTTTTTAAATTACTTACAATGATTAACTATGAAGTTGCTAGTTTTACTCCTATCAAATGTATAGTAAAGGTCACAACTAAAGATAGAGTGAGCCTTAAATTGAGCTTAATGATTAGGTTTTGTGTTCTGCAATGAAACAATAATCAGAATAACACTTACCCACCAGAAATAAGAGATTCATTGATTAATTCTAATCAGGGTGGGCCAAATGAAAAAGGAAATAAAGTTTAACTAATTCCACACCCACATAAAAGTATTGATTTGCACTTTGGGCAATCAATAAGTCGTATACGTTGCAGAAATACTACCCCTATAAATAAACTTGGATCTTTTTTCATAATATTTTATATAAGTCAGGTAAAGTCCATTCTCAGTCCCTGGGACATATGTAAAAAGCCTAGATTGTCTCCTGTTGAAAGCTTTGTTGCCTAAGATCACTTTTTATCCTCCTGTCAGCTTCTATTATGCAGCAGCCATAGTCTCTCCTCATCTGAGGGTTGCTTATTTGAAAATAAACTTAGTTAGAGTTTTTCTTTTTTTGAGCAGGGGAAATGCTTCATGCTGAGGCGGTAATTAATTTCTGCTGTGCTTTGGCTCGTGTCTCCAGATGGCCCTGTGATCTGGCGGATGCTGACCTACCCACCGACTCGGCGAGCTCTAGTGGTGGGATGCGGTCTTCAGATGTTCCAGCAGCTTTCAGGAATCAACACAGTCATGTGAGTATTAAAACAAACCGTAGAAAATAGCTTGCATGAAGTTTGTATCGGTCAGAAGAAAGAAATGCTGGAGTTGTAAAGTTGAGAGGTGCTTAGGTGGAGATTTTCAGAGAATTGCATTTGCAGTTGGACAAATTTTAGTGCAAAGAAGTATGCATTAAAGTGAAAAATGGCAATTTCATAAATAGTAAATGGCCTGCACTTGATCTGTTGATGATCAATGGCACTTGCACTTGATCTGTTGATTATCAAACTTTTGTGCAGCAGCAAATACAGTCTCCTGGAATCTGTTCTGAGCAGTAACCTATTTCCCTTTAACATAAATCTCCTGTTTAAAAAGGGCTCTTTTTCAAAAGGGCTTAAGTCAGGTGAGGAAAGGGAGCGTGTCATTATTCTCTTATCTTTATGTCCTTTATTAGCTCGCTATGCAGTGGAGTACTTCCATGCATGTAGTGGAGTATTGTCCAGCAAAAATTCATGGTCCTCTTGAAAAGTGCAGACCTTTTCATGTACCACTGCGTGAAGAAAGCATCCTCTAAAAATTAGCAGAAGGTTTGGGAGTATATTTTGAATCCATCTCCAACTGGAAAAAGGTCCAATTAGCTCATCTTACTTAACGCTAGCCCACACAAGAAACCAGTCCTTTCATATCATCAGTTGATAAAACTATTGAAAAAATTGTCTCCAGATCTTTTTTGGCCAAGTCTTGATGTTTCAACCTATGTGTCTTGTTCAGTGGTGGTTCTGGTTTCTGCCTTTTCTTGGAACTTCTAGGCCTTCCAGGCAAGTTGCAGTTCTAAAATATGACAGCACTAGAGAACGGGTCCCTGGTAGCATCATGTTTGATTTTTCTCAAATATTTGACAGTTAGTTTGGTTTTTTGTTTTTCTCCACACATTTTGTGTAACCCTATTGACTATGTGCAACAAAACATTTGATAATTCTGTGATCTCACCCCAATATCTTGGCAATTTCTGGAGTGCTGCATCCCTCTGAATAACTTTAAACAATTTTTACTTTTCTGTTAAATCTTTTTTGACCCATTTTTCCTGAGGAACGGAAGCTGACTAGTGATTTTGCGCATCTTGATAGAGTGCTGATCTCCTTAAGCCACACCCTCCTGCATTACACAAATACACATTAGGTTATAAGCTTAAATACAATAAGTATTGCTTGGAGTTGCTTGGAGTTATAAAATATGTATAAAAATTATAATATTGTTAAAATTCTCAATTGCCTTTTAATTGTGCACACAATATAGTTAGTTGAAAAACAGTCCCACAGCATAATTCTTCCACTGCCATCATTTACAGTTGGTGCAGCTTCTTAGGCACCCTTTTAGCCCCTTTTGGGCAGCTATTGAAAATTTGCATCAATCTTGTCCAGGTTTTTAATACAGCCAGGGTGGTGTATGGTGCCACTAAAGCTGCTTGATACATTTATCTGTCAAACGAATGATCATATTATGAGATTTTTATTATCATCTAGAGGTGATAGTGTGAACTACATCTGGTTTTGACAAAGTTATTTGTATTTTTTTGTTTTTTTTAGGCAGTAATGGAATGCAAATTAATAGCATTGTAATTTTGGAAGAAATTAGGCTCCTGTGCATATATTTCAAGTATGCAACACTGAATTAAACTATTAACTTAGATGATGAAAAAATACAAAATACTTAATGATTTATAAATAATTACATGCACAAGTACACTATTTTATTACTGTGAATAGAGGGACAGGAGCCCTTGGGACTGATTTTGCTCTATTTACCTGTATTTGAAAAACCATGATGATGGAAAAACACAGCTTGTTCAAACACATGTGTTATAATTCAAAATCAAAGTAAATTACATAATTAATACTGGGAAACCTGTTTTATTGCTACTGTGCTTGATGTCGCTAATTTGCATCATACCGATATTTACACTAATTTTGGGTGTACTATTCAGATTAACAGTCTTAATTAATAATTCAGATCAGATTGACAGCAAAAACACAATTTTATTTTACATAAATGAATCTAAATTCAAGCTGTAAAGGTTTAATCCATGTTAATCTGAAACTTGCTTCACTGTGGGCATTGATACTGGTGTTCCAGTAAATGATAAGCTTCTTCATGATGATTATTACAGTTTTTCTGAGTGGCAACCTAGGTCAGAAGTTTAAAGCTCTGACACAAGACAATCCCTTACACACATCAAAACTGGTTTTGGAATTGATGAAGCAGGCTTAGTTCTAAGCTTTTGGAAATCCTTGACCTCTGGTATACTTAAAATGTACATTATGTGGACATTTGATTAAAATCCATAACAAATTTAAACTTGTACATCCAGTTCTTGTTTTTAAATTTCTGTTGTTGATTGTACAATCAGTCCAGCTGGAAAAGCAAAGTTGAAATAAAAAGCACAAAGTGAAGCATAAAATGAATGAGCTTCCAGGATGATTGTGTGTAAACTTCTACATGCTGGAACAATAGAGACCCCCATATTCAGTAATGTTGGTGCGGTTTGAACCCACATCAACATCATATTGCCACGTAAAATAGTAAAAAGAGGATATCTATTCTTTTCAGCCCTGGGATTTATCAAAACACTGATACCCAAAATATGTGTCAGACATTCCCATTCAACACAAGAGATCAAGAAAAATGTGTTTGCTACTGCAACACAGTTTTAAATCACAGAATGTTCCTTTCATCCTTCATCCGAGCAATAGCCTCGGTGCATTTACTGCCCACTTTGGAATGGACAGAACCCCCCTGTGTCTCTTTTATTCTTCTCTATCATTCCATCTGAGGAGATTGTCTCATCTGTCTGTGTCTCGCCCTCCACTCCGAGACAAACTATATTACAAGGCTTTGTAAACAATAAGTGGATGTGCGCTGTTGCCTAGCAACCGGCGGATGGTGAGAGTGGTGTGCTTGGACGGGGTGTGTCTGCATGCATGTGTTGGAAATGTGACACCATGCGTTATGACGTAATAAGTCATGTGGATGCCAGACATTAGACAATATGTGTGTGGCTGCAGCTTCACAGCTGAATGGATAGAAAGATATTTAGAGGCTTAGAGCATGCAGAAGCTCAGCTTTTATTACCGGAGGCGAAGCTCAGGATCTGTCACTTCTCTATCTCTTTTAGTGAATGTCTGTCTATCGATTGTCTGTCTGTCTCTCTAGGCATGTATTTATCTTCATCTCCTGTTGTCAAGTCACTGAGCAGCAGACAGGGCAAACTAAATCTGACACTGTCCCTATCCACCAATCTGTCTCTCTCACTTATGCATCTGCCAATCTTATAGTTAGCCTGAAAAGGTCTACCTGCTGGGGTACCTGCATCAACACTGACTCGTGTTCTCTCGGCAAGATGATGCCTCGGATGCAGAGATTACATAATGTTTACACCATCCATTAGGATGTACAGGGGTTGGACAATGAAACTGAAACACCTGTCATTGTAGTGTGGGAGGTTTCATGGCTTAATTGGACCAGCCTGGTAGCCAGTCTTCATTGATTGCACATTGCACCAGTAAGAGCAGAGTGTGAAGGTTCAATTAGCAGGGTAAGAGCACAGTTTTGCTCAAAATATTGAAATGCACACAACATTATGGGTGACATACCAGAGTTCAAAAGAGGAAAAATTGTTGGTGCACGTCTTGCTGGTGCATCTGTGCCCAAGACAGCAAGTTTTTGTGATGTATCAAGAGCCACGGTATCCAGGGTAATGTCAGCATACCACCAAGAAGGACGAACCACATCCAACAGGATTAACTGTGGACGCAAGAGGAAGCTGTCTGAAAGGAATGTTCGGACGCTAACCCGGATTGTATCCAAAAAACATAAAACCACGGCTGCCCAAATCATGGCAGAATTAAATTTGCACCTCAACTCTCCTGTTTCCACCAGAACACCAGAGCTCCACAGGGTCAATATACACGGCCGGGCTGCTATAGCCAAACCTTTGGTCACTCATGCCAATGCCAAACGTTGGTTTCAATGGTGCAAGGAGCGCAAATCTTGGGCTGTGGACAATGTGAAACATGTATTGTTCTCTGTTGAGTCCACCTTTACTGTTTCCCCCACATCCGGGAGAGTTACGGTGTGGAGAAGCCCCAAAGAAGCGTACCACCCAGACTGTTGCATATCCAGAGTGAAGCATGGGGGTGGATCAGTGATGGTTTGGGCTGCCATATCATGGCATTCCCTTGGCCCAATACTTGTGCTGGATGGGCGCGTCACTCCCAAGGACTACCGTACCATTCTTGAGGACCTTGTGCATCCAATGGTTAAAACATTGTATCCTGAAGGCGGTGCCGTGTATCAGGATGACAATGCACCAATACACACAACAAGACTGGTGAAAGATTGGTTTGATGAACATGAAAGTGAAGTTGAACATCTCCCATGGCCTGCACAGTCACCAGATCTAAATATTATTAAGCCACTTTGGGGTGTTTTGGAGGAGCGAGTCAGGAAACATTTTCCTCAACCAGTATCACGTAGTGACCTGGCTACTATCCTGCAAGACGAATGGCTTAAAATCCCTCTGACCACTGTGCAGGACTTGTATATGTCATTCCCAAGACGAATTGACGCTGTATTGGCCGCAAAAGGAGGCCCTAGACCATACTAATAAATTATTGTGGTCTAAAACCAGGTGTTTCAGTTTCATTGTCCAACCCCTGTATTTCAACTTTATAGACAAGCTCTATGGCTTACCTTAGGGATTACTACTTCCTTCAAATGTACCCTTTAAAGGTTAGCTCATATTTTTGAAGTGAGGCACTGATGTTCCATTGGCAAAAACAAGGACACCCCATTAAATATTCACTTTTTTTAAAGTAATATTTGCGTATAATTGTCTATTATTATTTTATGTATCCTGAAAAAAGTGGTTTATTACAGGAAAACACCACAACATTGTTTTACTTACTAAACAAAACATATCAACAAAAATCTCTTTTTAGCTAAGGAAAAGTTTCAGACACCCTACTCCCTTATAGGTAGTTGTATCCTCTTTAGTTGAAGTAACTTCAATAAGATACTTGTTGTAGCCGTCTAACAGTCTCTGCCACAGTTTGAGGAACGTTTGCTCCACTCCTCACTGCCAGCTGAAGATGTTTCAGAAGTTTCTTTCACGTTCAGCCCGTTTCGTGTCCACCCACATGATCTCAGAGAGATGAAGATCTGGGCTATGACTCAGCTCAGGATTTATCCATTACGTAATTCTCAGCTAATCCCTGCTGAATTTACAGATGATTGTCGTGTTGGAGGGTCCAGTTCTGCTGTAGCTTTTTTTACACACAGTCTAGCATCTTCCTCAAGCATCTCCTGATACACAGTAGAATTTACAGTAAGTTGGATTTTTAGCTGACCAAGTCCTGCTGCAGCCAAGCCTTCCCAAACCAGGACACTTTCAGTTCAGTGCATTACAGTTGGTATGAGATTCTTTTCCTTGAATGCTATATTTGGTTAAAGTCAAACATGTCCACTGTTCTACCGTCCAAAAGGTTCAGTTTTAGAAGCAGTTTTAGAAGGAAGAAGAAGCCAAAGAAAAGCTGACTGGGTCTTGTAGAGATGCTATGATACATACATGGATTTAACAGAAATGTAATAGTGTATTCTGCATTGTCTGGATATACTTTCTACCTTGGTAGGAAGGATTATCAGTATTGAAGGTATAGACATTACCAAACCCTAGAATTTGCATTAACCACTGTGTTTTTTTTTCTAAATGAAGTCCTCAGATGCCAGTTGGAAGAAATCCACTTTGATCATGGTCTTGCTCTGACTAACTGTTCTGTTTCCACCAAACTGAAACAGCTCGGTGTCTTCCTCAAGTACAGTAGTTTCATAAAGTCTTCAAGTTGGAAATAACTGGAATTATCTTATGTGCCGAGTGTTTGGATTAATTAGATCTCCTGTCAGGTCAGAAATGACCAGATTTGCAGGTGATCTCCTAAAGTTTTAATATGATATAGTGAAGGTGTTTTTGCCGCAGTCAAAGAAATACTAACAATAGTTATTAAATGTAGTTGTTATGCTGTCAAAACAGGTGAAACATAATTACGTAAAAAATGAGAATCCTGTACACCAACAGTGTCCTGCTCCAGCTAATAGCTTATCAGTAGCTATAATGAGTTTTACACCTAAATGGTAGGTGGACTGCATTTATATCTTTCTCCTGTGGACTCCTCACAGGGATTTTAGATTACAGCTTTTACACATCGCTTCTTTTATTAGATATAATGCATTTTTCACCCACTGATGAAAAAAGAAGAGCAATTAGGGATGCTATATCTCATTCCCATAAGGTGTGGCCTGGATGATCAAGAGACTGAAACACTGACCATTCAGTTAGTGGATGACTTGTTCTGCATTCTGAGCTACAGTGTTCCAAATAATTGCAAATATCCTCTTTATCAACTTCCACATACAATGGTTAATTACCCGATTCTTGCTTGGTGAAGAAACAATATTAGAGAAAAATATTAAAACCTTTGAGACAATGTAGGCTTTAAAGTTCGTTTTTCCTCCCATGGCAGCCATAGCAGTCCAGGGATGATAGCAGCTTAATGCAGTTATTGCATCTACATCTCCTTATAGATCACTGGTGTCCAGTGTTAGTCCTCAAGGGCTGCATGTTTAAGAGGTTTCACTGGTTCAATATGCATGAATCAAATTAATGTCTCATCACCAGTACTCTGCAGGACCTAAAATGTGCTGGGGCAGGGATACGTCTAAAACATGCAAGATACTGGTTCTTGAGGATTGGAGTTGGAGATCATCGCTGCAGATGAATGAAGGGGAGTCGCTAATGGAGAGAAGAGTAATGGGCAGAATCTGAGCAGAGAGGGAATACAGAAAGAAATCTATCAGAAATATCAAAAGAATGAACTAAGAACTTAATCTATAATGAATGAACTAAAATGGCAGCAACTAGAGAACATAAACAGGGAAGTGAAGAGAAACGGATAAGAAGGAATTGCAAAACTCAAACACCTTAGGATCATGACATGTACACGGATGACTTTGTATTATTTAATGAACATAAAAGTACTTTGAAGGATTTCATGTTGCTTTTATATGACAGAAATGAGGTGAGCACATCTGGAGTTTTGCAGTTTGAGACACTACATAAACTTAAATGCGAAGTGAGAATGAGTCAAAAAGCATACAGACACAAGGGCCATCAACTTTTAGATGTGTCTGCTTATATAATAAGATGAGACCGGTAAGGAAATAAGCTGAATTTTCTTGATTTCCTGCCTCACTAAACACATGCCTAATGAGTTTGTGTCATTTTCCCCCAACTCAACATAAGTAAAATATGCTCTATTTGGAGAAATATAGAGCTTGGAATACTTTATGTTGGAATTGACAGATCATGTACCACCTGTCTTGAGCTACCCATGCAAAGTCACCCCGTAAACGTTGTTAGTCTGTAAGATATAAATGAGGTCTGAGGTGGCAATAAATCACCACACCTTAGAGAAAAGCTCTCCCAGCTGATTTAGCTGATTAAACCATGAGCCTGGCATTGAGAAAGAATAGAAAATGCCAGTGAAAGAAGGTGGCAGACAGGCAAAATAAATGCAAATGACCCTAGAAAGGCACATATTGTCTGTCACTGTGGTCAACACTCTGGTCTCTCCTATCTGGGACTTGATAGAAGTACATTGGCTAAGTTCACAGACCTCTTCTTTCCTTCTGAGCCAAATATGCTCTTAAAAGGCTGTAACTGAAGTCTTTCAGTAAGGCTTGAAGTAGAAATTACCTGCAAATGAGTCTTTCCCGGTCTGGTGTTTGAAAAAATCAGCAAAAGATCTACTTCTAATAAAGTAGATCAGCAAGAAGTACGAAGAGATGAACAAAGTAGCATGAAGGGCAAATTGTGTTGAGAGGTTGGAACATATAGAGACACTGTGATGTGGTCAGTGATCATCTCATAATCTTGGCCCCTTTACTACTAATCACTTAACGTTACCGATATACAGTGCAGTAGAAAGTATTTGTCCCCCTTACAGATTTCTTGTGTTTATGCCTTTTTATAAGTTTTAGATCAAACAGAGGTGGACTTGCAGACTATTTCCCTACTGCATAACCCCAGTATGCTTCAGACTGAAGTCAGGAACTGGTGAGTGGAAATTCTCCTTTAGGCCTTTTTAATATAGAGCAAGTTTCCATCATTCTATACTTCTAAGTCACCCAGGGCCTAAACCAGCAAAGCAGCCCAGAACTTCACTACCAGCATCGTGCTTGAATGCTGCTGTGATCTCCCTTTCTGAAACTCTGGTTGTTTCATGTGTAAAGGCGAGTACAACACCAAGGTGAGACAACCCTTTGTGTTGTTTTTGGTCATTTTGAACTTAGAAAGTTTCAATGGATGCCATCATGGTCCAGTCTCTTTCTTATTGCTGAATCATGAACCCTGACCTTAACTGAGACAAGGGATGCCTGCAGGGCTTTAGATGTTCTTCTGGATTGTTTTGAAACCTCCTTGATGAGTCGTCAATGAACTCTTGAAGTCATTTTTGTGCCATGTGTTTCCTATTTAGATAGATAATAGCCCTCACTGTGGTTTGATGGAGTCACAATGCCTTAAAAATGGCTTTGGGATCCTTTCCAGGCTGATATGACCTTGTTTCTCAAATGTTTTTGATTTTCTTTCGATTTGAGCATGATGTGTGGCCCTTTAAGATTTTTTTTAAGACCTGTGGTATGAAATGAAATTCTTATTGAATTCAAATCCCACTGTTAACATTTCAGCATTGAAAATCAGCTCCCACACTTAGAGTTGCTGTTTGGATGATCAGTGTGCTTCTTCATTCCCACACTGGCATACGGAACACACTCAGTGCTGGTCATGCATACTCCAATGCAAATTAGTTCTCCTATCAGTGGCAGTGTGCCAGCTAATGACATGCATTTATGCAAACAAACTTAGATGAAGTTCATCTTGGTGGAACAGCAATAATCCGCCTAAACAAGCACACACAGCACTGGCCGTAATATCTTGGAAGCGCCCACACAACTAATAAATGGTACCAGTTTAGAACATTTCTCTTACATTGATAACAAGTGGTTAAAATGACATCCTGTCTCCATTAGTTAGGGCTCCATTTGAAATCACTCGGCTTTGGCACAGGTGCATTTATAGCTATGTTACCACCATAAACTCAATGTATTTTATTTGGATTTTATTTGATAGACCAGCACAAAGTAGTGGATAGCTGTAAAGTTGAAGAAAAAGGACAAATGGGCTGGAAAGGGTGGCCTGGGCCAGACTTTAGCAAGGGCTTACTAGGGGCAGAGGAACGGAGGCCCTGAAAGGCAAGTGGGAGAAAAAAAATCTAGATTAAAATATTTCAAAATTTTATTTTCTTTAATTTTATTTTTTTGGTTCTGCCCTGAAAGGCAAGTGAGAAAAAACATTTTTTCAGATGCTTATTCTTTTAATTGTTTGTTCTTGTAATACGTGGCTCTGCTACTAGAGGTAGCAGAGCCACCAACCTTCACTAACGGGTGTATTGTTCAAATGGATGGTCAAAGGATTTTTGTAAAGTAAAATAAAATACACCAGAAGCACATAAACAGTGTATTTGTTGGCCATGCTGTGTTGTTATACCAAGATTGTATATTCATGTGAGATATAGAATTAACTACAGCATTTCTTGGGACCAAGACTGTATCTTGCAAATGGCATTAAAACTTGCTGTCAGTACATGCTTATCATAACCTATCACAATAAAAATTTCAACCCTTCATTGATTTATATATATATATTTATTTGTTTATGCATTTATATTTTGGTGACAACAGCTCAATAAAAACTAATTTTGAAAAATAAACTGTTTTTTTTTTAATCTCAGTCAACAGAGTGGGAAGAAACCTTGGTTTATATTTTCAAAGTCTAATTTTTCTTGTCTCTAACCTGGGAAGGCAAGTGGAAAAAAAACTTTCTGTCGTCTTATTTTTCTAAGTTTGTTTTTTCTTCTCTCAAGCATGGAAAGGCAAGTGGAAAAAGCATATTTTTGCTCTCTTATATTTCTGTGTATTTTTGTAATACCACTTCTTTTGTAATACCACCTCTGTCAACCAAAAAAAAAGCCAGCCAGCTAGGTGCAGGTGAGTGCACCATATATGGTTAATTCAGTGCCAGCATTATTGTGCTATGGGCCTGGCATGGTTACTATAACAGGTTGGGTCCTTTCTTTTTATAGGTGAAGACATGTCTAGAATTTGTGGCTTGTTTATAGGAAAATGTATACAAAATTCAAAAGCAAAGCTAGTTTTTGTAATTAACAAGGTCTAAAAACCTTGCGGAGGATGTTAGTGTAACCATCAATTTATTTTATGTTTGTCTGCATAAAGGAAACTTCTATGTGTAGGGCACGGTCTCTACCCCAGGGGCCCACATCCTCCCAAATCTGACCCTGATTGTAATATGCATTGGTATTCATCCCATCTAAGTCAATACTTTGAATCACAACCTTTTGCTCCAACTACTGTTACAGATCTTTCAGTCTGTGTCTCTACATACCTAGAGTCTGACATATTTGCCTGTTTTATTTTAAAACACAAGTCATGTCAGTGAACATCAATTTTCATTAATTGTCACCAGTTCTAAATTGGTTCAAAATCTTGACTTTGACTGGGCAATTTTAACATAAAAATGCTTTGATCCCAAGTAACCTATTGCATGTATGTATATGGCCATTGTCCTGCTAGAAGGTGAACCTCCCCTAACCCTTTCTACCAGGATTGCATCTTTAGCACCATCTAAATTCCGAACACCTTGACGCTTATTGACCCGTCTAGAGAAAAGCAACCACTCAGTATGATGCTCCTAAAACCATGTTTCACAGTTAGGATGGTGTGTTTAGGTGATGGGAGGTATTCGTTTTTTCCACACAGTGTTTGCATGTAGACTAAAAAAGTTCAATTTTGGTCTTATTTGAGCAGAGCACCTTCTTCCAGCTTTTTGCTGGTTGGCCTTTTTCTAGCAATGACTTTCTTCTTGTTTATCTTCAGTAAAGGCCAGATTTGTGGAGTGCGCAATTAATAGTTGTGCTATTAACAGATTCTCCCTCCTGGGCTGTGGATTTCTGCATCTCCTTCAGAGTTAGCATGGGCGTCTGGGTTGCCCCTCTGATTAATGCCATTGTTGCTTTTCAGGATAGACGAACCACCATATCTTGGTGAACTTTACTAAACCAGTGACCTCTGAATAAGCATTTAGATGAAGTAGACTGGGTGACTCTCTGATCAAAATTGATCTCTGGTGGCATTTGTATCTGGATCGCGCTGTACAAACCTCCAGTCCGAATTTTGATGCAGATCAGGATAGATGCAGGAGAAGCTGTAACTGTCAAGGAGGCAGCCAGCAGACTGCGCTGACTGAGTGAGAATGAAAGGAATATGGTGCTTGGAGTCTGATCCTGGTCTGCATGTTTTAGAGTTGTCCTGCATGATACAGGTACACCACTGCTAATGTTCATTTACAACTAAAAGTATATGCACCTGCAAGAAAGAGACTGCTGGCGTTTTGCTTTCCACTGTCTCCATGGCAAGGTCTCTGAATCCTTCTGATCATAGACTGCTAATGGTGTTTGAAGCTAACATTCTTCCATATAGACAACATAGCTGTGTTTCTGCTGTAATATTCCCTGTCGTGGATCTAGTGGAAGGGTTGGGTACTACAGTCATCCATCAGCCAATATAGCAGTTGGTTACCATGGACCCTCTGGTCACAGGTTGAAGGGCCGACACTGCTGAACAAGAAATCAGTCAGATTTCGTTGGTTTCAGGAGAGGTGAAGCTAATGCTTAATCAGTATAGTCCAGACCTGAGAAACACATTGTTTTATTATATGTTTTAATAATATATAAATGATAAATATTAACATGTTGAATAATTCTGAAGCTAAACGGAAGACAACTCTTGAGGGTTGGTTGGGGTGTCATATTTGGCGAACAGAACACAAAGTGTCAACTCAAGACATGTTTTACAGTTCTTGTTTTACAGAAAGCCCAATTAATTCTTAGAGGAGTTGAGCACCAAAGTATTGTACCAAATAAAAGTGATGCTATATGAAAAGTCTTAAACTGTCAAACATACACCGTGAGCAGTAGGTGAGGACTTGGACATGGTTACAGACAAACTAGCAGGTTGATCTGAACTTACATGTAAGGTACTCTCACTCTCTGGATTGTCATTTAAATAACACCCCCCCCTTGACATGCCAGCACACATTTAAAATTCATAAACTTTCTTTTACGCCTGAGGGAGAAGCAACAGACTGGTCAATAATACATCAGTCAGGAAAAAGCAGCTTCTTCTCCTAACTGTGTGTGTTTGTGTCTCGGAGTTCCTTCCTACTCAGTTTCCCCTGAACAAATGAAGGGATGGACAGTTGCACTGAGATAAAGATAGTCTATAATTTTGTTTTTTTCATATCTCTATATCTGTTGCTCATAAATGTAAAACAATGTTAACCAGAAACAGGAAGAAGTAGATATCATCATTTTAAACTAGCCACAGGATGATTAAGATTCAATTATCCTTACAATCATGCAAGCAAAGGTCACTGTGAGCTTGTGGCCACTGCAGTGTATGATATAGAAGCAAAAAAATTGGCTTTAATCCCACGTCTTGCTGTTTAAATTCTGAATGCCATCCTGCTGACTGACAACACCTTGATATTTTTACTGCTAAATAAGTTTGTTGATAAGTTTCCTTAAATTTATTCTTTTATTTCTTCTTCATTTTAAGGGACTTGTCTGGAACAACCAACATTTTACATTACATTTATGCAGAAATCTAGAAAATTCCAGAAAATGAGCTTTCAAGCACCAGTGTGTGCAGTAAAAGCATATTTTTCTGTTAGTGATCAAACCAACTAGTACTAGGTGTAAATATGTTGGAGATGGGAGCTGAGTGAGATAAAACAGGACCACTTATGTACATAATTAATTAAAGCAGCATTAATTGAAAGTAATAGACTAATATACACATAGACACACAATAGATTTGACTCATGCAGTACAAAGTTCAGCATAGTAGTCTCCAATGCTGGTAGAGCACTTGTGAGTGGTCTTGTACAGTGCAGGGATCCTGGTTGCTGAAATGAGGAGGGGGGGTACAGTGATTGAAGTGGGTGCCTGTCTGGTGTCTTTGTAGTTCTGACCCTCTCTCAACAAGAGAGAATCAGACGGTGATTCCATCAGACCCTTTCGGACCTCCATGATCGCACTCTCTGATTGGTGTACTATAATGGTGTTCAAAAGGGTTTCCCAGGTGTCTTGCAGTTTGATTGGCAGACAGGCAAGTTCAACGTATGCGGAGGGTATTTTGGAGAATGTGGTACTGGTCACATGTTGCTATGGTCTATGAGTTGCCAGGTGTTGCGGGCTCACCTGTTGGCTGCTCTGGACATCCGTGTGGCCAGTTCAGCTGCAAGTATTAATATCCTTTTTTTCTTGTTTGGTTGTTGTTTGTCGTTGTTGTTTCCCTGGTTTCCCCCTCTACCTTTTCCTTTTACATTTCGGTCTCTATAATTGTAATGGCCTGTCTAATTTACTGAAATAGATCTAGTCTGTTATGTCATCACTTTGCTAAAGTGAACTCTGCAATACTGCTGAAGAAAAGCACCCCCACAGCATGATCCTGCCACCACCATGTTTCACCCTGAAGATAGTGTGTTTCTTTTTGTCTTATTTTGACAATGGCTTTCTTCTTTACACTCTTCCAAAAAGGCCAGAATTAATAGTTGCTTTTCTATTTAAATTTAAATTTTCGATTTAAATTTGTCTACAACTGTTGCATTTATTTTTTTTTTTTCAGGTCTTGGACTAGTTCACTAGTTTGGTTCTACTTTTCTTCCATTTTCCACTCAGAGCTTCTCACATTTTACTTTGCTTCAGCCCCCAAATTGGATAAGTAATGAAAATGTAGGTTAGAGCGATTGCAAGGTGTGTGTTATTGTTGTTAGAAATATCCAAAGTTAGAAAAATATAAATTGCTATAAGTTAAATAGGTTTTTATTAATATAAGCTACCTTTACTGTGCTGCAATTAGGAGGGGAAAGGATGTAAATACCTTACTAAGGCACAGTTTACCATTAATCTTGGAATTACTCTGTTTTGGATTTTGTGATTCCTCTTATAAAAAGAACGAAGGGAAATGTCATGTGTAATGAGACAACATAAACAGATTCCTGTATGGCTTGTCTAAATGTCACTGTTGTGCTATGGCTTCAACTATGAGACTTTATTGAGTATTATAATGTGTGCACACATTCTAAAGACCTCTCATCTGCAAATTAATCATACCTCACGCTGCGTGGCATGTTGTGTGACTGTATTGTTATTTTCTTTGCATTTAATTACTATGAAAAATTTGAATAAGTCTCATTAAGGAAGCCATGCTGGCAATCCAATGGAAGCAATGACTAGAAATGGTTTTAATTGAGCTGCTTATGAACACTTTAAAACATGCAAACACAAGCACACGCTGGCAAAAGCAGCTTTCTGTTCTCTTGTGTTCCTAACAGAGCGCCAGCTCCCTGTGGGCCACCCAACAGAGTGACCATGTAAAACAGGCTTCGCGTGACATTTCCAACATGACATTGGTCAGGAGACCATCTGTGAAGGCCAACTGGCCTGCATCAGCAACAAAAATGACCAGTGAAAGCAACTACACACTGTAACAGCTCTATGTAACCCCACAAGCAACACTTAA
Organism: Crenichthys baileyi; assembly: GCA_036173005.1. Taxonomy (NCBI): domain Eukaryota; kingdom Metazoa; phylum Chordata; class Actinopteri; order Cyprinodontiformes; family Goodeidae; genus Crenichthys; species Crenichthys baileyi. The sequence goes on along the minus strand of JAHHUM010000297.1, from coordinate 941,304 downwards.
AAAGCTTCCCCTAACCCAAAGGAAAATCTTCTACTTAGTCGTGGGCAAAACAAACTACACACCCTTAAATTCTGAGTAAATTCCAGTGTTTTATGCATTTTCAGTGTAACTAGTTTTTTTTTTTTTTATTATTAAAAAATATTTTCTGCCATGACCTGTAAGATAATTGCCAGTAGTGGTTGGAGCTCACATTTGAAAAATGAAAAATGCTGTTTTTTTCACACGATAAACCACATGGGACCACAACTCACCCTGACATCATTCATCTTGCAAATATTCCCTGGTGAATAGTTGAAATAACAGGTAATTGATTCATATGATTAAAGATTTTGTCAGCCAATGTGCATAAAAAGAGGCAGGATTTTATAAAAGAGGAACATCGCCGTGTTTAATCATTTTAGGACTAAAATTATACATATGTACCTGTAATAAATATTTATTTTTACTTCTGTAGAATTATTAAAATGCCAAATGAGCCTTCAGTAGTGCTCTAACGTTTTCTTGGTAGATGGCTGCAGTGACCTTGGACTTGATAAAACCTAGTACACCATCACCGGTAAATGGCATAACACCCCAATCATCTCTGGCTGTGGTAACGTTTGTGCCTCTCCACTCTTCCTCCAGACTCTGGGACCCCAATATTCAAATAAAATGCAAATGTACTTTCATTTGAAAATAGGACTCAGACCACTGAGCAACAGTCCAGACTTTTTTTTTTCTTTTTAGCCCAGGTTCCGATGTTGTCTCTTGTTCAGGAGTGGCTTAACACAAGGAATTTGACAGATGTAGTCCATGTCCTAGATACACCTGTGCGGTGGCTGTCAAAGCACTGACCCCATCTACAGTTCATGCTTGTAAATCTCCCTTAAAAGTCTTGAATGGGCTTTGCCTTCCAACTCTTTCGGGCTATGGTTTGCTAGCACACTTTGTCCCTCTTCTCAACTTTCCATAATATGCTTGTTCAGCCAGCTTCTTTACAATAAGATTTTGTGACAGTTTGTATTAATGACCATTTGCTTCCTAATAATCATGTAGGCCTTAAAAGTTCTGTATGACAAATCCACTTTATTGCTCTCAAACCTTTAGTGTTGATGAAATGAAAATATTTAACCTAGGAAACTTTTCCCAGTACAGTTGCCTTGCAGCAAGAAGGTCCTGGGTTCGATTCCCGGCTGGGGGTCTTTCTGTATGGAGTTTGCATGTTCTTCCCGTGTGCATGCGTGGGTTCTCACCGGGGACTCCGGCTTCCTCACACAGTCCAAAGACATGCCTGTTAGGTTAATTGGTCACTCTAAATTGCCCTTAGGTGTATGAATGAGTGTGTGCATGGTTGTTTGTGTGTTGCCCTGCGATGGACTGGCGACCTGTCCAGGGTGTACCCTGCCTCTCGCCAATAGACTGCTAGAGATAGGCACCAGCTCCCCCACGACCCACTATGGAATAAGCGGTAGAAAATGACTGACTGACTGACTTTTCACAGTCAGATTTGGTTGTTTTTTGTTACATTTTCTGAGTGGAAACTGGAAAATCCAAAGCTTTGAAATGCTGCTGATCTGATGTGAAATTTAGAAAATACTGTGGACTTCACCATAAGAAGTTACTGCTTCAGTGGAGGTGGCTTTGGCAAATAATAATGATGCCTCCTGGGAGTTTCTCCTTACTCGGCTTGGAGAGCTGCATGTAGGGGCTCTTGAGAGATGGACCATCGAGGACTGCCGACGGGAACTATCTGTAGCTTCCACAACCCTGTAATGGATTCACTGTGTAAAAATTCAGTCCATTTTTGGACTGAATTTTGGACTAAAACTAAGATGGAATTTCATTTTGTGTTAATAAAGGACAACTTAAGACTGTAGATGATGCTGCATGTGTATGTGGAGTTCAGAATCAGAACATCCAGTCTTATCCATTTGGGCTGAATGATTTGTTTTCCAACCTTAACGTGATGCAGCTCAGTGTTTATATTCATCCATTTGAAAAATAGGCCACTTCCCAAGAGAATCTCAGTCTCTTTGTGTCTCACACACATGCTCCCTGTTTCTGGTCTCTCTCAGTCTTTGTCTCTTGCCTCTACACCTTTTCTCTTGGCTGTCCATTTGTTCCTGCTTTCCCACCCATATTCATCCTTTGTATTTTCTTCATCCATTTATTCTTCCTCTCACCATTCAGTCTTTTTCTCACTTCCAGTTCTCTCTGTTAATGACTCCTGTTCTCTGTCTTACTCAGTGCCTTGTTTGCTCACTCAGTGTCTTCATCTCACTGCTGCATAAAATTGATCATTAATTTTCCTACACAAATAAGTTGTACAACTTGATTTGGAAACCTTTTCCTGCCTATACAGTGTTATGAAACATTATTTGCCCTCTTCTTTTAGCTTTTTTGGCACACAAAAAAATGTTAAAATAAGGCAAAGAACTCTTCTTTACAGAACAATTTTAGATTGAGGCACATTCGAAGGTTTTCAAGCATAGGTGGCTTGGTCATTCCAAAGCATCTCAATCAGATTTAAGCTTCGACTTTGACTAGGTCCCTCCAAAACCAGAGGTGGATTTGCTGGTGTGCCTTGGAATATTGTTCTGCTGCATAACCCAAATGTGCTGAACTTAAACACTTAAAATAATAAACAGCTAGCAGGATATTCTCCATCAAAATTTTCTGAAGATGAGCCAAATTTATCGTTCCATCAATTGCAGCAAGTCGTCCAGGTACTGAAACAGCAGAGCAACCCTGGGACCCTTACTCTATCATGCTGTTTGTTTTCTAAAATGCTGCGTTTGTCAGGATCTGTCAGTGTTAGGTTTTCAGTTTTAGTTCTTTGTTGGTTTCTCTGCACTTCCCTGTCTGTGTCCTTTAGTCACTGTTTTGTCAGCTTTCATTGTAGTTTAGATTTAAGACTTATTCTTGTGTCTAGACTACTTTCTTGGATTCCTGTGTTATTTTGAGTTTGTATCTGCTTAGAGACCTGGTTCCTCCCTGTTTATGTTCTCTGGTTCATTCCATTGTTTACTTATTTCCTCTTCTGTTAGATTCCCTGATCATTTTGTGTTGACTGGCCACCCTCCTTCAGTTGTTTGCATTTCTCTCCACCAGCTGATCCAGATTTCTCCCCTGATTAGCTCCCCTTGTTCCTTGGTTAATAATCAACTTCCCTCAGTATTTAAAGTCTATGGTTTCTTAGTGAAGTTCTTATTAAATATATTGTTCGACTCACTATGCAACCTCTTGTCCTCTTGGTCCTACCAAACCTCATCAATCCTTGACAGTGTTAGACAGATGCAACAAGATTTTCCAAAATGGGCAACCTATGTGTTGTTGGTCTACACAATATATTCCATAAAGTCTGGAGGATTTTTTAAATGTTTTGGCAAATGTGAAACAGGTGTTTTTATTCATTTTCACCTTGGACATCTTTGTATGCAGTTTTTGCCCTTTCTCTTTCTTTTTGTTGAATAATGAACAGTGATCTCTTTGTGACTTCCCAGATGAGTCGATGTGCTCTTGGGATAATTGTGATAGGTGAGTGAGAAGGTTCACCACTCTTTCTTGTTTTCCCCATTTGTGGATCATGGTTCTTACTTGTGGTTCTCTCTAGTCCCGCAGCCTTAAAAATGGCATTTTAACTCTTTTTGGGGTTATAGATGTAAGGGACATTGGTCATGCCTGCTTCATGCTGTCCGACAGGTTTTGCTTGAATGATGTACTGATTTTACAGATCTGGTATTAACCTTGAGTGTTGTTGGTGAAATGTTACTCCATGTGCTGTTTGTTGTTGTTTTGCTACGTTGACAAATATTTAAAAGGTTGCTAAATTTTGCATTAATTTTAAAGAAAATATTTCTGTCTATATTCTTCTTGCCATCTTGCACTTTACAGAATAACTATAGGCAACTGTGGTTCAGTGGAAAGAGTGGTTGTCTTGCAATACGAAAGTTATGGGTTTGATTTTAGCTCCCTGCTGTCACATGTAGTTGTGCCCCTGGGCAAGGCAATCAAGTTGCCTATGTATCGGTGTATGAATGTGAGTGTGTCTGTGAGTGCGAATGGGTGAATGTGGTTCTGGTGTTAAGCCCTTGGAGTGGTCGATATGACTGGAAAAGTGCTATATAAACTTAGTCCACTATTCCATTTATAGCAGGGTTATTGGTACAGAGCAGGAGAGTCAAACTCTAGTCCTCGTGGGACGTTGTACTGCAGCTTTTAGATGTGTCTCTCCTTCAAAACACCTGGATCAAAGAATTAGGTCTTTAGCAGGGCTGCATGCTGAGGAGTTAATTCTGCCGTCGGATTGTGGGATCAGGGACCAAGACACCAGCCATTGAGAACTGGAGTTTAACAATGCTGGTATAGAGGATCTCTCTGCTCTGGCTACTTAATAGATCACTTGTATCTTGCCAGCTGCTTTTGCAAACTAGCATTAGTGTTGGGTTGTGATCCTTAAGTTCCCACATCATCAGTGTTATTATTTTTTTCAACCAAAAAATTCTAAGACAGACAAAATAGTTACTATCAAACTGAAGAAAAAGTGTAACAGACTTATTACAGGCTGGTGACTGTTAGTGTGCAGCAACATGTGTGTGTGTCCCACACACACATGTTGCTGCACACTAACAGTCACTGGTACTTCATATTCCAATTAGCCAGAGAACTCTCTGGTCACTCCAGCACTTTCTCATCTACTGTTATTGTTCTCTGCCATCTTATTGAAAGAACTTTAAAACACAGAAACAGTAGGATGGAAAATTAGAAAAATGGACTTCTGCTCTGGATAAAATTCATAGATAGTGTTTACACATTTTGTGTGTATCTCTATCAGTTTTTCTATGTCATTTAATGTTCATGAAGAAGATTAGATTGTGTAAAATTATCATTGACCACCTCTATCTATCTACTGTTATTGTTTTTGGTCTAAAAACCCTGACTTGGATGTCTGTGGTTCAGATCTCCTCCATATCTGTCCCTGGTCCAGGGGGACAGGTCTGTGGCTCCTCACACTCGCTATTGCATATTTTTATGGCGAAACCTTGTATACACAAGCGCGCTCACACTCAGACCCACAGGTGTTTAGATTCAGGTGTTAATAGATACACACATGTTCTATATTGAGCTGCATTTACCACTTAATACATCTTAATCATCTGCATTAAAAAGTACTCTGCACTACTGTAGGCGACTGTGGCTCAGTAGGAAGAGTAGTCGTCTTGCATTCAGAAAGGTTGTGGGTTCGATTCCAGCTTCCTCCTGCCATATGTCGATGTGCCCCTGGGCAAGGCACTTCTCTTCACTGTATTAATTTTTGTTGCTTTTTTTTGTATGCTGTATTTCTAATCCATACCACTAAATAAAAAAACAAAAATAAGTAAATAAATAAAAACACTACCCTATGGGCTATCATCATGTCTTTCCTTTTGTATGTGAGTGTTTTCCTGGTTCTACTCTTCACTTCTTCCAACAGAAAAAAATCTTACTGGACTCATATTTCTTTTATTAAACTGACCAGGCCATGCATTCTTACTAGAAAACCTCCTATATGTAAGAGATTGGTTGGGTGTGTGTGCAAATCTTTGTGTGCTCAGTGTACAAAATAAAGCAATGACAGTTGTTTTTATTCACAAGAAAAAGTAATGACTAAGTGATACACTAAAACAGCAGACCTCTTGTGTACTAAACTTTTTTGCAGAATATCAATAGCAGAATATCACAAGGAGAAATTACATTTAATTTGAAAAAAATGAAAACTCAATTCTAATCGGTACTGATCAAGGAATACTTTCTATGTTAACGAAAAAGTAAAAAGTTGCCTTTTGCAATAATAAATTTTGGTTTTTGTTACATAAACTCACTCACAAAAGCTGTTTAGCAGAAGGGTTCAACATTAGTGGGAGACATTTTGCCCCTTTCCAAAGTCAAAGATTTGTAGTTTTGGTGTTTTGCTTATTTTTAATACAAATGACCCAGAGTAGTTTGTAAGGTGGCATGTCAATCAAAGGCTGTTTTTGGAAGGAGACCCAGAACTCACTGTAGGCATTATACAGGGGTTGGACAATGAAACTGAAACACCTGTCATTTTAGTGTGGGAGGTTTCATGGCTAAATTGGACCAGCCTGGTAGCCAGTCTTCATTGATTGCACATTGCACCAGTTAAAGAGCAGAGTGTGAAGGTTTTAATTAGCAGGGTAAGAGCACAGTTTTTCTCAAAAATTGAAAGGGACCCCAAAATTTGGGGGGACATACCAGAGTTCAAAAAAGGGCAAATTTTGGTGCAACCGGTTTTTTTTCTTTTTTTGGGGGTTTGGGGATCTGTGACCAAGGGCAGCAAGTCTTTGTGATGTATCAAAAAGCCACGGTATCCAGGGTACTGTCAGCATACCCCAAGAAGGAGAACCACATCCAACAGGATTAACTGTGGACGCAAGAGGGGAAGCTGTCTAAAAGGGAATGTTCGGGTGCTAACCCGGATTGTATCCCAAAAAACATAAAACCACGGCTGCCCAAATCACGGCAGAATTAAATTTGCACCTGAACTCTCCTGGTTTCCACCAGAACTGTCCGTCGGGAGCTCCACAGAGTCAATATACACAGGGGCCAGGCTGCAATAGCCAAAACCCTTTTGGGACTCGTGCCAATGCCAAAAGGGCGGTTTTCAATGGTGCAAGGAGCGCAAATCTTGGGCTGTGGACAATGTGGAAACATGTATTGTTTCTCTTGATGAGGGCCACCTTTACTGTTTTCCCCCCAAAAATCCGGGAAAAGTTACGGTGTGGAGAAGCCCCAAAAAAAGGGGTACCAAACCCAGACTGTTTGCATGCCCAGAGTGAAGCATGGGGGTGGATCAGTCATGGTTTTGGGGTGCCATATCATGGCATTCCCCTTTGGGCCCAATACTTGTGCTAGATGGGGGGGTCACTGCCAAGGACTACCGAACCCATTCTTGAGGACCATGTGCATCCATGGTTTTAAACATTGTTTTTTTCCTGAAGGCGGTGCCGTGCATCAGGATGACAATGCACCAATACACACAGCAAGAATGGTGAAAGATTGGTTTGATCAACATGAAAGTGAAGTTGAACATCTCCCATGGCCTGCACAGTCACCAGATCTAAATATTATTAAGCCACTTTGGGGTGTTTTGGAGGAGCGAGTCAGGAAACGTTTTCCACCACCAGTATCACGTAGTGACCTGGCCACTATCCTGCAAGAAGAATGGCTTAAAATCCCTCTGACCACTATGCAGGACTTGTATATGTCATTCCCAAGATGAATTGATGCTGTATTGGTCGCAAAAGGAGGCCCTACACCATACTAATAAATTATTGTGGTCTAAAACCAGGTGTTTCAGTTTCATTGTCCAACCCCTGTATATCCCATCTGGGATTCCCCAGAATGAGGTGGAGGATGTTTTCCGGGAAGAGGAGGTCTGGGTTACCCCTGCGACCTGATCTCGGATAGGTGGAAGACACTGGATGTGTAAGTGTGTTTTGTTTTGGGTAATTCGGACACTCAACAAAAAAGGTAGAAAATAGGTCCCTGTTCACTTAATTACATCTTTTTTCCCATGCTCATCCTTTCATGTAATTTTATATAATGATACCATTAGATTGATTTGTGTTAAAAGCTCAAAATAAGGCAAAAACGAATGAATGAAACACAATGGCTATCACACAGAGAGACTACCTTAGGCTGCCGTTTTATCCACGTCCTTCCTGCTGGTTCTCCTGTCATTCAGGGGCAAGTGTTGACATCTAGTACTGTAGGTATTTCAGGCTAATAGGTGTCACAGGCTGTCAAACTGTCCAAAACCTTGAAGGCTTGTGTCACATAAAACTAAAAAAGATCATGAAATGGGATAAATCTGACTTTTTCTGTATTGTCATGCATAACCCAGAAGATATTTTATTTTACCGTCTGCTTTACCAAATAAACCAAAACTACCAAGCCTCCGCCATATTAAAGTCAGTTTATACTTAAATATGGTGAAAAGATAAAACAAGACCTTGGATTTACAACAGAAATAAGGTAGCCTGTCCTGACACTATGAATTCCCAATATACATGCATTATTCAAGGTGACAGGACTTGAAAATCTGCTGCATTTCCTCACATTTAGAGTTTTAGATATTTTTTTAATATGCCAACACACATGGCGCAATTGGACAGTGTGACAGCAGCTTTAATTTTGTGAAAACTGTAGGTTTTTCTCAGTTTCGACTTTAGATTGAGCTCTTAAAATAAAGTTTTATCTGGCACTTTTTTCCCTACTTGATGCTCCAACCTAGAAAAATGTAAGCACCGTCATAAGGCGTGTTTTTCATCAAAGCAGAACTAAAAGAGGACGCAGAGCATAACCTCCCCGTTTAACCGGAGCAAAGAAGGCGTGGAGATATGGTAGCCAGTTACATTAATAAGAAAATAAGGAGAAAACTGTTTTAGCTTGGCAAAATCAGAGGTGCATTTCTTAGGAGCAGTTCACGGCGTTGTGGTAGGGAAAGTGGTCATAAGGTTTCTGAGGGCATAAATTGGAACATTGCTTGTATGTATATGTGTGTGTGTGTTTGTGCGGTAATCAGGAAGATGCTGGGGTAGAGATGGCTCACAGCAGACTGTAAAGGACTGCTGCGCCCAGAAATAGAGCTTTTACTCCTGCTGCTGCTCCAAAACCTACTCCATTCTTGTGTGTGCAGCTCTGACAAATGCATGTGCAAGTAAATAAAAGCCAGTAGATAACTAATAAATTCTGCCCTAACTTCTCTTTCATTGCACCATAAATGACTCTAGATAACTCTGACGTTTGCTTTTGTTTCATCTGGCTGAATCCCATGGCAGAAAATGTAGAATGCTATTATGCAAATCTGTCAATTAAATGTTCTGTTTTGGAAAGGAATGAGAGAGGCACAAAACAGGAGCAATGTAAAGAGGACGAAAGAGCAAGAGGGAGGCTTTTGAAGAGATGAAAAGCAGAATGATGAGGTACCTGTAGAGACACAGAGAAGCAGACAATCCAAGAGACATTTTAGTTCGTCTTTTTCTATAATGAGTATTTCCCTCTTGTGGTGCAGTCTCCGTCGCTTTTTGAGTCCCTATCCATTATATTCCCATCTTTTCTTATACAGATTGTATATGTGCATGAAAATGTCTCATTTTTCCCCATGGTGAAGATTACAATACCACGCTACCTCATGTGGACCCTCTGCAGATTACAGCTTGCTTAGCTGGCTCTGATTACTTATTCGTTGTAGAGCGCTGAGCTGACATTTGGGATTACTCACTAAGATTGACAGATCACCATACATATATGTATTTATACACTAACTGTCAAAAGTTTTAGAACCCCTTTCTCATTTAATGGTTTTCTTTATGTTTATGACTATTTACATTGTACATATGGAATTATGTAGCAACAAAAAATTGTAAAAGAACTTTAAATATATTTTATATTTTAGATTCCTTAAAGTAGCTGCCCTGGCTGTGATGACTGAAATATTAGCCTTTGGCCATCTGTCAATGAACCTCTGGGAAGGCCTGTGAAAACTCTTTGGAAAACCATTTCAGGTGACCAAATCATGAAGCTCATGGAGAGAATGCTAAGAGAGCAAAGCTGTCATCCAAGCAACAGGTGGCTATTTTTGAAGTCTCTAAAATCTAAAAATGTTATTTTTTGTTTCTTTGTTGTCTTTGGTGAGAATCTACAATGTAAATGGTTTTGAAATGTATGTATATGTATATAATGGAAGTAAAATAGTCTCATGAGAATCAGACATTTTTTAGACATTGAATTTATAACACTGAATTTTTATCTTGTGCAATTATGTATGAGAATTTTTTTTTTTATATATGTGATCACGTGACACACCATTGCCTTGGGCAGAGGCGAGTATCTTAACAGACTGCTGGATAGTAGCCTAATGAAGATCAGTGATGAGATTTTTATGCCAAAAATATATTATTACAAAACGCCAGGTAATTAACACCCATTTGAATCTCATCACTGATCTCGACTCGATCGAGTGCCGATTGCTTTGGCTTGAGTCACCAGAAGGTCAACACATTTGCAGGTGAATTTTTGCAGGCTAATTTTTTCAGGCGAATTTCTGCAGGTGAATTTTTGCAGGCAGATTTCTGCAGGTGAATTTTTACAGGCAAATTTCTGCAGGTGAATTTTTGCTGGCAAATTTTAAGTACAAACAAAAATTCACATACATAATTGCACAGGATAAAAATTCAGTGTTATAAATTCAATGTCTGAAATGTCTGATTCTAATGAGACTATTTTACTTCCATATACAGGGGTTGGACAATGAAACTGAAACACCTGTCATTTTAGTGTGGGAGGTTTCATGGCTAAATTGGACCAGCCTGGTATCCAGTCTTCATTGATTGCACATTGCACCAGTAAGAGCAGAGTGTGAAGGTTCAATTAGCAGGGTAAGAGCACAGTTTTGCTCAAAATATTGAAATGCACACAACATTATGGGTGACATACCAGAGTTCAAAAGAGGACAAATTGTTGGTGCACGTCTTGCTGGCGCATCTGTGACCAAGACAGCAAGTCTTTGTGGTGTATCAAGAGCCACGGTATCCAGGGTAATGTCAGCAAACCACCAAGAAGGACGAACCACATCCAACAGGATTAACTGCGGACGCAAGAGGAAGCTGTCTGAAAGGGATGTTCGGGTGCTAAACCGGATTGTATCCAAAAAACATAAAACCACGGCTGCCCAAATCACGGCAGAATTAAATGTGCACCTCAACTCTCCTGTTTCCACCAGAACTGTCCGTCGGGAGCTCCACAGGGTCAATATACACGGCCGGGCTGCAATAGCCAACCCTTTGGTCACTCTTGCCAATGCCAAACGTCGGTTTCAATGGTGCAAGGAGCGCAAATCTTGGGCTGTGGACAATGTGAAACATGTATTGTTCTCTGATGAGTCCACTTTTACTGTTTTCCCCACATCCGGGAGAGTTACGGTGTGGAGAAGCCCCAAAGAAGCGTAGCACCCAGACCGTTGCATGCCCAGAGTGAAGCATGGGGGTGGATCAGTCATGGTTTGGGCTGCCATATCATGGCATTCCCTTGGCCCAATACTTGTGCTAGATGGGCGCATCACTGCCAAGGACTACCGAACCATTCTTGAGGACCGTGTGCATCTAATGGTTCAAACATTGTATCCTGAAGGCGGTGCCGTGTATCAGGATGACAATGCACCAATACACACAGCAAGACTGGTGAAAGATTGGTTTGATGAACATGAAAGTGAAGTTGAACATCTCCTATGGCCTGCACAGTCACCAGATCTAAATATTATTGAGTCACTTTGGGGTGTTTTGGAGGAGCGAGTCAGGAAACGTTTTCCTCCCCCAGTATCACATAGTGACCTGGCCACTATCCTGCAAGAAGAATGGCTTAAAATCCCTCTGACCACTGTGCAGGACTTGTATATGTCATTCCCAAGACGAATTGACGCTGTATTGGGCGCAAAAGGAGGCCCTACACCATACTAATTAATTATTGTGGTCTAAAACCAGGTGTTTCGGTTTCATTGTCCAACCCGGGTATATAGATATATATCTATATCAGTGGCGATTGCTCTAAGACTGCAAGGGAAGCTCAGCTTCCCCAAAAATGTCAAAAAATAAGTGATCAAATATATACTGTTGTGTGTATATGTCATTGACTAAATATGCGCTACAACGCGCTCAACTTTCGTTCAGAATCAGCTTCTTATCACTGGTAACGACGCGGCTTTCCTCTCACTGATTCCCGCAGCTTGACAGTGCCTTAAACAGTGAGTTCAATAGCGAAGCAAAAATGCTGGGCTTTGTCCCGCCCATCGGACGCTCTGCGTCTCTGGGGGTCTATGGGGCAGTGGGCTGGCCTCGGCTGGCCCGGATGCTCAGCTTCTGCATGATGATTGGATGATCTGTCTGAGGCTGAATGCCTTTTTGATTGACAGTGAAATGAGCGAATCAGCGATCTTGAAATTGAGCTACCCCTCCTTGAAAGACCAGCATCCGCCACTGATCTATATACATACACTGCATATACACACACTGCAACACTGCAAAATATATATATATATATATTATATATATATATTATATAATATATTTTATATATATTAATATATATATATAGCACTGTATATATGCAGTGCTACAATGCCAATAATGCAACAGTGTCCCAAGAGCTGACTTTTAGCATTCCTCACTCAGAAGCAAACTTCTGCATCAAGGACATGGCGTTGCTAGTATGAATTAGCCACTAAACATAGCAGGAGGCCAGAAAAAGATTATTAAATGCAAAATCAGCTAGTTTCCAGCTTTAAGCTCAAGCTAAAACAATGTCACATGCCAGTAAATTGTTGAGTCCTGACTTTTTCCAAGTATACATGTGATTTTTTTTCCCTTTATCTCAGTCTCCAGGTATCAGAACTGAAGCAATAAACAGGCCCATTTGCAGATGTTGGAGCTGTTGACCTGAGCTGCTTTGAGAGGCCGGTTAATGATGATTGGAGGCAATCTACCTACACTGGGCAACATGCGGCCTGAGTCCCTGCTATAATTATGACACAGTATGAGAGAGGAAGAGCCACGGAGATTGACTGGGGGCAGACTATTTATAGCTGCATGATAACTGTCTGTAGATGAGTGGATGGCACTAAAGCAGGGTTGATTGCTGGATGAGTGGTTCACTCTTAAGAGGACAGGGTGCTGTCGCCTTAGTTACTTAGTCTCACCAGTGTAGAGGGGCTTTAACTGTTGAATTACAAGACTGCTGGCAATAAAAACTAACTTGAAGGTGCTTTCCCTTAAACACCTCCAGCTGTGGAAGAAAGTGTTCTGGCCAGATAAGACCAAAATGTAACTTTTTGGTCTGCAAGCAAAACACTATATGTTAACGTTAACTTGTAATGCATTTCCCTATTAGCACAACATCTGCATGGTGCAATATGGTGTTGGCAGCATCATGCTATGGGGATGCTTTAGATCAAAGTATAATGAGCAAAACTCTCAGTCAGCCTCTGGTTGTGCAAAGCTGGATAGAAACATATCCTAAATGACCTCCACCTGGAAAAAGGTTCTACAAAGTTTTGACTCATGGGAGGCTGAAAATACATGCATATATTTTTCAGATTTTATTGGTGAACAATAAAACAAAACATGCATTATTGTCCTTCCAATTCACAGCTATGCACTACTTGGTGTTGTTCTGTCACATAAAATCCAGTACAATGCATTGTTTGTGGTTGCATCGTAACAAAATCTGGGAAATTTCAATGGATGGAAATAGTTTTGCACAGCATTTGTAAAGTTATGCATAAGAAGTTCAGCAAAAAGAGGTTGCAATATTTTTTACTGTTTCATCAGGTACTACAGTGCCACCATCCTGCAGATGTCGGGAGTGCGTGACGACAGACTGGCCATCTGGCTGGCAGGGCTCACTACTTTAACAAACTTCCTGTTTACCCTCCTGGGAGTGTGGCTTGTGGAGAGGGTGGGGCGTAGGAAGCTAACTTTGGGCAGTATTCTAGGTGAGACACAAATAGCTGCTGGTTTGTCAGGTCCAGTCAGGGGAACATACTAATCATTATTTAATTTTTTTCAACAGGTACATGTTTGAGTTTGAGTCTACTGGCCATAGGTTTTCTGATGTCTGCTCAGCATAGTCCTCCTGTTACTGTCCACCCACTGGACCCCGTGATGGCTAACTCAACCTGCTCCAAGTACCAGTGAGTAAACACACATATTAAGGTTGGACCTTCTTCAGGTAGAAAACGTTCTGCTTTGATTGGGAACAACAGCCATTTATCATATTCTGGTATATCCAAATGTGAGGATTTAGGCACGTACTACCAGAAAGACCTGAAACAAAAAAAGGAAGCAAATCCCTGTGTGAGATTCGAAAGCATTTCTCCCCTGTTAAATGCCAACCTGAAGAAGCAAACAAAGAAGATTTTTTACAGTTTGATGGAGTGATTCAGGTGTTTTCAAAGGATTTACATGTCATATGTTTAACATGTGCTGATATTAAAACCATTCCATGCATAATAAGTCAGTTTCTGTTACACAGTGGAACTGCAGTGCAACATTGACATTCAGCAAATTACAAACTTAAATGTTTCATTTCTTAACGTGGGTCAGACTTTTGGTGTCCTGAGATAACATTTATCCAATTATAGTATTTACTAACAAGCTAATAGCTGACCTTTTAGCTGTTTTCACACATGCGTTGCCCTTTATTTTGGTTGTGCAAAATAATTGTGAGAAGTCAGGATCTTATCTGCAGTAGATGGTGGTCAGGAATTGTGGAAAACCAATCAGGAATTTAAGCAGATCAGTAAGAAGAGAGGGGGATATTTTTACTGAATATAGTCGTGAAAAAAAAATTTGACACCCTACGACATCCTTTGTGTTTTGTTAAATATATTTGTACTTATGTCTGTTTACTATAAGTATCTAATAAGAGCTGCCTAAGGTGTTGAGAAGGAAGATTGTAGCAGCTTATTAGTCTAGCAAGGGATTTAAAGAGGTCTCAAAACAACTTAAAATCAGCCATGCTACAAGTTAAACTTTCAGGGGAGGTACGCAAGGAAAAATATAAACGCCACACTGACGTTTTCCAGAGAAAACTTGAACAAAAACGCAGACTTCTGTAATAATGTTCTTTGGACATATCAATCTAGACTGAAATATTTTGACCTGGCTACTTTACCTTCAGAGAATCCACCATGAATTTTACAGTGTGAGAGGATGCTTGAGGAAAATGTGAGACCATCTGTAAAACATTTTAAACTGAACCAGGATTGGACCCTGCAACATGAAAATGACCTAAAACACACCAGTAGATCCGCCAAGAACCATCTGAAATTGGATAACAGAAAGTTCTGGGTTGAGTGAAAACCCAGAACTTGATCTCATAGAGATGCTGTGGGTTTAGTTTAAATGGGCTGTACATGCAAGAAAGTTCCCAAATATCTCACAGCTGAGAGTAAGGAGAGGGAAAATCTTTCCTTAGACCTATGTCAGTGACTTGTAGATGGGTACAAGAAATGTCTCACCGATGTTATTGAATCAAATACGGTAAGAGGTTAGGGTGCCTTAACTTTGTTCACAGCTAGAAAACATATTTTGTTGCTATCTTTTGTTTAATGACAAAAAGAAGGTAACTTTTTGGTGTTTACCTGTAATTAAATCAAAAGATAAAAAAATAAAAATTAAAAATAAACATCAACATGCAAACATTTCATTTGAAAGAATCAAGTAATAAAGTCTTTACATGATTATACAACATCAGCATAAAAAAAATCTATCTTAACAGTTAGGGCCAAACTGGGTTTAGTAAGGTTGCATTTCACAACTTTTACAATCGTCAGTTTACTGCTTTTGGAAAAATCTTTTTTTATCTTAAAATGAAAGCAAATTGAAAGAGAGGTGAGTATTTAGGATTTTAATCATTGTCATTGACATCCCAAGGGATCAGTGGGCCCTGCAGTTGTTGCTAGGTCCACCTTGGGGTTTTATACAGCCAGTGGTTTCTTATGCCTTCTGCAGACAGAATGCACATGTATGCTTTGTTAAACCAAAGCCCAAAGCACAGTATTTTTACTGTTTGATCAAGCTACGGTGCCTTGCAAAAGTACAAACTCCTTGATATTTTTCATACTTTGTCACGTAACTACTACATGTGTTTTGTATTGTATGCAGGAAACCATAGAAAGTCCAATTTACAATTTGCCATAAGCAAAGTAAGGGATACATAAACCAAAATTGAACTGTTTTGCCTACTTGCAAAAAGATTTGTGTTGCAGAAAAGGGATTAAGCTAGATCCAAGGAAGAAAACCTTGTAGAGTCTAGGACAGATGTTCACCTTAAAGCATT
This sequence comes from Crenichthys baileyi, assembly GCA_036173005.1. Taxonomy (NCBI): domain Eukaryota; kingdom Metazoa; phylum Chordata; class Actinopteri; order Cyprinodontiformes; family Goodeidae; genus Crenichthys; species Crenichthys baileyi. The sequence goes on along the minus strand of JAHHUM010000297.1, from coordinate 925,431 downwards.
CAGGACAATGACCCTGAACCTGCAGATGACACCAATGTTAAAAACATATTTAAGTAACAGTGATATCATTTATAAATATTTAATACTAAAAAATTTTAAAGTTGTACTCCTTTATAACGCATTATTGAAAGAATTGGCCGTCCAGCATTATATTAGTACAAACCGGAGTAATAGCTACTCATCACTGTTTTATTGTTACTGCTTATGTCCCAGCTGTTCCAACTGGGATACATTTTTCTTTTCCAAAACCCTACAGTTGACTTAACTTGTCTCCACAAGCTACAAAGAGCAAACACACACACGTACACACTGACAAACTGGTAGCTTCAGTGTTTCTTCATGTGAGACAGGGATCAGATGCCTCGATGTTCCAATTTACTCTCACTTACACAGACGCAAGACAAAACTCCTGGGTAAAAACACTCTTTCTGATGAAAAACAACGCCTAATGGACTCACTGACCAGGACCAACTCCCTGTAATTTCACCACCCTCTACACTTACACACACACACACAAAACAGAAAAGTAATTTGAAGAGATGAGTGCTTTTACCACTCTGGAATGGCTTTGTTGTGTTCCCACACATGCTCTCAGGGACCACTGCAGTATTAGAACCACCACAAGCAGCTTTCATCGTATATGGCTGACGCGTCTGATAATAATCTACTTTATTACTACAGTGTTTTGAAAAAGTTTTCGCCCTATTACAGATTCCTTCTGTATTTGCTTTTTTGTGTCATCTTGAAATATTTCACATCTTCTTGAAACCTGAGTTTAACTTTATTATCCATCTGATTATTACCAAACCTTTAAATTTAAGAAATCACCTGAATCACCTGAATCTCTGACTACATGAAGTAGGCTAAGAGGTCTTTAAAAGTAACACATCATGCAACGATTTAAAAGAATCAAGACCAGATGAGAAACAAAGTCTTTGCCAGAACAGTGGCCAAACTACCAAAAAAAAAAAAAAAACTACCAAGAGTGCATCCACAACTCTGCAAGGAGGTCAAAAAAGAACCCAGAATAACATCTAAACACTTCAGGCCTCGCTTGCCTTAGTTAAGGTCAGTATTCTGTCTCAACAATAAGAAAAAGACTGGTGACAAATGGCATCCATGGGTCAGTTCCAAGGCCAGAACACTACTGAAAAACAAACATAAAGGCCCATCTGAGAGTTGCTACAAAATATCTGGGTGAGATTTTGGGAGAATATTCTGTGGACTAACAGGACAAAAGTGGAACGTTTTTGGAAAATGTGCATCCCATTACATCCGCGGTACAACTAACAGCATTTAAGGAAAGTCAATCCCTAACACTTGAGGGCAGTTCTTGCCAACAACAGTGACACAAATAGGTATTAGGTTTACATTTTCACATAAGGCCAAGATGTTTCAGAATTCTCTTCTTCCTTAATAAATCAAATCATTTGAAAACAGCTTTTGTGTTTATATCTTTATTTTTCTCTATTCAATGCTTTACTTTACTTAACAGTTAATGTGTGCAACCCCTACTGTTTGGTGTGCAGAATGTGCGAGCCTTGTATGCTGGACCCTCGCTGTGGTTTCTGTTACCGCGAGAACGGCTCGACACTCCTCGCCTCCTCCTGTGTGCCGGTCAATAAGGCCTCCACCGAGCGCGCGGCATGGGGCAGGTGAGTCACAGGATGCAGCGTAAGTACCGGCATGCTTGTAGGACACACTGGATCACGGAGTGGGGCGCATTCCAACCAGATCCCATATCCAGTTGAACAAAAGCCAAAGGAATGTGTCTCCCTCTTTCAGATGTTCAAATTCTACTCTCATGAGAGATCAGACCTACTGGGCCTATAACTACTGTCCCACCTCATATTCTTGGCTGGTTTTGTTGGGGCTGGTGCTGTACCTGGCTGCTTTTGCTCCAGGTAAGAAGATGAAACTGTTTGTTTTGTAAGGGACCTAACAGAAATATTGGGTGTCTGATAGATTTGGGGGAGATTGCTTACTTAGAATCCTTCATACTCTATGTGGTTCTATAAGTGTACAAGAAAAACAACTAGTGGAGCAGAGAACTCTGTTTTCTGCTAAGAATTTATTTACCTGTGATAATTCAGTGTTATTGCTGAGCACTGAATCAATTTTCTGTAATCTGCTGAAGCTAATAACATCCAAGTGAAAGTACTTTATTTGTAAAAGTTGGCATTTTACAAGAAACCAGCTTAATAGTCTATTAGAAAGCATCTCAATTGGGTTAGGGAGGATAAAGAGCCAAGCACTTCTTCACATTCCCATTGGTTCCTAATATATCAAGAACGTCTTGTGTTAAATTTGTCTCGTCGAGATACTAAACTTTTCTTTATGCGACATTTAAACAAATCAGGTTTGACTTACATTTTTAGCTTGCATTTTTAATTTCTCCAAATTGTGGCAGTTACATTTCTTTCAGCTGTTCAATTTACTGGTGTCAAACTCAGATCCATCCTTTATTTATCCAGGTAAAACGTCTCATTGAGATTAAAATCTCTTCTCTGTTTTTAAGATACACACATAGGTTACAGCTCAAGCAGAGATTTAGATATAAAAAGCATTAAATTGGAAAGTCTGCAAACATACATGCTTACAGAGGACATCGGTCTGTACATCCCTGAAAACTATTTGCCCCCTCACAGAGTTCTTCTACTTCTGCCTTTTTGTCAAACTGAATTGTTTAAGATCATTTAACAAATTTTAATCAAAGATAACATGCGTGAATACAAAAGCAGTTTTCCAATGATTTACTTTATTAAAATAAAAAAAATCACTCAAATAGAAACTGACAGACATCATGAAGTAGGCTAAAATGATGTCAATTTAAAACAGCATTGACATCTGTTATTAACTGGAGAAAATATGGAAAACATGGAACAGGGAAAAACCTTTCTTGGAGTGGTCAGCCTACCAAAATTACTCTATCGCATTAATGACTCGCCCAGGAAGTCACAAAAGACAGAACGACATGTAAATGACTGCAGGTCTCGCTTGCCTCAGTTAAGGTCAGTGTTCATGGGTCAGCAATAGGAAAAAGGCCACATGTCTGGATGAGACCGGAAAGTTTTGGGAAGATATTCTGTGGACTGACCAGACAAAGGTGAAACTATTTAGAAACTGTGTCTAGGTGCAGATCCAACTGGGATGTCACAGCTCAACCCTAAACGGGTCATTCAGTCATGGCTGAATTAAAACAACTGATTGGGTTAAAATTCCTACAAAGTGACGTAAAAGACTTAAAGCTCAATGGTAGTTGCTACCAAGGGTGGCAAAACCAGTTGTTATCATTTGAAAACTGTATTGTGCATTTAATTTTTTTTTTTTCTGATGTTCTGCTTAAACTGAAAAACATCTAAGTGTGGCAAAAAAGCAAAGAGAAGAAATCTATAAAGGGGTAAATACCAGCTAAGGGGAATTTATAAAGAAAAGATCACTATATCCCAAAAAAGGCTTAAAAAACATGTTTCAAATATCCCGTTTCATCACAATGATCTATAAATACTTAACTTATTTTAGTCCTTTAAACAATTTCCGTACTTAGTTTAGACATGTTGCCACTAAAGAATATCAGGAAATTGGTTTTCCTTCAAGCAAGTCCATTTAAAATTACTCAAGCAATTAGGCATTCAGATGATACCAGAAACCTTTTTCCCAAACATGTTTCTGGCTCTATAAAGCTAAGCTGAAAATTATATGATGATGTTCGGATCCATTTGGCATAAAATGGTTTATTACGGCTGACGGTTAATTTCTCTCCACCAGGTATGGGACCAATGCCATGGACCATTAACTCAGAGATCTATCCCCTGTGGGCGAGGAGCACCGGGAATGCCTGCGCTGCTGGAGTCAACTGGACCTTCAACATCTTGGTGTCTCTCACCTTCCTCCATTTGGCTCAGTACCTCACTTATTACGGTTAGCATTTCTTTTTTTTTTGTTGCAGGAAAGCTGTCTTTGACATCAGTCATTTCCAGTTTAAGACAGAAATACGGAAAGCAAGGTCTTCCTACCTTAAAGTCGAGACCATTTTGGAAAGAAAGATCAACTGTTACCTTGCAGGGTTGTTTAGGTTTCTCAATTCAATTCAATTCAATTCAGTTTATTTATATAGCGCCAATTCACAACACATGTTGTCTCAAGGCACTTCACAAAAGTCAGGTACATGCATTACAATTAATCCTAACCATTGAACAGTGCAGTCAGATTCTGTTATTTATTCAAATTGGATAAAAAGTTTTTCTATCTAAGGAAACCCAGCAGATTGCATCCAGTCTGTGACTTGCAGCATTCACTCCTCCTGGATGAGCATGTAGAGACAGTGGACAGTCACTGGCGTTGACTTTGCAGCAATCTCCTCAGAATGATGGGGGTTGCCACTTAGTGGAGCTAGAAATCAATCAGTCAGAGGTGAAGATTGAGACTTCCTGAGAAAACTATTATTTGGCCTGCTGTCAACCCATTCATCTAGCTGGAAAAAAAAAAAGAAAAGCATGACGTTGACCTAGAGGTGGTACTTAACATACAATTATCCACAGTTGTAACAAGAATGGCAATCTAGTTCAACAAGGAGGGAATGGAGATCATAGCAGCTAGGATATCCCATTAACCTTTGGCACCTTATATATGAATAGTTCTGTGTTTTATTAACCCTGCTGTAATGGAATTGTTACTCCACACATTTTTCATCATATCTGTACTGGCAGTCTGAAAGCAATATTTCAGCGTGGTAAAACATCTTTATTCAACAGCTTGTACGTTACTTCTCTGTTTAAGTGTGTAGGAGATTAAAATCCTGTAATAGCTGCTTCTTGAATTTGCTGTCAGAACTGATGATTCTTTTCCTGGGGTTTCTACACATCTTTATATGTAAGAATTCTAGAATTTCCTAAATTAGACATTTTTAGAGGATAAACACAAAAGTTACCCCACAACTTTAGAGCTCATATTTCTACAGTGGTCGGAATTTAAATATGGAACCTGCAAGACGATGGATGGATGAATAGACGCTGATGGTCAGACGAACGGAAAATGATGGGATAGATGAATGGACCAGTGAGCAAAGAGACGGAATTGGGGGGGTCGAATGGAGGGATAATGATTCACTGGACACTGGATGATGGAGGGTTTTGGATGAGGAACTCTTAGACAAGGGGATAGGAACTATGTCTGGAAATACAAATATTTTTCAATACTACTTTACCCTGGCTGGAAATGCTTAAATTCCAGACTTTCCAACTGTGTGGGAGCCCTGTCTTCCTGATGAATGAATGAGAAAAAGCACATTTTTAGAAGAAACCCTAAAAAGGTGTGAAGCGTTGCAGCATTGAGTTTCTCACCTTCATGGGTGGCCCCCCTTAAAAAGCATGTGTTTCTGTTTATCCCAGGAAACTTTCTTCTTGTACTCCAGCATGGCACTGCTGGGTTTCGTCTTCATCTATGGGTGCCTCCAGAAACCAAAGCCCGGCGCCTTGAGGAGATTGAGGCGCTGTTTTTAAAACCAGCTCTGCTCATGCGGCGCCTCTGACTCAGACGAGGGGCGGCAGGTCGAGTACATCCGCGTCAAAGGTTCGAATTACCATCTGTCGGACACGACGCGTCAATGTGGACTAGAAAGAGCTTGTGTGTCGTTGACCCCGCTCTGGGTCTGGGTGATTTCCAAAAAATCAGAGCGATCTGGTCTGTAATATTTATCTCAATTTTTTGATCCGTGGAGCCCCTGGTTTACCCTCTCCGTGAGGTTAAAACAGACCTTGATCAGGAAGCAAAACTGTTTCCCCACACCCGTGAAAGCAAATATTCTGGGGACAACTTTGTTCCTATAAAAAAAGCTATGGTACATGTGTTGTTTGAAAACCAGGGTTTGTGCATCCACATCACCTTAGGGTGACCTTACAGCTGTTGTCGTGACTTGTTGTATTTTCCATAGTGCTTATGCCTTTCATATGAGAACGTTTCGGATTAATGTTGTTTCAGCTTGTAGCACAATGCAGTAACGTTTGCTCCCCTAGATGACGTTTGTGGATGGTCTTGACTTTTTATGAAAAGCAATCAGCAGACACCCAAAGTTACACCTGAGCAAGCTTGTATTCTTATTGCTTGACAAACCCAAAAACCCCGTTGGGGCCCCGAAAAGGGTTAACAGTTGTTCTGTTGCTGGACTTTTTCTTTTTGAAAAACGTCGTGGCATTTACGGTTTTTTTTGCTTTCAGGGTTTTTAAATTTCTTGCCAAAAAATGCGGTTTTAGGTTGTGG